>OZ018321.1:175926298-176315204 GCA_963969495.1 Ceratothoa steindachneri
TGCAAATTATTCGGGCACCGAGCTTTAAAGAATCTCTAACATTTACGATATCCCATTGGAATAATTGAGCTAAAAATACATTTTTATATTTCTGTATCAATTTGAGTTAGAATAGACATTGTTTATTTCTTGTGGAAACGGGCTAATATTGGCCAGGCATTTAGTGGTTTTAATAGGTTTAAGGTTTAAGGTAAGGAACCAGTGGGTTGCTGCCCAATCCAAGTGGATTCTATATGGCAGCTAGGATGAAGCGAGGCAAATCATCTATAAAAGGTGGAGGAGACCACTTTGTGACAAAAATTTAAAAAACGACGGGTTAAAATATTCCTCCGCCAATATGAATCGAAGACGGGTGTGTTGAAGAATAGTTAAAAGGGTCGGGAAACAGGACAACCGGAGAATGGCAAAATGGCTACAATCCAATAAAAGGTGGGCAACCGATTGGTCCCCACCACAAAAACGACAGCAAGGGCTGATATGAACATCACTTGGAACAAGATGGCCGTGAGTAAGTCTCGTGTGGCCAATGCGAACTCGGAAAAAGGCCACCTCCAACGACTGCATTCTATGACGGCTCGAGGGCCAAGAGTGAATAGAATTTTTAATTTTGTATAGTTTGGATGATGAACAGTCATCCCATTCATTCTGCCACAGTTGAAAAATATATTTTCTTATTGAAGGAAAGTAGTCCCTAAAAGGCAGAGACGAGTTCTCAGGGGACACAGAATGTTCTGAGCGGGCTCTTAGGACCTCCACATGCCCAGCGACCCTGCAAAAAATAATTCTATATCGGGACGCATTTTGGATCAGCCAGTTGCAAATTTCTGTGACTAAGAGGTGAGACGCATTAAAAGATTTAATTGAATGTAAAACACTCCTTGAGTCAAAAAATATGACAAAATCACTAAAAGGTAAAATTTGGATGAGTCTAAAGTCTTAAAAGGATTGCTGAAAGTTCAGCGGTAAAAATGGATGCTGCTGGCGGCAAAGATAAAGTTAGGAATTCTTCTTCTGGGTAGATGGCTGCGGCGCCCACGCCACCGTCCGACTTAGAGCCATCCGTGTATAGTGGGCAGCATTGTTTGTGTGAGCTCAAATGTTCTAAGAACAGGCTCTTAATAGTGCGAGGGTCCATGGAGGACTTCTCCAGGCTCCCCATGTTCGTACATACTGTGGGGAGAGTAGCACGCTAACTAGGGGTCAGTAAGGATGGAAGGGTAAGGACCCTTGGAGCACCCAGGTTAGAGAGATGATCTCCTATGCGAAGGTTCAGGGAGCGGGATAAAGATGGCAACTTATCATATGGGGCCGTTGATCGGCAGCATACAAGCATCTGTAGACCTCTGATACAGGTGCTTGCTGTACTCGGCAGAGGTATCGCATGCAGATTTGAAGTCTATGGTAGGGCAAAGGGAGTACCCCACTGTCGCAGTAAAGGCTGTTGACAGGGGAATTAAGGAAGGCTCTACTAGAAAGGCGAACTCCGAGGATTCAAATGGGGTTCAGCATTTTAAGGGCTGAAGGGAAAGCCGATGAGTAAATTTGACAGCCATAATCCAATTTGGATTGGACAAGGGCTGTGCATAATATCCACAATGTTCGTCGGTCGCTGCCCCACGAAGTGTGTGAGAGGACTTTCAAAATGTCTAGAGCCCGCAGACAGCCTGTTCGGAGTCTGCGTAGGTCTGGTAACCAGGATAACTTTGGATCGAGAGTTACTCCAAGGAACCGAAACTCGGAGACAAACTCTATATCTTCGCCTTGTAAAGAGATAGATAGCGGAACAAGAACTCATCTGCCTCGGTGGAAACACATTGCTTTGGTTTTGTTCGTGGCAAAGCGGAATCCCTTAAGTTGTGCTCTTTTGGATACAACATCGACCGCCAGTTGTAGCCGACGCACTGCTAAATCATCAACAAACAGAGTTGCCGATACACCCTCTGGGAGAGATGAAATAATATCATTGATGGCAATTATAAAACATAAGACACTTAAAACACTGCCCTGAGAAACTCCCTCCTCTTGAGGTTGTAGGTCAGAGTATGCGTCTCCAACACGTACCTTGAAGGATCGAGATACTAAAAAACTTTGAATAAGTGACGGTAAAAGGCTTCTCATTCCCCAGACGTATAGCTGCTTCAAAATGCCGTATCCCCATGTTGTGTCGTAGGCTTTCTCAATATCGAAAAATAGGGCCCCTGATCCTATTAATCATCTTCCAGATCTTAGCTGTTGGTGTCATAGAGGAAATTGATGAAACGTAACGGCGCCATGAATTTTGGTGAGCCTGACGAAGGGTTCTTTGATGAAGTTTACGAGCTTGGTTTCGGTCGATCTTATTGCACAAAGTTGGGTTCTTTTGGAATCGGGCATGGGCTAACTTGTAATTTTTGATAGCTGTTGCACACGTCGAGGTCCACTAAGGCACGGTTGAGCGACCCGTGGTGGGTCGCCTCTGTGGGATGGTCTGTGTTGCTGCATTGTAGACAGTCAATGTAAAGTATTCTACTGCCGCGTCCACTCCATTGAAGGTCCTCAAGGATGCACTTGTGAAGGACGCCTCTCGGAAACTTTCCCAATCTTTATGACCTAAGTCTCACTTAAGGGGCATAGTTGTATGAGGGCTAACTTGAAGGGCCGACAGGACAATAGGGAAGTGGTCACTCCCACGGAGATTGTCAAGAATTAACCATCGAAATTCCGTGAAGCAATCAGAGGAACAAACAGACAGGTCAACACAGCTAAAAGAGTCCGTCTGCACATGATAAGAGGTAAAATCACCAGTATTTAAAACACAAAGAAAGTCAGATAATAAAAGAGACTAAAACACTGCCTTTGGCATTTCGAGTGATGTCACCCCAGTATGGGTGACGGGCGTTAAAATCTCCTAGTAATAAGAATGGGGAGGGCAAATGGTTTATAAGTTCTAAAAGGTCGGGTCTTGACAAGGATAAACAAGGGGGTAGATAAATAGAGCAAACGGTAAAAAGCTTAGTAAGAAAAACCCCTCACGGCAACAGCTTGGAGAGTAGTATGTAGGGGGATGGGAGAAATATGGTGGGATGAAGATACCATGATTGACACCCCCCCATCCATAAGAGGAGCTTCCAGAAGGGGCAATAGTGTTGAAAGTGAGAAAGCTGGGTACCGGTGGAAAGGGTGGTATACTCAGTTTATTCTCCTGAAGACAAATAAATGTGGGGTGGATAGTCGTCAAGAGAATGTTGAGTTCTTTCCACTTTGGAAGAACGCCTTGGCAATTCGATTGTAAAATGGAAGATATTATATGGGATGATTAGATACCACAGTGGATATCTTTTTCTCTTTTGAGGCCGATATTGTATTTGAGGTTCCTCCCAAAGAGCTTGGGAGATGGAGAGCCGATTTTGAGGAGCCTGCTTTTGTAGGGGGAGAGATCCTAGATGGAGCAGTAACTGGGGCTTTTTTCGTGAGTTTTGGAGAACCGACCGAGGCCCTTGATTGTAATTCGGGCTCACAACCTGGCGGTAAAGGAAGATAGAGAAGGGATTTTCGGCCGGTAGATCCGGATTCATGGGTCGAGGGTATTTTCGGTGCTTGAGGGGTTGCTCCAACCGCCGTGATTGGTAATGTTGGAGTATCAACTGCTTTCATTGGATCAATGATAGACGGGTGAGTGAAACGGACAGGCGATCTGAGCGAGGTGTGTGGAAGTGGGTGTATATCTGCCGTCGTTTGGATTAGGACGGGACCTAAGTCCTGTGAAGGGTGGGACGGACTTGAGGGCATAGAATGTTCAGCCATAGGGGAAGAGTCCATTAAAGATTCTCGGGGTTCGGCGGAGTCAGCTCCAGAGGCTTCCCGCTTATTGGTGGTCGATGACCCAGGTGAGGATTCCTTCCTCTTACCACTGGGCTTTGGGTCTCGGGGCCGGGTGGATAAACCTTCACTGGTCGATGTTGAGGATTCTTTCAAATAGCGTCTGATGTCTTCAAGTGTCTCACCCTGAGCGTCTCTCCCAGCTAGAGTTGCTGGAGAGAGGGGGGCTACATTGGTTATCTAGGTGTGAGAGCGATGCTTCAACTGCATATTCTGAATGTTTCAGACCTTGCGAGTAGATGTAGGATGAAATGCTTCAGGCTAGTCAGAACTCGCGCGTGATGGTCGGTTTCGTCCAGCGTCACGTAAAACGTCAGAGAAGAGCCGGCCGAGTGGTGAGGTTTGTGCTCGAGCACGCTGGCGGGCCTCTTATATCTAGACGTAGGGAGTCGCGCAAAGCGAGCACCTCCTTTTCATATAAAAATATAGAGAAGAGTTTTGACGCAGCACTGTGGGTACCTCCGCAGTTGGCACAGTGGGGCATTTTGGTGCATTCGGGGCCATGGCAGTCAGAGCTACAATTCACGCAGGAGCGAGGGTGCCGACAGGCACGGCCAACATGTCGAAATTGATTGCAATTGAAGCACGTCTGGGTAGTTCGATGTAGGGACTTACCGGGACACGAAGGTACGCAGCTTTAATATACTGTGGCAGTTATTGTCGTTCAAATGTTAAAATCAGTGTGGCGGTTGGGATTCTAGTGGAGCCTAATGTTTTAGTTACCCTGTGTACGTGTGTGATACGTTGGGTACTGAGCTTACTCTGAAGGAGGGTGGGGTCGTAGTCCTTTAGTTCGTTTGAACGGACGACACCTTTGACGAAATTCAGACGCGGATGGGGCGAGACAGTTATTGGAATTTCAGCTATCGAAGATAGATTTCGCACAAGGTTGTGTTGAGAGTGGGATGACACCTCGACTACGACATCACCACTTCCTCTTGACCACATCCGGCGGGGTTCACCACAGCGGGACTCAAAAGATTCATTGACGTCAAACACATCGACTTTTGCAAGTGGGATGTCAGATGATGAATTCATGACAAGAAAGCGAGGATAATCAAGATCTGGGTCTACTTCGTTGGAATAGGGGTCCAACGAGCGAGGGAAGGCTGAAAGGGAAGCTAAGGAACGTTTGACACGAGAACCCTTACGAGAAGGGGAGGTTTTTGGTTTATGGCTAGCCATTGCAAAAAAAAAAAAAACAACTTCGCATTCTCCCTTGGGACTCCCCACCATGGAGGCCTACAAGGGCCAGGCGCTACTGCAACTATACGATCAGTTACGTCCGGTATGTCCTCTTGGAGAATGGATACGGATCCACCATCTTTGGAAACCTAAGAGGCTGCCCGAGTTCTCCTATGCACGGAGAAAAGGGGCCAACGATGGGTTTCTCCTTGGGCATATGGTAGACGAAGGCGGTGGAGATGCCCAGCCTCTTTCACCTTCATGAAAGAACAATTCGGAATCAATCCATTAAACGAGAAGAGGCCGGGTATCCTCAAGGTTTACTAGATAGGTGAAGGAAGAGGAGGAAATAAAAGGCAGTGGAAGAACGTAATAGGAGGGGAAAGAAAGAGGGGTATGTTAAAAGCCTTGTTGGCAGCACCATGGGACCCCTAAGAGGCCCAGAACTGACCCCCTTGCCACGAGAAGGCCAGAGCCTTTCTGGGAACAACCTCTCAAGAAAAGATCCCAGAGAGGGGGGGGGGGTTAATATATCAGTTTGAGCTTCTCCCTTAGTGATCATAGTAACAAGTGACGATACCATAGTACTGCATTTTCCCCCACCTTTTTTTTTCTCTCTCTCTCTCTCTCTTTCTGATACCAGAGATTCGAACCCCTTTTGAGACGATGGACCAAACCCCTACAAACCCACCAAATCCCACACTTCCCCCGACTCATCAAACACTGTATACTCACACACTTTGAACATAACAAGTCTGCTATCATTGCCTAATCCAATTTGCAAATTAAAAGTAACAGTAAATGACGTATAGGTAGAACCTCATTTAAGCACATGGTGTAATGAGCTAGAAGAATACTTCAGCCAAGAACAAACATTAGTTCCAACTGACCAAGACAAAATCACAGAGGCAAAACGGGTTGTACCCAAATCAGAGGGAAATGCCCATCTAGCTGTTGAATACCAACCCAGTTTAAAAAATGCCACAACATGGCAAGCTTTCAAAGAGGCGCTCCACCATTGCAAACAAATTAATGAAGAACAGCCTTTGACTGGATTAGCTGCGGTATTCGCTCTGAAATGGAATAAAGACAAGAAAGAGGATATACACAATTTTACATGCAGGGTACATAAAACCCTTAAAAGCCGTAGAAACCTCATTAAACTTTCGGTGTAGTAATATGAAGGAGCTATGGAATCTATTAGCTGCAACTGCAATTCACGCAAACGTTTCCACTGCTGCTCAAAAGAAATTCCAGAATGAAATTAAGTTAGATGAGGATGTTAACATTGGGTTAAGCAAAACGAGAGAGGATAAACCAGAGGATTTTGGCCAACGGCTACAGGAACCAAACACTCGGTATACACATGCGCAAGCTTATACACCCGCTCAACGAACCCAAGCCAGATACGAACCAGGGTATGCGAACGATAGAAATGATAAGCGGAGGGATAATATACCTAGAGAGGTGTTTTAACTGTGAGCGAGTTGGACACAGGATGATACAAGTGAGAGAAAGCCCTAGGTGTCATAGTTGTGAGGTCAAAGGACACTATGCTGCTGAATGTAGGGATCCACCATACTGTGCTGCATGCTGTGAAAACTGACACAAAGAGAGGTGAAACCTAATAATGTGAAAGTTACAGCCAAGCACCTGTAGCACTGAGGAATGCAAGGGTGTTTCCATTAAAACCACCACAACGAACCAGTACCAATCGAACAGGGAATCTATTTGTAGGGTCAAGTAGAAAGAATATTCGTGTAATTGGGTCGAACGAGATGATATTCCCACTGTTTATGAAGAAGAATTGGGTATCCTGAGCTTTACCCGGAGGTTAGGCGCCCATACTATACGGAACCTTTTTTGGGGAGAGGCTCTCCGCCAGGCGAAGGACCTCCTCAGTATTAAGTAAATCCCTTCCAATTAGGCTAGTACCAATAAACTCATTACAAGAACTAGTAGTAAGAGGTCGAGTAAGGCAATTACCGGCTACCGCTATGTTAGATACCGGAGCGGCAAGTTCGTGAGTAAAACAAGCTTTTGTGAATAAATTGCTAACTTGGTACCCAGACACGTAATCTATCACCAAATCTCGTGTTAGATTGACCAACTCGCAAGGAAGCGAAATCCCTACTTTTGGTGAACTAGAATTTTATTTATGGGTGGATGATGATGCATAACCTATCTTAGTTCAAATTGTAGATAATAGGGTTGCCTTTTACACTGATTTTTTATTGTGGATGAACTTTATGAACCAAAATGCTTGAGAAATATACCCAGCCGGTAAGTGAATTCGATGTAGAAGAAATACACATGTGTTGACCGACGGCAATGGTCAAGCACAATGTTTACGCGAGCCAAGTGCATCGAACCCCGAGGAGGCTGATGTACCCATAGCTATTTGAGGGCGCAGAGGTATCCAAGTGGAGTGATGCCCCTTTTAGACAGTTTGCCGGATAAAGAGGTCCCGCAAATGTCTAAGGATGAAACTGAGAGTCGTGTGCGACGACTAAACGAGATGAATGTGTTGCATGATGAACTAAGAGAGCCATTACCTTTTTCTATAAACGATGGACTACGAGAGCCATCGACGAGTCGTGTTGAGTCTATGGAACAAATTAGAGTCCATGAGTTGAGTCACAGAGGAAATAAAGTGTCACATTCCTCAGATGTCGGGTTGAATCAAGGGAGTGGTGTTATGATCCCTGTTAATACGAGTATAGAAAATTTTGGATGCGTAGACTAGCCGTGATAAAGTAGATTCTGTGTTTAAAAATAATTTAGCTTGTAGTTTGGGGCAAGTACCAATAGAGCCCACAGTGGAAACTAAAATCCGAGTAGAATTGTGTGTTCCAGAAAATGTAGAAATACAGCCACAAGAAAGAGTTCGTTTAATTGTAAAAACAAACGGAGTAAATGGAGGAAATACTGAACCTGAAGATGGGTTCTATGTTATAGAAAAGAGATACATAAACAAATGAGTATTTATCGCAGAGACTATCGGTCATAGCGATGATCGGTCAATTCTTGGTGAGGAGTTAAATAAAGGATTGCGTATAATTGAGTTAATAAATAGTCAGAAAGTGAGCTCTGCGACCAGAGTATAAACCACCTTGGAGAACCAGGAAAGGTCTCACAAGAATCCTTAATTCAAGGACGGAGAGCCAAGAAAGGGTTGCTCCAAAGAATTCTAGTTTAAAAGAGGAGAGCCAAATAAATGCTGGTCCTCGACATTTAAATATGTTAGGGACCGGCAAAAGCGGTACTCTTCCAAAAGATAGCCGAGTAATAGTTCGATTCGGAGACGAGATCCGCCCAAATCCATGAAAAAGATGCTCCTGTTCGAAAGTGTAAACAGTGGTTTGGATGTTTGCAACCATAACTACTTTCCCCTAAATGATTCAGAATTAAACCACATTCGTTCAATGTTTAACGTCATCCCTGTTCATGAATGGTTGCCACTTGTTGTTCCTATACACAAAAGACTTGTAAAACCGTATTAAAGATATTCTTTTCCTGAAAAGTTAGATGTTTCTGAATGTCTATTTTATTTGTTCCACTTTCTTGTAGTTTTGGCTAGGCTAAGTAACCTTTGTACCGACTGTGATCACTAAGGGTTACCGCCCTCCTACGATCGAACCCTTTGCAAGAATCATCCTTCAACGTCAGATTACACCGCGTACCAAACTACCAGGCAGTCCTTTCTCACCAAGAAGGATTCCGTTGCGCCGACTGCCTCATCACCTTGACTTTGTGCCCCATCTACCGACTGAGGGTCATTGGTGCCATAGCCATAGTTGCAATGCCAGAAGGGAATACTCACGCACATACACACACGCATGCACACTCAAACGCGCGCGCACACATATGCACATACACACGCGCGCACACCCATACACGAGGGCGTGACTCCCCATTTTCACTTGCTCTATTCTCACCGATTTCTTTACAGATCGCTCTTACCACCTGCGTGATACGGTGTCGCTACTCTTACGCTTCAAGTTAGGTGGACCAAAAAACCCTCCAAACAAAACCCGCAATTCAACACGAGCGGCATTTACTACAAACAGCAAATATTACAAAAATCACCAAACCCATAACAATCTCATCGGCCTAATATAATCTCTCCTAAAACACTTCCACAACCAAACGACACTAAGACAAGATATTCACAGGCCGCACTATTTGACATTTAGCTCCCCTTACATAAATTAATGACCAAGCTACAAACTACAGTCAATAGCCTTCAAAATCAGAAAAAGACTACATATATCATCAGGATTTACATCCCAACCCCTTCTCAACACTGGCCAGAGTTTGTAGTCCAGCCTGGCTCCAATCTCGCCTCAAACATATGTTAGGGTGAGATTTCAATATCTACCACTAAATCAGGCTAGCCACACCTAGAAAACCCAAGAGACACCACGATTGTTGATCATCCACACTAAATATATTGAACAACATAAGCTAACCATAAGAAACGCCCTTAACCGCCCCCCCCCTCTCCCGCCACTTCCCGAGCAATCAACCTATTGTCTTCTCAACAAAATCAACCTATTCAACACAAACAAAAACAAAAAAAATACAAAAGAGCCAAGTGGACCGAACTTATTCCACTTTCTTTAAAATGCCCCATCCAACTTCACCCTTGCGCACTTCTAACAAGCCTTCTGCCACTTCATCAATACAATCTGTCAGACAAACAAGAAATATCAACATCCAATGGTGGACAGGAAGGGGGGGGAGGGGGCATATCGCCCCCTGCGGCAGGTTTTTAATAAATTCAAGCGTTCGCGTCAGTCAAATACCTTCCAATATGCATTTTTCCGTTTTCTTTTTCTATAAAAAGGAAATTTCATTAATATTATTATAAAGGAAAATAAAAGAAACTAAGATATCTTGTGGAAACTAAATATATTCATTACAATTTAAAAATAAAATTTAGTGTATTTTGAGATGCATCATTTAAACCGATCTTGCAATACTTTAAAATTGAACGTGACCTTTCCGAAGAAATAGATTTTGATGGTGTTATTTAAGATTTTGTGGAGAAGAACAGAATAATTGACTTAAATTAATTGTGTTTGTTGATATTGCTGTTTTTTTTCTGCAATCAAAAATACAATAAATTGCTGTAATTTGAATCCTCATAATTTTGGAAAATGATGTCCTATTTGGGAATCTTTTGTCGTTTAGAGATCTCTAGAGCACCGTGCCTTTAAGATAACTTTTCACCACAATTTACACCTTTATGATGAATAAAAATGGTGGCGGCCAGGGCTTCGCCCCGATCCTCGCAGAAATAGCCACCGCTCACTCTAGACGCCCGACATCATAGACGTTCGCTACAATCATGTCTATCGATTGGCTTATGGCCTTTCGATTTGGATTTTTTAGAAATCGAGGAATTGCATTATGTTTAGAGGGGTATCAATTCTACGACCTCTCCGGTAGCGCAAACGCTAGGTAGGCCGCTAATTACATAACCAAAGGACACAGGAAAGACCAACCTCAATTTCAGACATGAAATCGACAACCTCAAAAGAAACCAAGATAGATCTCTCTTCCTAATAGCAGGTATAAATTAGAAATAATACCTTTAAGCAATCAACCACAAAACCAACGTCTCGGGCGAACAATAAAAAAATGCACACATTCATCTACCGTCACACACACTTTTCACCTAAAATAACAATACTTAGACTAACCGTCCAATGTAACCTGTCCGTGACCGACTACCACAAAATGATCCTCAACACGCCAACAATAAACGGAAAAGGATAAAAAACGTTCGCAAATTATACTATCTCCCCCCCCCACCCTAAAACTTTCATTCTCAAGAAACTGAACTCGACATCAAATCACTCAAAACCTCACAAGCTGAGGGTCCATACTACCCAACCCAAAACCAACCCAACATCCGAAGGATATACGCACTCGCGTAATTTCGTGGATCCCGAAATTGAAACCAGCACCCAGAATATAGAACGCCATTAGAGGGATACGATAGCTAATGGGCCAAAATATAAACGCAGGGAAGCACATATGGACTGCTATCTCGGTACCGCTCTGTTTGTAAAGAAATACCCCAGCATAAAAGAGAGGTTCCACGAATTCTTGTTCACTGCAGCAGAACTGTACCCACCGACTTAGCGTAAGTATATTAAACTTGTATAAACGAACTATACAAACAAACTGTAACAACTTTATAGGCAAAAAGTATAAAAAAAACTAAACCGTTTTTTCGTATTTCGAAACACAATGGGACAAATAAAAAGTAATCACTAAAACAAAACAGGCCATAATTGTTCAATTTCGGTGACGGATTGGCAGTTGGATATGTTGACAACGCCCCCTAAATAGCTAAAAATAGCTAAAATCTAGCAAAGAATAGCCTAAATATCGTGCGCCGGTCTCCTTGAAAATTACTCGAGAACACTCAAAAAGCAACTTTGGACCACACAAACACTAAACATTATATACGGATAGTTCGTCCCCAGGACACTAAACTTGGCATGCTCAACCCGGGTACCAACCATATCTAATACATACCCATTCTACAAACGAGTACCCTTCGCAACGCAACCTAAACATGATAGACAATTCTTCAGGCAGCCAGGGTGCCCTGTTTGTTGTGTCCCAAGACATGTTGGGAGGTGTGCATTGAAATCGCCCCTGCTAAAAAGGTTAGGAGGCTGTGTGTTTTTCTAGGATTCGTGTGTAGTTTTGTGGTATACTTTCAGGGAGGGGGGGGGGTATATGTTTCCTAGGCTGTTTTTATTTTTTTTTTAATTTGATTCTGACGGATTGCGTTTTTATTGTTTAGTCATAGTTTGTTTTGGCGTCGATGTGGTGTTACCGAAAGGAATTGTCTACAAGTGTTGAGGCTATGTGCTCTGGGCGTGCTTTGGGTTATTGTATCGGTAAAAGGGTAAGGTTGTTGAGGTGTTTGTTTCTTGTATCTGCATAGACAAATGAGTAGTCAAGCTAGTTTCTTAGATATGAGGTGTATGATTAGTTGTAGGATGTTTAATGTCTGCTACTCCGGGTTGTTGACAGTGTTTTGGGTGTTAGAGAACGTGCTCAATATCCAGTTTCTTATATACGGTGCTTTGGCTTCATTCACACCTAAAAGGCCGGGGGGATTTGGACTTTGGACTACCTATGCTATACAAATTGGTTCCTGCTGGCTTTATAATGGAGCGCTCGCCTGCACTTTACTGGGACGACTGCGTTGTCACCCAGACTGTTCGGCACATTCTTGTTGAATGTCGAGCACGCTTCCTGTCCCGGTATCGACGAGCTCGCTCGCTACCGCTCTTCCCTGGTACTCGAGACTGATTCGTGCACACAGACTTGTGGACTATACGACTTTTGGGTGAGGTTGGCCTCCTCCATTTTATTTGACTCTCTTTGGTGTTGGTCGCATGCTCCTGCGTCGGAGGAAAGTGGGCCTCCCTCCAATGCCAGAGTGTGCTTCTTAATTGATTGCTTTTTTTGCTTATTTTATGTTTTTAGTTGTATTTTCGCTTGTTTCTTTGTTTTTTTGCATCTTTGCTATTTAGTTTTGGCATAATGTGTTTTTGTTCGTTTGTTAATCTCGCCTAGTATTAGGCTGTAGCGTGATAACGGCGACTTTGCCCTAGTAGTCAGTCGCCAGATGGACGACTAAAAAAAAATCCTGCTCGTTTCAAATGCACCCCCTGCCCCAACAACATTTAGGGCTGATAAGGGTTGTTGCATTAAAGTATTTTATCCCTAATTATATTTAATTTCTTCATTTGTCTGTTTTTTCACTCTATTTATCCATTTCTGGACAGAACCTAGTACAGGTGAAAGATGGCTTTAAACCGATTCAAAAAATTCATTCTTCGTCGCTACCCGCGTAGAGAAAGCCATATCCGCAGATTTGAGCGTCTCTGATTTCATGATGTAGGATTTATGAGATTTGCTCACTCTTTGGTATTATTATTATTATTTGGTTAATAATTTGAGTCTTTTCTATTTATCACTTTCATTTCGATGTTCTCGTTGGGTTTTGCTTCTTAGGTTTTCATAAAGAACAACTTCGTCTTTTTCCTCGTTTTAACTCGAGAATGTGCCCTCTTGTTTACCAGTTTGGCATTTTGTCTTAGTTAAGAAAAAATACGTTACCTGGACCTGTTGTATGTGTATATAAAAAGCATCAATAATATTTCCGATTCCGTTAATGAAAGAACAAGAGACTTTGGGAGTACGAACCCGTAGAGCCAACAACCTAGCTAACGTCTTAGTACACTCAAAGAGGCCAGGTGCCTTCCCCCCGCCCCTTTGCAGGGCAATGAGTAGATTGAAGACATGATTGGTTCCTTCTCGGTAAATGAAAGAAAAGAGACGGTGCTCTACAAATAGTTGTTGAGAGCATTTGTAAAAGTGGGGATCCTTTAACAAGCATGCAGGAATAAAGACTTACCGATTATCCACTGGTCGGATGGGCCATAATAATAAATAATGTCACAGTTATTTGATAGATAGAATTCTGGACGCCAAGACTCTTCGCTCTCTTCCTTCACTTCGGAGAGGGTCTGCGTGTCATTGGTGCTGTCCGTGACTTCTGCCAGAATGTGCCACGATTGAAGGAGCTTTATGTAGGCTGGTGAGAGATGGTCAACGTACCTAGAGAGTCTGGAGCACTGAGAGAGGTTTGTGTGCAAATCCAGACGCACAAACTCAACCCTGGTACCTCGGTAGAGAGAGACTTTTCTACATCTGCAGCGCCCTTCGAAAAGGAATTTTTTTTATTTATCTTAAGGGAAAGAAAGCGTGCTTGTCCTAAGGAGGTACGATAAAAAGGGGGAAACTATAGATAGGTGTAAGGAGAATGAAAGAATACATGAAAGAATGAGACGATATCTTTTACAAATTATTAAATTAAGTTTTGAAATTGCAAGTCAGCAGACGGAATGCAATGAACAGGTCTTAGGTGAGAAACTTTACGACCAGTCTTAGAATAACCATGCCGGGTAATTTAGTTGCTGGGTGGGAGTGATGTCGCACAATGACCCCCTTTCTATAAGCTGACCGAGTCTGCCAGAACTTGCTTCGCTAGGCTGAACTAAGCAACACTCTTTCATTGTAGTGATGCGCGGGATGAGAATATTTTCCTAAAACGGCTAGCGAAAAAGCAGTACGATAGTCTGCTATAGTAGAAAAAAGGTAGGTCGGCAGAAAAGATGAATTGACTGTGAGCGAGTATGTGGGAGTAAGACGAATGTTATATGATCAAGCGAAGAGAATAGTGTATGTTTGCTTGGAGCTCCGGAGTTGAATCCATGACAGGATGAGAAGCCTGAGTCCCGTTTCCACAGCCACTGATGCCGTCGAGTGAATAATGCTGTGTTTTTCAACCAGGGTGTCGCGAGAGCGACCAAGAAATCATTTTTGAAATGCCTAAATTGCCCCCCTAAAATATGTATTACAAATATTTCTAAAAAAAATAGAACGGTACTTGAAAGTCTTTTCAAACAAGCTTCGCTGCATTGTGCAGCATAAAAAAAAACAACGAAAAGAGAAAGATTGTAGACATTGAATGGAGAAATGAGAGTTGCCTTGTCAACTAAACGTCCAAACATTAAAGAATGTGAGTCATCAAGTTCAAATTTGCCATTAAACTGTTAAAGGCAAGATTTATTTATTTTTATTTTTTTAATATTTTATTTCGATTAAATTATGTTAAATGTCCTTCGTAGTTAATTTTGAAGTGTTTTCCATGTAATTAAGTATTTATACGTAAATTATTTTATATTGGAGTGCCACTGGAATAAAGTCATGGTTACCCGGACTCTTGAAACGTGCATAGGAGAAGCTGCCCTGATTCTATCTACCTTCTACCCTTTCTTTTCTAGCTTAAGATACTGATGCATGCGTACAGACAGTTGTCAATGTATGCTGAAAGGATGTGAAGATGATTACACTATGAAATAACATTAAATAACTTAATTTGGGGTTTCATTATAGGGAATGCGGATTTAAAACACAGGTCTGCATCATTTTTATGTTAGTGTTGTTTCTTTTTCAATTTTACTTTTATATCTTTTGGATGCTGAATTCATAAATGTAACTCATTTATAATTGGTCAATTTTTCTTGCCCTAAATTTATAGGCCTAAATTTATTAAAATATTTGTTTTTTGACGGGTAATATTCATTGTGCTAAGTTTACAAGGTGGCTACACCAAACACCTCTAATATTTGTTTTTGTGGGACTTCAGAGCAGAAAAGTGGGCGGTGATAAAATAAACGCTATTTGCACATTCCCCAAATTTTAAAATTGATATAGACAAAAAAGTAGATAAGAGTGAAGAAAATTAGCAATATCTTTGAATTCAGCATATCGAGATTATAAATAAATAGAAAAATAAACCTTGACCTCGTCCCCACCCCAAAATCAAACGCAGACCTGTGTAATGAATGACTACTTCATTTTTGCAACTGACTTTCATTGTAGACTTTGAATCCAGATTCTGCGTCGTTAGAATAATCGCCGTTATCATCTCTGTTCTCACCAGTGGGAGCCTCGTCCCACTCTAATCTCTTCTTGGGACTCTCTGTCGAATGATTAGACTGCGACTTTTTCTCTCTCCATGTGGACGAACCTATTCATATAAGGACATTGGTCAGATAAAGAAGTGAAAATGACCGCGACGTTTTAGATACTTGTGTAATAGTATACTTTATTAATACCGAAAAGAACAAGGATGTTAGATGTATCAAGAGCAACCACGCTGCACATTACATGGCTGACTGAGTGCCCACCCGACCCCAAAGCTCGAAAAGGCTTAAGAATGGTAGTAAACATCACAATACTACAGCCGTAGAGAAGTTTCCCTCTGCCAGGTCCTATTTTGCATCGCCCTAACACTTTCAACTGTTTTTCCATCAATTCAGAATTTTTCCGCTCTCTAGCATTAAAGGTCTGACCAACTGCCTCATGCTGTGCAAGAAGAGGCTTTGGAACCTTCATAAACAACTCCCTTTAACACTAGCTGCAGGAGGGATTCCGGTGTACTGAGCGTTGGCATGAGGATTCTTCAACAATAGTAATGACCATTCTCGGGTACCGAACGGTATACTGCTTATGGTGGGCAGGCTGTAATGTATTGATTGCTGCCAAGCCAACTAAGGCTCGAATTCTGCCACTGTCTGTCGGTTGGCTTACAAATGGCAGATCGTCAGACCCTGTCCACCCTGTCGACTAAAGGTAAGCCTAGATAAGGAGCGACTATGGATGAGCCACCCCCAGTAGTGACTGCTTAGTTGGGGGCTGCGACCTTTAGAGGTCGAGCAGTGCGTGGGTGATTTCTGGTCGGGGTGGCTGCACGTCCGGCATGACTAACATCCTTTCTTTAGGCTGGGAGGCAACTAATGTGGGTTTCAAACGCCTCGGATGGGATTTTGTTTTTAAGCACCCAGCTGGCGACTGCCATCAAGGGCATAAGTCGCCGTAATTAAAATTTCAGCCTAGTGATAGGCTAGTCTAAAAATTCCCCAACCAAATGAATAAAAAAAAGACAACCCCTCCATCACTCCCAAAAACAAGTAATAAAAGGAATAAGGAGCAAGCAAACTCAGGCATCAGGAGGAAGCCCGTCTCTTCTCGGCGCAAGAACATGCGACATACAACAAAGTTTAAAAAAGCCAGATAGTCCACAAGTGTGTACACGAAACTGTCCCGAGTACAAGGGACAAGCGGTAGAGACCCCGCTCGTTTCGCGACAGGGACAGGTAACATACGCGAGGAGAACCCAGACTGGGACCTTCAATAAGAATGTACCGCACAGTCCGAGGACAACGCACTCGTCTCAGTAAAGTGCTTTGGAGCGCTCCATCAAATGGAGTGCGTCCCGCAAGTGTGTCCAATTTGGAGACGACAGAAAGCAATCTGAAACCGTCTCAGCATTGGAAGGGAGATAGGTCCACGGGAACAGTCGTGGTGCCCTCATCAGTGCGCTCATTCCCGCAATTCTCACATGTCCAGGAACCTAGCATATAATCATTTTGACATCTCACAAATCGTGATAATCGTGGCGTCATGGATAACGCAAACCAGGGAATGTGGAGATTCCAATGCCTTAAGTGCGCTTTGTGAGTCACTAGAGATCTCAATCCGGTCTCCGGTCCCAAACGGTGTATTGCAACCATTTCGGCTGTGAATACAGAAATAGCGCGTGGCAGAGCGATAATACCCTCTAAGGTGGCGTCCTTGGTAGAACCAGAGGCACCACCAGCCCGAGAGCTACACCGAGCTCTCGGAGTTTCTTTCCTTAAAGCCAAGGGTTCAGTTTGGGTTTAGGGTATTACTGGCATCTCTTGGAAAGATATGCACTGTAGAGATCGGTTTCGGATGCAGTGTGAGCCGTTAGCGACTGAGGGAGGCGCTACTTCACGCATACAGGCGCAGAGCGAGTGACATCTCCCCAGCATAGACAAGTAGGTTATCAATGGGAGACGTGCGGAAGGCACCGGTCACCAGGCGGGGACCGGTATGGTGGATCGAGTCCACCTTCTGCAATACACTCTTGGCTGCGGATGCACAAAACTCGCATAGCGAGAGACGTGGATCACTGCCTATTGGAGTCGACGCTCCAGAGTCAGCTTCTCGGATGCAACTAAATAGATCGAAAGATCGTCCACGTAGAGCGTAGTGAGAACATCTTTCGCCAGGTGATAGCCTTGATGCTCGGGGCAAAGAGCGTGACATTGATGACTCTTTAACTTCTTATTCTTTTATTTTTAAGGGAGGAGTGCGGGTAGTGAATCCGTTTCTCTCCAAGGCAGGAAAGTGTCCCTAGGCCTCAGCAAGATCCTTCGAGATGGAAAAGGGCTTGGCTGTCAAGGGGGCATCAGTCAAAGGACTCCTTCTGCGTCCTAGGGGGCCTGAGCCACCTCATAAGAAGTTTGCACAGGGTGAACTCAAGTTCGCTGTTTCGCACCGAGCACGGGTTCGACCCCATGGAAAATTCTAGGGTCTGGGGCTGTGTGACATCCGGGACCAAGTCCATCTCAGAAAATTCCAGAATGTGATAATTTACACATACTTGGTCCTTCGGTCCTGCATTGACATATTTGACAATCCGGACCACCATTCGGGCAAAATTGTCCTCAAGCGTTAACCATAAAGGATGGCACCCGCGTAGCCACCTTAAATGTATACACGAAGAATGTGAGCAGAGTTGACGGTCTAGCACACCCTGTACCCAATACTTGTCATATATAGCGGGCTTTCGGCCTTCGCAGCAGGTAAGGACGTCATGGTATCCACTGCCACTCGAATGAGGCTCATAAGAGGACGAAAGTGCGCCGGACAACCAGACTCTCTGTGTATAGAAGAGCAAGTGTGGAGGGGGTTAGGCGGGTCCACAAACGGGTAGGGTGACTGATCACCTAGCACCTCTGGTGCTAGGTGTTTCCAAGCTGGCATGCAGTCCACCAAGGCACCATGGTTACCGGACGTAAGTCTGTCTAGGTGGGAAAAGTTCTCCTGTTACAAAGTGTGAGTAGAAACAGTTGAGGGGATAGCCGTAATACACTAATAATAATTAATCCTAATAAGTAATAATACTCCCCAGATAATACAAATAATAACTAATAAAATAATTATTAATACTGATAACCATAATACTAATAATAATACTAGTAGTAATAATTAATTATCTCTAATACTACTAATTAATAGAGTTAAAGTAGCGCTGAGAGGGGGCGATTGGAAGCGCACTAACAACTTTCCCAGACGCCATCAGAAAGTTCACGGCACTCAGGCGAGGAGGACGTGCAGCTCTCTCAGGTACCCTCCTGCGGGGGCAAGTGTACGAATCGCAGAGAGCTCTTTGTTTCCTCCGCTTCAAAACCAGACGGTATACCGGAGAGGGACTCATTTTTCCTCCAAGCATTAAAAGAGGTGATGAGATTTTTTTGTCTCCAATTTGTTCATTCCTTCCATTGGGCGCATTTCAGCAAACAGAGATATTTTTTAATTAAAATAGGCAAGCCGACTGTCAACTAACGAGGGCATTTTCCACTTAGGTGAGAGAGAATGAAGAGTAGTAGCTCGATAATGATCAATCTTTAATATTGGTCTAAGGAAAGTCTAAAGGTGTCGGTAGGAAAAGGACCTGTCGAAAAGGAAAAAAACATGTAAACGTTCATAGGAATCAAACAAACCGAATCTCTCAAATTACTGGACGGGCGTTCTATCCTTTCACCAGTTTCATGAGCCTACATACACTCATTACAGACTGAACAACGCTAAAAGCCTATCCTAACTTTTAAGGAACAAGTTCATAGCAAACAAAAAGTAGGGAGGAGGGGGAGTCAGTTTGCCACCGATAAGGTCTTCTAAAAGCATACATTCCAAAGGCCTTGAAAACATAATTTAATCCTCCGAAAAGGTCAGCTCGAGACAAGTTAATAAGGCCGTTTTCTCCAGCAAAGAATACTAATAAAAGGGTCAATACCAATATATTCCTTGCTCGAAAAATTTCCACTGGCATTGTTCCAGAAATGGGGAAAAAGTTCCGACAACAACAAAGACCATTCAAAAACTTAAACGGTTGTCTTACACGGCAAAAAACATAAAACCTTTCAAAACCTGATAAAGTGGTTTAAGAATGAATATAAACTACAAATACCTTTTAATAACTAATAAGGTCCTCTAATTGCGCCAAAATATCCCAAGATTTTGTAAAAAAAACTGATATGGCCTTCTAAAAAGCGAGTGAAATTCAAAGACCTTGCAAAAACTGATAAGCTCGTCGAAAAGCGCAAATAGAACAAAATAACATGTAAAAACTCATAATTATACAAGCGCAAATGAACTACAAAGAACTTTCAAAAACTGATAAGGTCGTCGAAAAACGCAAATAGAACAAAATATCATGTAAAAACTTATAATTCTAAAAGCGCAAATGAACTACAAATGAAAAAGACTTATAAAAGCGCAAATAAAGTCCAAGGCCCATGGAAAAACTGATATCAGCGACTAAATCCATTGGGAGGGGGGGGGGGGGGTCAATGTAAACAGTTGCGGTGCGATGGCACGCAACTTTAAGTTCCTCTCGGCTGTCTCTCATCTTCTTTATCTGGCAGCCGGGATTGCTGTCCTGATTTCTGGCAGGAAATAAAAAAAGCCTCTCTCGGAGAAATAGCACCGTCAAAATCGGCTGCGGATGCAAAGAGAACCATTTGTGATTAAAGGAGGTACCAGGCTCAGGCATACAGGAGCATAATACATTGTGCACAACTTAGAGCGAGTGGCATCTCCCCATCGCCCACAAGTAGGTTCTCAATGGGGGAAGGGCGGAAGGCACCGGTCGCCAGGAAAAGGCCGATGTGGTGGCTTAAGGTACACCTTCCACAATACACGATCGGATGCTGATGCATAAAACTCCCATCCATTGACAAGCTTTGAACGAAAAAATGATTCTTAGAAAAGCAAGACACTAGCCCTATCAACACCTCAGGTGCCAAATGTCACGGAATGAAGACTGTACATGGTGTAGGTACAAAAGACGCTAAGATGTTAATATGAGCCTCCCAGGTGAGGCGTCGGTCTAAAATAAGCCCAATAAAACGGAGCAAATCCACATTTTAAGGCGAGCCCGATTAGGAACAAATCCCGATCTGAGTGTAGCTTTTGATGGCGGAAGAATTGTATCAACTTAGTCTTGGCCAAGGAAAACCGAAATCTGTGCGTTTCGGTATAGTGAGAAATGTAGTTCAATGCCTTTTGAGGTCGACGCTCCAGATTTGGCATCTGGGCTGAACCAAAGGAGATCGCAAGCTCGTCCACATAAAGCGTAGCGAGAAAATCTTCAGGAACCATCGATAACTCAGAAATAAAGATTGGAAGGCTTCCTCTCGAACGATCGTGCAGAGAGTTTCAATGATACCGTATCACCATACGGTATTATAGACCTTCTCTAGATCAAAAAACACAGTACTATAGTGCTGTCTACGAAGGAAAGCCTCACATACGGCATTTTCCAGTCGGAGCAGAGCATGGGACGTGGAGTGGGCGGAAGCCCCACTGTGCAAAAGACATATGGCCTCTGCTGTCCTAAAAAATGCTAATATAACATTTATTAATTTCTCTATCAACTTGCATACGCAGGATGCTAGAGAAATTGGGCGGAAACCGGCTGGAGTAGAGAGATCTCTCCTCGGTTTGCCAAAAGCGAGCACAGTAGCGATTCGCCAGGAGTCTGGTAGGATACCCTCTTTCCAGATCCTATTGAACAAATCTACCAGAAAAGCCAGGCCTTGTTAATCTAGGTGTCGAAACATGGCATGCAAGACATTTCCCGGACCAGGGGCGCTGTCCGCGACCGGAAGGAGAGCTGAACACAACTCTCTCAGTGTAAACCTCGCGTTAAAAGGTTCTCCCCCTTAAAGTAGAGTACAGTCAGCGGCCTTCCGCAACATCACGACGTGCATTGAATGCTGGTGGAGCAACATTTATGCTAGAGAATGCAAAGAAAGAGGTCGCGAAGGACTCCTTCCTGGTTGCGGAGTCCGTGATTGTGGTCCCAATCTCTTGGAAAACGGGTGGGTCATCCTGCGAGAATTTTCCCCGAATCCTTTTGACTCGCTTCCACACCTCTGCTAGAGGGATTTTTCCCGTTAAATAAAGAAACGTATACCCGCCAATAAGAGCAGCGGGTGTGCTTCGAAACATAAGGGACCTAGTACTAGCTCCACAAAATTCATTGACAGTGAAATCGTCCGAGTGGCGCTTATAACAGATGTAGCCTTATAGCTTCTGTTTGAAGGACGTCTCAAACAAGGGCTGATCACCACGGAAGCAGTCGATGTGCAAAGCGGCCAGACGTTCTAGGAATAGTAGTTAGGCCCACGGCGATGAGATTGCCGAAGAAGAACTCAACGGCCTTATCCACTGACCTAATTCTCGGCTGAGATAGAGAAATCATCATTTCGTGAAAAGTGGATAACTGTGCCCGTGCCAGGAACCACCGGGGCGGGCTGTAATGCTACAGCGGCCCAGGAAATGATATTTGAATGTGAAAGTGATCACTACCATGAAGGTCATCGTCTACACCCCAGCCAAATTCAGGATGTGCATTCGAAGAGCACGGGGATGGATCAAGACGGGTAAATGAAGCGGTTCTCGGGCAGTGATGCGTAAACTTAGAACCATCCATGTACACTGGCATGTATCCGGCGCGATACGAAGTGTGCTTCAAAAAGGTCGAACGGAATACTCTCGGCACTGTAGAAGTTTTTGAGAATAAAGGCCTCTTTTATTGAGCGTTTTACACTCTCTTTCACCCAAATTTGGGTCTAACCAGGTGGTGATCGCTTAAAATATTTAAATTCCTTGGTACAACTTTGCGCTTCTTTCATGTATGATAGGCGTTTGTCATTTGTTTTAGGATGAAATGCTAGAATTAATTCTAGGGTTAGGTTGTTCCCGAAGTTTTCAAATCTTTTTCGATTTGTTCTGCAAATTACTAACATGTGAAGGATGGAGATTCTGGTGTTACATGTATTGCATTATGGTAGTGTGTAATTGCAGAACCCTTGGGTATGGGCCATCCTGGTTTGACATGGCCTCAGTCGTCTTAAGACAAATTCACCCTTATTGGATGAGAATGTCCATTTTTCTACGTTCTCCTTGATTTGGCGAAGATTTAGATGGCCATGTATGCACCACTCGTTTTGTCATTTGTTTTTGATGATTTTCATGAAGAGTTTGAGATAGTCTTTGAAATACGTTGCTTCTGTAGGAAGAAGTTGGTTTGCTGTGGCTGTTTTTGCTGCTGCATCGGCATTCTCGTTACCTTAATCCTCAAATCGGCGAGCACCAGCGTAAGGTTGTATTACTGGAGAAAGATGCTAATATATCTCGGATTTTGATGACGATGAGATGTGTCCGACTGTAGGATTTTAGCATCTCTAGTGCACTATTGGAGTCGGAGAATATCCTTATTTTGGTGCAGGTTGTTGCAGAGTTTAGAGCTAATAAACTTGCTGTCAGTTTCGCTGATAGAACTGACGCGCATTAAGGTAGTCGTGCCATTCTTGTCTGATGAGGTAGGATTTCCGCGCATGCCACATCTTTGTTTGATTTGGATCCGTCTATGAAGCTCATCTGGCTGGGCTCATGGATTTCCTGGTGGCACTGGAAAGGAGTGGTAGTACTGTGGGTTGCGTTGTTGTTTTCGAAGACTGCAAGGGTATTTGGTATAGACTGTTGGAAAGGGTGTTATCCATGGGAGGGTAGTCGAGGGCTTTAGCTGATAATGTACGGCTCAGGCAAGTTTAAGTTATGTAGAAGATTTTTGACTCTTAAGGAGTATTCTATGTGATGTTTCGGTAGCCTCGGACAACGTATTTTCATTTTGTTAGTGATCTTTGGTACCATAGTGGTGCTATGCCGCTCTCTGCGCAGGAGATGATGTATGCATCGATTTGAATGCTCTGGTGGCTAGTCGGAGGGCTTTTTAGTTTAAGGGGTTTAGCCTCTTGGGAGTATAATTGGATGCTGCTGCCTATAGGTGGCTCCCGTATTCTAATTTGGAGAGTAAGAGGGCCTTATGTAGGTAGCGAAAAGATTTTCTATCCGCTTCCCAATGAAGATGCAACAGTTTTTTAAGAAGAGTTATGATGGATATGTAGCGTTTCCTGAGATCAATGACGTGTTTTCTCCGTGACATCATTTGGTCAAAGATGAGGCCAAGGAACCTGGCGTCTGTTCTAGTTCTAGGTATAATTGGTCGTCAGTCTATGTACAGGGTTGGGATGTGGATGTTTCTTCTTCTGCTGAAGGTGACGGCTTTTCTGTGAAAATTGTGAAGCTCCGTTTATTTGTAATTTGGTAGATTGTATTTATAGCGTTTTGTAATTGGTTGCTGACTTCTGGGTGGTGTTTTCCTAAGAGCTAGGTCGCAATATCGTCTACGTATAAAGAACACTTGATGGGAGGTAGGACTTTGTGTGGTAGGTCATTAATGGCAATTAAGGACAATTTGGTGCTCAGAATGCTTCCATGCGGGATCCCCTGCTGCTAGATTTGCGTGTAGGAACCGGTTTCATGTAGGTCTACATTAAAATATCTGTTCGTCAGAAAGTTTTTAATAAAGTAGGTGAGAGAGCCTCTGACACCAATGTCATGAATTTGGTTAAGGGTGTTTCGTTTCCATACTGTATCATAAGCTTTACTTAGGTCAAAGAATACTACCATTAGGATTTCTCCTTTTGCGAAGAAGCTGCTTATGCCATGGTCCAGCAAAGTTAAAGGTTCGAGTGTGGATTGATTTTACTGTAGCCATATTGGCTGGGGAATAGGAGAGTGTTGGCTTCTAACTACCACTTCATTATTGTGTTGGCCATTCTTTCAAGGAATTTGCAGAGACATGCTGTCAAGGCTAGTGGTCTGTATTTTGTAGGATGCGTTGGGCTCTTACTGGGTTTCAAGAAAGGTAGTGCGGTGGCATATCGCCATTACTCTGGAAAGGTGCCATTTTACCAAATCTTATTGTAGGCATCTAAGAAATACGCAAGGGCATTGAGATGTAGCTTTCGGATAATTGGGTAAGAGATAGAGAAAATGGGGTGTTATACTTAAGGGTTTGTTGCGATAAGAAGTTTAGGGGTATTGTCTCTATTTCTGTTTTTTGTATTAGGAAAAGATGTTCTTGAGATCTTTTTGATACGTCTCTTAGGGAGTTTTCTATTATATTGACCACCTCCTGTGGTCGGCTAATGAGGTTGTTATTTATCTTGAGGATTGACAGGTATACTCTGGATGCACTGCTCTTCATCTTGATTATGGGTATTGTGACGGTGATGGATTGGATTTCTTTTAAGACTGGATTTAGGCACATGATTTCTAGCTATTTTTTGGACACGTTGAGTGAAACGGTGAATGTCTGCAGCACTGGTGGGTGGTCGCAAGATGGATGGGATTTCTGCCGTGTCTCTGGTGAATTCGACCCACTAGGCACGCTGGTAGTTTCAGTCTGTCATGAT
This sequence comes from Ceratothoa steindachneri, assembly GCA_963969495.1. Lineage (NCBI taxonomy): Eukaryota > Metazoa > Arthropoda > Malacostraca > Isopoda > Cymothoidae > Ceratothoa > Ceratothoa steindachneri. The sequence continues at coordinate 175,951,366 of OZ018321.1, forward strand.
GTGAAGGAGGTTTCTGAGAGGATCTCTCCTATTATTGACTAGTGGTCGCTCCCACATGGGTTGTTGTTGGTGTGGTAGTGGTTTCATATGGAAAAGTGTGGAATCGGATGTATAGGTAAATATGGTAAAAGGTATCAGTTTGTTGATGGTGGTAGGTTGGACTGTCGCTGTCTAATATTTCTAAAAGGCGATTTTCAATTATATTCATTATAAGACTTCCTCTGTTGTTTTCCTTTCGATCATACCAGTGGATGTTTTTGGCGTTGAAATCTCCCAAGTCCAGCAATGGTTCTGGTAGTTGGTTAAGAAGTAATTCCAGGTTATCTCGAGAAGTTGGCACATTTGGGGAAAGACAGACGAAGCAGAGGGTCAAAAGGTGGCGGAAGTGTGCCCTTATTGCAAGATAATTTAGTGGTGTGTTAGGTTGGGGGGATGTGTAAGGGGTGTTTTTATGTATGCATATGACATTGGCTTTTTTTTCATCTTGCTGAGAAAGAAAGTTATATTGGTTTCTAAGAAGAATTTTGGGGTGTGTGTGTTTTTTGTCTCATTAAGGCAGATACTCGTAAATATAGGGAAGTATTGTGTTATTGAGTCTATTAGAGATTCGTAATTATCCCGTAAGCCGAGAATATTCTATTGGAGAAATAATTTGGGGGGCATTGCTCTAAGATGATTGGTTGCTGGGATTGATAGTCCCAGGTTTGTCTGAGGCATTTGAAAAGCGATTAGATGAGGATGGGTTTTAACTGACCTTAAACGGGAGAACGACCGCTCCGGTTCTGGTTTAGGAGCAGTGGTCTTGGATATAAAGGCTTCACTTTTTGCTTGATCTTCGCGTGTTTTTATATCAAAATAATGGTTCTTTGTAGCCTTGGGTTGCTTATTTTCGTTTTAGGCGTCTTTTTCCGTGTTGTTTGTGTTATTGCTTAGGGGCTCAGAGGGCTGTTCTTTTGGTTTGTCTTAGATGTCGTTTTTACTTTGGAGGTAATAGCCGGTCGAGTTTTTCTTTTGTGATGCAGTTTTGTTTGCGATGGGTTGGGATTCTGCTGAGATTTGTTGTATATTCATGTTCTTGTGTTTTTTGCTGGAGTCACCTCTTCAGTTCTTTCTTGGCATTTTGGAGTAGCGCTATCAGTTTTAGAAATAGAGTTAGTTTCATCGTCAAAAGTGAATCGGTTGATTTCTTCATCAAATGTGATTGTTCCAAGAATGGAATTGTTTATAACTTTCTTGAGTTTGGGATCTGGGCTAGTAGTTGGAGATTCTGAAGATTTAGAGTTTCGGCAGCGTTTGTTGATTTGGTTTCGGGAGGATGTGAATAGATGCAGTGGGGAAGAGGGAGTTGATTTTGCCATGTACATTAGTGGAATTTTATTTCAGAATTTGGGTTGGGGAGATCTGTTTGCAAAGTTGCTGGGGTTGAATCAGCTGGTTTGGGATGAACCTTTGTTGGAGCGCAGGAGCGCAGTTTTACCTTCGATGATATTCGCTTCAGCGGAAAGTGCTTTAGGATATGTATTTTTGTCGGATGCCTGGGATACTGTGGCTTAGGTGGGGATCACAACTAAAACTTATTCCTCTGCCATATGTTATACCGCTTGGCAATGGCCAAAACCGAATCGTAGCAAGCGTATTCATATCTCTAGATTGTAAAGATAGTGTTCGCACGACGTTTTGAAGAGTGGTGATTCTTTCCACATTGACGGCATTTTTCGTGTTGGGTTCAGGCTTTATTTTCTGGTAACCAAAGATACATCTAAAGCTTAGTTGTCATTGCAATGTGCAATACATAATTGTATGTCCGAAGCAAAGACATTTGAGGCACTGGATTGGCGTAGGAGGGTCTTCCCTTATTGGAATTAGTGACCTTGCGAAAAGGATTTTTTTGTGGTAGCGTTTGTTGTTTGAATACAAGTTTTACAATTTTTAATGGCGTTGTGTTTTTTGGTCTTTTCATTTCATATAGGGAGACGCTTTCCATCGTGAGGCCGTCGTCTTCGAATGCCTTTTTGATTCCACGACAAATGAAATCGTCTGATCGTTTAGGTACTGGCATGAAGCGGCTGAGGAGTGTGGTTCCAACCAACGTATTGTAACCGGATTTTTCCGTTGTGCTTTAGTTATGTTCATCTAACTTTGTTAGCGTTAATATTTTTTTTTAATAGCTTCAGTTTTGTCTTTTACTATTGCCTGTGTCCGTTTCGGGCTAATATAGAATTATGGTTGAGTTTCTTCGGTGACATGCTGTAGTAGTTTTTGGATATCCAGAGCGCAATTATTTCTTTTTTGTTGTTTAAATTGTGATATAGCGTGAACAGCAAGCAAGTCCAAATAGTTTTCTTAAAGTGATGTTGTTTACTTGTGTTTGTTTGTTGTTCAGGAGTTTTTGAATTTAGATTATCCATGCCCATTGTTTAAGGATCCGGTACTCTTGACCGTGACGGCCAATATTGACCCCAATAAAGGAGCGGGGCTATTGGGCTCCTTTTAAATATCCCCGCCGTTGTCACTAGGTGGGATTGACGCCCTCCCAGCCATCTCTTGGGAAACTCCGGTCCAAATCCCAAACACGGCGTGATAGGGAGTTCGAGATGACGGATCCGGCTTGATGACTGGTTTAAGAGCGGTTAGGGTCACCACGCCTAACATGGGGTGGTAAAAGTGATTCATGTGCAGGTCCTTTGGGTTTGCGGGTCTTGATCGGGGGGAGGGCATGGGAAACAGAAGAAGAGAAGGACGATAAGGTATAAAAAGTGACGGAGTAAAAAGGGTGGATGAAAAGAACGATGAGAGTGAAAGAGGATTGGTACAGAAGACGAGGTAGGGGCTAGGGTAAGATGGAGAGACAGAATAAGCTGCTGCCTTAAGGGGTCCTGAGTCCCGTCTGGACGGCAGATAAGGAAAAGATATCGTAAAAGCCCTTCCAGTGTTTTTAAAAACTGATAAGATTGCATAAAAACACAAAAACTCCCAAAACCTTGAAAAACTGATCAAGTCATCTAACTTAAAAAAGTTTTAACGCTCATCTGGCGAATGCCTATAATGGCATAAGTCACCCTCATCAATTTGAAGCCTAATACTAGGCACATTAAAATAAATCTAATTCAAAGCCTCCTCCCCCCAAAAAACCACCAAAAAAACAAAAAGAAAATAAGCAAAAAACAATAAGCAACGCAAAAGCGAGAACTTGCTCTGAACCTTTTAACTCGCTTCCATACCTCTGCAAGAGGGATCTTGTCGTTAAGTGAAGACATACTGGAACATACCAAAGCCTAGCGCAAATGCGGAAATGCGCAAATAAATTAAGAAACAGTGACGGTCTTCTAAAAGGCAAATAACCTAGAAAGACCTTTCAAAAACTGATAAGGTCGTCTATGGGGGCAAAAAAAATATTAAAAAACTTGAAAAACTTATAAGGTATTCTAAAAGCGCAAATATTTTCCAAGGAAGTTGCGAAAACTGCTAAGATAGTCTAAAGGAGCAATTAAAATATAAAGACCTTCTAAAAACTGATAAGGTAGTCTAAACGCGAAAATAAACTCCATAGAATCACCCCCAAATGATTGGATCGTCTAAAAACTCATAAGATAGTCAATAGGTGCAAATAAATTCCAAAACCTTCCAAAAACTGATAAGGTTTTCTAAAATTGCAAAAATATCCAGAGACATTGAAGAAAATAATAAGGTATTCAAAAAGTGCAAATAAAGTCCTAAGATCCTTCACAAACTAATAAGGTAGTCCAAAGGCGCAATTAGACTCCAAATACATTTTAAAAACTGATATGGTCGTCTATAAGCGCAAATAAACTCCAATGACCATATAGAAATGATATGATCGTTTAAAATCGCAAATAAACTCCAAAGACGTTGCCAAAACTTAGATGGTCGTTTTAAAGCGCATATAAACTACAAAGACTTTCCCAAAACTGGTACATTCGTCTAAAATTGCATATAGACTTCAAAGACCATACAAAAGTGAGGGCATCAAAAGCTTTAAAGAATTCCAAAGACCTTGCAAAAACTGATAAGTTGGCTAAAGGAGAAAATAAACTACACATCAATTTTAAATTTGATACGTCACCTAAAAGCGCACATGACATTGAAAGACATTGAAAAACTTCTGTTTCTCCTCAAGGGTAAATAAACTCCAAGGACTTTGCAAAACCCAAATAAAATTCAAAGATTATGTCAAAACTGATAAGGTCATCTAAAAGCCTCCAAAGACATTGCAAAAACTGATAATGTTGTTTAAAAGAGAAAATAATCTCTGAACACCTTGCAAAATCTGATAAGATTGTATAAAAGCAGAAATAAACTCCAAAGATCTTGCAAAAACTGTTAAGGTCGTTTAAAAGAGCTAAGGAGGTTGTTTAAAAGGGCATATAAGCTCCAAATACCTTAGGAAAGTGAGAAGGTAGGCTAAAAGCAGTAGGTTCCTAAGACATTGCAAACACTAATAATCTTGTCTAAAGGCGCTAAGAAAGTCCAAAGACTTTGCAAAAACTGAGGAGGTTGTTTAAAAGCATATAAACCTGAAAGACATTTAAAAATTCTGATAAGGTTGCAAAAAGGGCAAATACACAACAAAAGCCTTGCTAAAACTAATTAGATCGCCTCAAAGGGCTAAGAAAATTGAAAGAGTTTGCAAAAATTGAGAATGTGTTTAAAATCTAAATAAACTCAAAACATCTTTCAATAATGATAAAGTTGTGTAAAAGAGCTAAAGAAAGTCGCAAGATATTGCAAACATTCATAATGTCGAAGAGCGTAAATAAGCTACAAACACCTTACAAAAACTGAGAAGGTTGTCCAAGAATTCGCAAAAATTGATAATTTAGCTAAAAGAGCAAAATAAACTCCCAAACCTTTCTAAAACTCATAACATCGTTTAAAAAGAGCAAATAAAATCCAAACACAATGCAAAAACTTATAAGGTTGCTAAAAGCGCAATTAAGCCAAAAAGAAATTACAAAACCCGATAAATTCGTATAAAGCCCAGATAACTGATAAAACTGCAATAACTGATAAAATCGTGTAAAAGTAGAAATAAAAAACGAAAATTTGCAAAACCTAATTAGATCTCTAAAAACACAAAAGGAACCCAACAAAACTTGGCAACAACTGAAATGAACACCTCAAAGCGCAAATAAACTCCAATGACCTGTTAAAAGTGATAAAAGTGCAAATAAACTACAAAGACTTTTAAAAAATGATAAGGTGGCCAATAGGCGCAAATAAAATCCAAAGACCCTAAAAAATGATAAGGTCCTATAAAAGCGCAAATAAACTACAAAGTCCTTACAAAAAATGATAGGGTCGCTTTAAGCTCAAATAAACTAAAAAGACCTTGCAAAAATTGATAACATCTTCTAAAAGCGCAAATAAACTCCAAAGACCTTACAAAAACTGTTAAGGTGGTCTAAGAGAGCAGATAAACTCAAAAAACCATGTCAAAACTGATAAGTTTGTCTAAAAGCGCTATTAAAGTCCAAAGACTTTGCAAACACTGACAACGTCGGCTAAAATCACGAAAAACTCCTAAGACCAAGAAAAACTAATAAGGTCACTAAAAGCACAAATTAACTCCAGAGCATTTGCAAAAACTGATAAGCTCGTCTAAAGCAAACTCCTAAATCCCTTGCAAACTGTTATGCCCGGCTAAAATCGAAAACAAACTCCAAAGAACAAAACTGATAAGGTCGCCTAAAAAGGCTAATAAACTCCAAAGACTACAAAAAATGATAATGTCGTCATAGAGTACAAATAAACCCCCCAAACCTTGCAAACACTCGTAATGTCACTAAAAGCACCAATAAATTTCAAATACTTTACAAAAACTGATAAGGAGGTCTAAAAATGGTTAATAAACTCCAAATCACATTCGAAAACTGATAAGCTCATCTAAAGCTCAGATAACCTTGAATGACCCTGCGAAAACAGATAAGGTAGTTTATAATTTCAAATAAACTCCAACGAGCTTTTAAAGACTGATCAGGTGATATACGAGTACAAGGTCGTTTAAATGCCAATATACTCCAAATATCTTGGAAAAACATAAGAAGGTCGTGTAAAAGATCAAATAAATTCCAAAGACCGTGTCAAAACTGATAATTTTTCGAAAGCCGACATTAAGCCCCGATAACTTTGCAAAAACTGCTAAGGTTACTAAAAACCAAATAAATTTAAATTACTGTAAAAACTGATAATGTCCACTCAAAAGGCAAATAAACTCCAAATGACATTAAAAAAACTGATATTAACTAAAAGCGCAATTGACCTATAAATACCTTGCAAAAAGTAATAAAGTTTTCCTAGAGCGCAACTAGACTCCTAAGAGCATGCAAAAACTGATAAGGTCGATAAAAGCGCAAATAAAACATACGCCATGCAAAACCTCATGAACTCTTATAGTAGCAAAGAAAACCTTCAAAGACATTACGATATATAATAGGGTCTTCTAAAGCCCAAATAAACTTCCAAAAATCTTGCAAAAAATAATAACATCGTCTAAAAGCGAACATAAACTCTGAAGACTCTGCAAACTCCATAAGATCGTATAAAGTAAAAATAAACTCCCGAAACATTGCATAAACTGATAAGATCTCTAAAACCGCCAAAAAATGGCAAATATTTTGCATAAACTGATAAAGTAGCCTAAAAGGGCAAAATAAATACCAAATAATTTGCAAAAACAGATAAAGTCGTATAAAAGCGCAAATAAACTCCAGAGATGTTGCAAAAACTGATAAATTCATCTAAAAGCGTAAATGAACTCCAAATACTTTGTAAAAACTAAGCACGTCGTCTATAAGCGCTAAAAAGTTCGAAGGTATTACAAAAACTGATATTATCGTCTAAAAGCGCAAATAAAACCCAAAGACCTAGTAGTAGCTGATAAGGTCGTCTAAAGGGGAAATAAACTCCCAAACTTGGCAAAAAAATTATAATCTCGTCTAAATGGGCAAACTCGATAAACCTTGTAAAACCGTTAAGGTGCTCTGAAAGCACTAATAAGCTCCAAAAACTTTAATAAACTTTTCTAAAAAATGTATAAAGTCGTGTAAAAACTAAGAAAGTCCAACGACCTTGTAAAAACTAACAAAGTGCTCTAAAAGCGCAAATATACTTAGAAAACCTTGCAAAACTAATATGGTCGCCTTAAAGCAGAAATAAACTTCAAAGAACTAAATAAAATGGGTAAGGTAGTAGTCTAAAGTGAAAATAAACTACAGAGACATTGAAAAAACTGCTAAGCTCATCTAAATGAGCAAACTCAAAATACCTTGTAAACAATGGAAGGTGCTCTAAAAGCGCAAATAAAATCCAAAATCCATGCAAAAACTGATAAGCTCGTCTAAAAGTGCAAATAAAATCCAAAGACCTTGTGAACACTGAGAAGGTCGTGTAAAAGCGTAAATAAATTCCAAAATCCTTATAGTACCATAAGGCCATCTAAAAGTGCAAATAAAAATCAAATACGTTGCGAAGATAGATAAGCTCGTTTAAAGTGGCAAACTCAAGAAACCTTGCAAAAATCGAAAAGGTCATCTAAAAGCGCTAAGAAAGTACAAAGATTGTACAAAAAATAATAATTCGTCTAAAAGCGCAAATAAACAGCAAATACTAAATGCGCAATAAACTCTAAAAACCTTGTAAAAACTTATAATGTGGTCTAAAGGGGCAAATAAACCCAAAACTTCGCAAAAACTGAAAAAGTCGTCTAAAAGCACAAACAAAGTTCAAAACCTTTTCAAAAACTGATAAGGTCGACAAAAACGCAAAAAAAAACCTTCAAAGAGCTTGTAAAAGCTGATAAGCTCGTCTAAATGTGCAAACCCCCCAAACCTTGCAAAAAATGGTAACGTCGTCTAAAAGCACTAAGAATGTTCAATTACCTTAAGAAACTAATAAGATCATTTAAAAATCCAAATAAAATTGAAAAACCTTTAAAAAACTGATAAGGTCATCAAAAAGAGACCCTTCCAAAACTGATAACGTCGCTAAAAGCGCAAATAAACTCAAAAGATTTTTAAACTTGATCTCGTCTAAAAGCGCAAATAATGTATAAAAGTACAAAAAATATTAAGGTCGTTTTTAAAGGAAAATAAACTCTAAATATCTTGCACAAACTCAGAATATCGGCTAAATGGGGGAATAAATGCTAAAGAAGTTGTTTAAAGTGAGGAGGGCGCCTAAAATGTCCAAAAATCTTACAAAAACTGATAAGTTTGTGTATAAGGAAAAATAAACTTTCAAAAATTGCAAAAACTGATAAGGTTGTCTAAAAGCTCAAATAAACTCCAAACACATTGCATAAACTGATAATGTCTGCTAAAAGCATCAATAAACTCCCAAAACCTTGCAAAATCTGTTAAGCTCGTCTAATGTGCAAATCAATTTCAAAAACCTTGCAAAAACTGATAAGCTCGTCTAAATCACAAAATCCCCAGACTTTGTAAAACTAATAAACTCGTTTAAATTCGCAAATGAACTCCTGGAACGTTTAAAAAATTGATAAGGTCATGAAAAAGGGCTATAGAAGTCCAAAGTCTTTACAAAAACTGATAAGGTTGTCTAAAAACTCAAACAGCCTACAAAGACCTTGTAAAAATTGAGAAGCTCGTCTAAAAATGCTAAGTCAAAAGAGCTTGCAAAACTTGAAAATATTATATAAATGCTTAATAAACTCAAAAGACGTCTCAAAAAATGATAAGGTACTCTAAAAGAGCAAATAAACCTCATAGACCATGCATAAGCTGATAAGATCGTCTAAAACCTTGCTAAAATTATAAGATTGTTAAAAAGACAAATAAATCCCAAAGACTTTTAAAACCTGATAAGGGCGCTAAAAGCGCAAATAAACTGTACAATCTTTTAAAACCTGATAAGGGCGCTAAAAGTGCAAATAAACTGCACAATCTTTTAAAACCTTATAAGGGCGCTAAAAGCGCAAATAAACTGCACAGTCTTTTAAAACCTAATGTCTTCTAAAGGCGCGAATAAACTCCAGAAACCTTTTAAACTTGATGTCTTCTAAAGGCGCGAATAAACTCCAGAAACCTTTTAAACCTGATGTCTTCTAAATGCCCAAAGCAATTTCGAAATACTGTGCAAATCTGGTAAGTTAGTTTACAACTGCAAATACACTCCAAATATCTTGAAAGACTCATAATACTCGTATCGTATAAAAGTGGAAGTAAACAGGAAAGAACTCGCAAAAAATGAGGTCATTTAGAAGCACTAAGAAAGTCAAAGATCATGCCAAAACGGATTAGTTTGCGTAAACGGGCAAATAAACTTGAAGAAAATTTTAAAAAACCTTGAAAACACTGATAAGCTCATTTATATGAACAAACTCCAAAGTCTTTATAAAATAAAAAGTCGTTTACAAGCGAAATTAACTCTAAAATCCTTGCAAAAACTGATATACTCGTCTAGATGCGTAAATAAACTTGAAAAAGGTCGTAAAAACTGATAAGGTTTTCTAAAGGAGTAAACAAACTCCAAAGACCTTACAATAACTGATAAGCTCATCTAAATTTGCAAACTCCAAAGACCTTGTAAACACTGATAAGGTCGTCTAAAGGGGCAAATATACTCCCCCAAACTTCCAAAAACTGCAAAGCTCGTTAACTTTGTAAGTAAGCTAAAAAAACACCCAAACTTGTAAAAACTGATAAGCTCGTCGAAATGCGAAAATAAACTCCAAAGTAATGGCAATAAATGATGTGATCGTTAAAACGCAAAAAAAAACCCATATAAGTTCATTCGAAATTCGCACACTTCAGAAACATCACAAAAATTGAGAAGCGCTAAAAAAATCCAAAGACTGCAAAAACTGATATGGTTATAAGGCTACACGAAACTAACCTTCATAATTTGAGGCGTTCGTCTCGATGAGATTTGTCAGCTTTCCTTTGGCGATTCCCTCTGTTGTCTTCTCAAGTCTTCCCCAATTCTTTGGAAGGAAAAAAAAATAATGACAATTTGTATTCTTTAAAATGATGAATTAACAGATGTTCCTTCTCTCTCGAATTGGAGGCTCCCTGAAGAATCTCCATCGTTTCCAAATTGAAGACTAACCGAGTTATTTAAAATTAAAAGCGAAAACCAACGAGGCCATCTCCCGCAAGAAGTTTGTAAGAAAGTGGTTATATTGGGAGCAAACGATAATGTATAGTATATAGCCAAAGATACTCCTGTCGCCATTGGGGTCGGGAGGGCGTGGGAATACGGGCGTTGGAACATGGAAGGGGGACGCACTATTTCAGATGTCAGCTGCAGAGTGGTTGTCTGTACTACAAATGACACCCCCTTTGCGGGGGACTAAGTAAATGGCAGTCTAATGTTTATGGACCCCACAATGGGGGCGGGTGTAACAGAGGTAATAGCCCTGCTACAACCGAAACCTGTGCCCCCAAAGAAACTAGTGTTCTTTTGTACCTCTTTTAATTGTCCATATCTTCGCGCCTGTTTAGACCCGACAATGGGTGAAAGAGGGCGTTAAACCTTCCCCCTCCCCCAAATTCGATTATGGAAGTCATCAGTCAGAAAAGAGAGAACTGTACAATTTTAGGAGGTACTTACCGTCCACTTAACAAGCTTCCATACCATTTCATCGTAGTAAAATGTAAATGAAAGCTCATCAGATACCTTTCTGACATATTCACACGTGAAGCTTTTCTGATGGTACCAACCCGAGGAATCGAAGGTTGGCGTTTGGATGAACAGTTTGTCTTCTCGCGGGCAAATTATGCTGGCTGGGTACGATTTTGTAATTAATTATACATTAATTCAGAATTAGAATATAGTGTGTCTAATATAATTAATATAATTGTACCTTAAACATTAAAGTTTAAATCGTGAGTAGGGTTGAGTGGTAGCCATAGTCTGGAACTCGAAGAATAGAAAAATATAACAGATGGTGCGGTAGGTGTAAAGCAATAAATGACTACGCCCGCTTCTTATATCAACTTGGGGAAGGCTTAGTCACCACTAGAGAACTGATGGTTTTGAGCAAATTTTATGTAAAATGAACATACAGAGTGACACATTTATAAATTGATGAATAACACGAGGTAAATAGATAAAAAGTTAGATAAAAAAATGCACAGACGAAAAAAAAGGAATGTGCGCAAATTCGTGCAAACTCAAAATAAATCTTGTTAATTTAAGTAATCGATGAATAACTCGAGGAATATAAGTAAAAAGTCATATAAAAAAGAAACGTAAATGTGTTACTTAGGGTTTTCGTTTTCACGTAAATGTGGCGCCGATCAGATAGGCCTAGATGATCTTGTGATAGGCGTGAAATAGTTAATCGCTAAACATCGAGACGCTATTTGTTCAAAGTCAGTGACGTCACTCACGCAATGACATTTGATGTTGCTGATTGATTCTAATCAAAGACTCATACACGAGGCACAGATCGAAACTAAGGATTTACACAGTTAAAGATTCACAAAAGCGCAATTTATAATTGAAGGAAATCACATTAAAATTGACGTTTTCACAGAAAAATTAATTGAATGAAGAAATATCTATAATCTTTCTCTATTAGAAAAATCACTTTTCGATAAAAAATTGAAATTAAATCAATTAGTGAATCAAATAGTAGGAGAAACACTGCGCACACCTTGACGGAGAGAGAGAGAGAGAGTAACAACAAGGAGTAAAAACAAGGAAAGAAGGTACCCTAGGAGACCTTACGGTCCATTCAAAGAGGGTACCTTTGGACTAGCAATCGAGCGGGCACAAGGCTGCTCAATTGTTTTGCGTCCCTAAACGGCCACTTTTCAAGACTTTGTCTTGACTTGAACTGGTCAACAGATTCACTGTTGACAACTTCCACTGGAAGTGCGTTCCACATACCGCAGATACTGTAAGTGAAAAAAATTCCACACAGATTGCGGTTGTAACGCTTCAGTTCAAGTTTGAATCCGCGATTGCGCGTTCTGTTCTCACTCAGTGTGAAAATATCCCGGTAGTCAACATTGTCGAACCCTCAAAGTATTTTGAAAACTTCGATGAGCTGACCACGCAGTCTACGGGTTTCCAGCGAGAACAGATCTAATTCCCTTAGTCTATCCTCATAACTTTTATGTCGGATAGAGGGAATCAGCTTGGTTGCCATGGCTTGTACGCGTTCCAATCTCGCGATGTCCTTTCGCAATGAAGGACTCCAAAATTGTACGGCATACTCCAGGTGCGGTCGGACAAGTGAGTTGTACAGGCACAGTACAATCTCCTGGTTCCGATAACCAAACTGGCGCTTAATATAGCCTAGCATCCTTTGGTCCTTTTTCTCCGCCTCAATGCACTGTTTCGAGAACTTGAGGTCACTAGTGATTGTTACACCCAAGTCCTTCTCAGTGTCAGTGGATTCAATAGCAGTGCCCTTAAGGATATACAGAGATTGGGGGTTTCCGTGGCCGATATGCATCACTTTGCATTTGCCCACGTTAAAAGGCATTTGCCACGTGTCCGACCACTCCCCAATCTTCTCAAGATCTTCCTGCAGGCGGGCAGTATTTCCATCCTTTGCAACGTTCATACCAAGCTTGGTATCGTCGGCAAATTTGGAAATCTTGGCAACCATGTCACCGTCCATGTCGTTGACGTAGATGATGAATAGTAGTGGTCCCAGGACAAAACCTTGAGGCACCCCGCTAGTAACGGGCACCCACTCAGAAGACTGTCCATTTACCACCACCCGTATCCGTCTGCCACTTAGCCAGTTCTCGATCCAGCCGGCTACCTTTCCGTCTATGCCAAGCGCTCGCACTTTCCGGAGAAGGCGGCGGTGGGGTACCTTATCAAAGGCTTTCTGAAAGTCTAGGTAGACCACATCCACCGCCTTGTCCCGATCGTGCTCACTGAAAACGAAGTGGAAGAATTCCACAAGGTTCGTCAGGCATGACCGTTGCCTTCGGAAGCCGTGCTGGGAACTCCTCAGTAGCAGGTTTGACTCTAAATACGACGTCACTTTGTCCACCATGATGCTTTCCATGAGTTTACTGACTATCGAAGTCAGACTGATAGGTCGGTAGTTCGACGGTTGGTTACGGTCTCCTTTCTTGAAGATAGGAGTCACCTCCGCCTCACGCCAGTCTCTAGGAACGCATTTGGTCCGGATTGACATGTTAAAGATAGCGCACAGATGTGATACTTCATCGCACACTTCTTTGAACGCTTTAGGTAGAAACCCGTCCGGTCCAGGGAACTTATTCGTCTTTAGGTCAGCGATCTTTTTCTTTATATCTCCTTCAGTAAAGTCCATTGCCTCCAGCTTTTCCCCCGAGTAGGAATCCGTCAGCTGGGGAATGGGACCACACTCTTCAGTAAACACTGAAGAGAAGTAGTCGTTGAGGAGGTTAGCATTTTCTGCATCTGAATGCTTTAATGTCCCCTCCTCATTCCTCAAAGGGCCAATGGCTCGACGGACTGGTTTACGGCTGTTCACATATCCCCAAAACTCCTTGGGATTCTCTTTACAGAGTCTCGCCACTCGGAGTACCTCAGATCGCTTAGCCGCCCTTATGCTGGACTTCACTCTCCTGGCTAGCCTCCGGTATTCGTCAAAGTCACCCGAGATCTTCGATTGCCAGTACACATTTCTCTTCTCCCTAACAGTTGCCCGATTTCTCGATTAAACCACTTTGGTTGAACAGAAGACCGACGGGGGCATTTCAGAGGGATAAAACGCGATTGAAGACTCATGAATGTGGTTTTGAAACTGTTCCAAGAGTCTTCAACAGCATCGCACTCTTCTAGCCTCGCGTCAGTCAGTCCCGCGCGTAGACCTGCAAAGTCTGCTCTTCTTAAATCGAGTTTCCTTGATTTACTAGTTGCAGGCTCTGCCTTGGGGACTTTGACTACAAATCTAATTAGTCGGTGGTCATTGCCACCAAGCTCTTCGCCAACAGAGAGGTCCTCAACGATGTCATCCTCAGAGGTGAAAACCAAGTCGAGGATATTGTCTCCTCTCGTTGGCTCTCTCACCCATTGAGTGAGGAACTCGTTGTTCGTGAACTCCAGGAGTAGTGCGTTCTCGCCACAGGGTTCTCTGGTTTCCCAGTCAACTTGTGTGTTGAAATCACCCATGACGATACACACTCTGTCTTCGACAAGTTCTCCTAGTAGCTGGTACAGATCTCTGTCCTTTTCAACGAGTTGGGCAGGAGGTCTATAAAGCACCAGGGTCCTGTATTTGGCAGGACCTATCTCTAGGTCAACACCTAGTAGTTCGTGGTCGGATACGATGTTGCAATCCGTCGAGTTGAGAGTATCCTTGACATACAACATCACACCGCCACCCTCTCTGTCTGGCCTATCTTTCAAGAAGAGCTGGTAACCGGGAATCGTGAATTCACCTTCAAAATCTCGGCTTGAGGTTTTTATCCACGATTCCGTTATGGCCACCATCTCCGGTTCTTCTGTTGCTACGAGGCCACGAAGTTCTAGAAACTTGTTTCTGATAGACCTCGCATTAAACAGAAGAACTTTGAAGGAGTCCCCGACTGTAGGACTCCCTACGCTCTTCCGTTTCCCGCTTTCTTTCTCTGTGGCGGGGTCACTTTCCTCTTTGTGACTTCAGAAAAGTTCGTTCCTGGAGTAACACGGGTGTACTGGCGTACGTCCTCCTTTACTCGGGGTCTGACACTTCTTTGGGTCCGCTCCACAACATCCTGGATCATGTTTGCGAGTGCAGCTTTCCCTTTAAAGGAAAGATGCACTCCGTCCCTTTTGTTCAGGTCATTTCTCCCGTAAAAGGTGCGGTAAAGGTCTACAAAAAAGACTCCTTCCGCCGTACAAAGATCTCCCAGGCGTTGGTTTATGGAGACGTTCCTCGCATGAGCATTGCGGGATGGACCTCGTCTTGGGAGTATCCCGACCACGACACGTCTGCGGGTTTTTAGCCCATAGTCGTCAACTCCTCCTATAACCGTGGTCAGGATCTTCCCACTGGCGCCTACATTACCTCCTCGTAGGTAGAGATCGTTGCCACTTGCCATGAGGGCAACTACAGAGTTCTCAGAGATCTGAGATTTCTTAGCCTCCACCCTTATTTCTCCGTTCCCCTTTCCTGGAAGGCAGCTTACCTTCACACTGGTGCGAAGGCGGGCCGCTAGCAAGGGTTGTAGATCCCGCGATTGGGAGTCACCGATCACGATGACCCTCGCGCATTTGGGTTCAGAGGACAGAGGCTTCCCTTTCAGTATGGGCTCTTTCGATTCCTCTTTCTTCCCCACTTTTTGGGGTTTTTTCTTCTTTTTCTTCTTCGTTTTTTCTTCCGTTTCTACTTTCTCTTCTGTTTTACCTTTCTTACTCTTCCTTTTCTTCTTTTTGACGCCCTGAGTAACCCCAGCAGCTGCTGGCTCTGGGACGTCGGATGGTTGGCCTATCTCTATCGACGCGGTGCATGAGGGCCCAACAGAGGAGCCATCTGCGTCGTTGGGAGTTTCTTGTTGCTGTTGCTGTCCATTGGTGGCTTTAATCTCTGCAATGATGGCTTCGAGATGACGGATTTGAGTCACATGCTCAGACTCGAGGATTTTCACCTTTTATTCCAGCCGTCGTGTTTTTTACTCAGAAGATTTAAAAAGTTCCTTAAGCTCCTGAAGTTCTGCCCTTAGGACGCAGTCCGTGCAGATACTTCCAGGGTGGCATTTTGAGAAACACCCCTCCGGAAAATCTACGCACCACTTGTCCTTTTGGCATGTCGAGCAGGTATACTTTAACGCACCAGGTCCTTTCTTTCCAGTCATGCTGAACACTTTATATCTCTGAATACTTTGTGACCACTCAATAAAAAAAAAGGGGGTGGTGAGTTCGCACCGCGTGAGTCGCTCCCGCCTATCGATTAGAGAGGTTTCGGATCTTTCAGAAGGCACGCTCCTTGTGCTGCTGTTCGTCCGACCGAGTCGTCAAACCTCGGCGTGCCGTGGCTCCCAACCAAGCAGCACTGACGGTCCCCGAAGGGGCCATCGATTTCTCACCAGATGAACAACGGAGCACACCCCCTACTAAACTCCTACTAGTTCCCTTCACGACGGCCAAGATCTCGGAGCAGCGTTCAGTGGATATCCCGCCACACCAAGAGACTCGACCCAAGGCTTTTTGTTGGCCTGGCAACCAACATGGGAACAAAGGGCCGTCACCACGGACCAATGCCACCAGAGGCACCCGTCAACGGTCACTGGGAATGGTCAATAATTATGCGCCAGGAAAGGAGTTACCGGGGCACTACCCTCATCCCATTCATCGTGCCCCAACGCTTAAGACCCCCTCAAGTCCTAGTCTCTCGCAACCAGTGAGCGTCGATTGGCGTTGTTTATAGAGGTTCCAAAGCCTCTCTTCTGACGCGTGAGGTAGCTGCCAGGTCCTTATATTTAGATAGATGAAAAAAGGGTAAGAGTGACATGATAGGTATAGGGGTTGTTTTTTTGTTGTTTTTTTCTTTTTGTATAAGTAGAAGAAATAGGATTAATTTTTAAAGAAAGAGGAAGGATAGAGTAGGATAAAAGTTACAAGGAAAGCAAGCACCTTAAAAGACCTTTCGGTCCATGCCGAGGGGGTACTTGTGTAAGTTCCCTATCGTATTTTATGTATAGCCCCAAAATAATTCAAAGCAGTAGACAAATAGATAGCAAATATGAAGGCTTTCCCCACCCTCCTCTCCCACCTGCCATATGGGTACAGAAAACTGAAAAGATCCTGGTTGGATTGAAATAGAGGGTTCAACCTGGAATTTTGATAGTGAAGCTTTTTGAAACCTTCCTAGTTATAACAATAATAATAATAATAAAAACAGCATTAAACACATCAACAATGATAACAAAACAAATACTCATACAGGCTTTGTACAGGAAATAATTAAAATAATAATAATAAAGATAATAATAATAATAATAATAATAATAATAATAATAATAATAATAATAATAATAATAATAATAATAATAATAATAATAATGTTAATAATAATAATGATAATAATAATAATGTTAATAATAATAATAATGATAATAATAATAATAATACGCTGAGATGCTTATAATTTTGTCATTTATTTTTTATACACTTATCTATATTGATTCCATATTTTAATTTAATTAGGAAAGGTACCTATGGATGCTGAGAATCTTGTCATGTTACTTTGTTGTTGTTTTTTTCTTTTATATACACATTTATCGATTCCATTCAGTGGCGGATCTAGAATAAAAATTGGGCGGGGGGGGGAAGGGGGCAAACCAAATGTCTCCCTTTGAGTAGTGAGAGAAAAGGGCATTGATCATTAATAATGGTTATCTTACACAGCATAATCAATATTAGTACCTCACACACGAGTGAGCACTAACTCTCCCAGATCCGGAATTTTTTACCTACATCAGAAAATTATGAATTATAGCTTTTAGGACATCAGCTAAGCTATAATACGGAATTTAATTATTTTAGAGATTTGCAGGTATTTTATACATGTATCATATAAGGTACATTCGATCGCAATGGTTTAAAAACTGTATTTATATATATTCTATATTATTACATAACTCTTTTATGAATAGCAGAATGCAATTACGGTTTTAAAAAGAAATATACACATAAACGGCTCTGAAATTTGGGGGTGCTTAGCCGCCTCAGACCCCTCCATAGATCCGCGTCTAATTCCATTATATTTACAATTTAAAAGCTGAGTGTATGTATTATTGTGTCTAACTTTTTCTTAAAAGTATGCATTGTATTGCTAAATGTTACATCCTGTGGCAGCTTATGTTTAATATCTTAAACGTTTCTGAGTTAGTCTGGCATTCTCCTCATTTCCAGGCTAAAGAGATTTAGTTTTTTCAATATTGTTTGATAGTTATGTTTTGATAAAAAAGATCTCTGACTTGCATTTTATCAAGTCTTTCAATATCCTGCCGTAAATGTGGGACCGGAACTTTGCACAATATTCCAAATGCGGGCGAACTAATGCATTATATAAACTCAGTACGATGGTTTCATTTCTGCATTTAAATAGTCGTTTTATGTATCCGAGTATCTTGAAACCTTTTTCTGCTTCAATGTTTTGAAGACTATATTTAAGATCATTCGATACCTATACACCTAAATCTTTTTCTTTCTGTTATTTTCGAACCAAAAATTATGTCCAAAACTTGTGGATTTCTGCTTCCTATATGAGTTACCATACTCTTATTTAAATTTAATTTAGGCAGTTTCTATTCTCGGGACCATTTTCGTATACGATTAATATATTTCTGAAGTTGGTCTGCATCTTCTTGATTAACTACTACCCTCTTTTCAAGATTTGCGTCATCTGGACATTTTACTATTTTTGACATGAGACCTATGCCCAGGACTCTGAGTCACCCCTCTTGACACTTTTCTCCAATCAGATACATTAATAATGGTTATCTTACACAGCAATCAAGTCTCGTATCTTTCTTTAATTCCTAGTCCCCTAAGTTTTGCCATCAAGATTTTGTGAGGGAGTTTATAGGATGCTTTCTGAAAATTGAGGTATATGATATCAATCAACTTCTCATCATCATATTGCTCAAATACTCGTACATATTAAAAGAAGTCCAGCAAATTTGTTAGATAAGATCTATTCTTTCTGAATCCACGTTGAGAATCTCTAAGCAATTCTTTTGAATCTAAGTAAAATACAATATTTTTGGAAATGAATGATTCTAGAAGTTTTCCAAACACTGAAATTAAACTAATCGGTCGATAATTTTTAACTAGCAAACGTTTGAGACAATGTTGCTCTCAGTAGACATTATAAAGTCCAAAATGGAATTAGACCTTGTTAATTTACTCACCCACTATGTTAAAAAATTAGCTTATATAAAGTCCACACTTCTCCGCCCCTCTCTATCTGTCTCTTTTGGTATTTACTTTATTTTGCCACAATTGAAGTCTCCCACCACTACAACTAATTTCTTATATATATTTTTGTCAACAAATCATAGTTTTATATCAAACTCGCAGGACTACTACGGTTTTCGAGAACATTAAATAAATGTTTAAACTTATTCTATCTAAATTTACCTTCTCTCCTATCATTTCTCGATTTGTATCTAAACATCTCTGTTGGATGAAGATATTCGCGTACATATAATAGCATTAATCCTCCAACTTTATCTTTTCTATTTTTATTGAACATTTTTCATCTATTTATTTCAAAATTATCCCTAAAATCTCTCGAGTTCAAAATTTCCACGATTCTGTAATTGAAATTATGTCAAATATCTCTACAGCTACCATAGCTTTAAATTCTAACACGTTGTTCCTAATTGAACGTGCATTTAGAAGAATCGCTCCCATAGATTTGTGAGATATCCTGGGGGAGATCGTTTCCCGAATCTGGGATCGTTACATTGGACGGGGTTGTTTTACTTTTACCAAAATTGTTTTTACGGAGACGTTAAACTCCTTTATATCAATGAAACACCGCCAAATATCTATAAGCATAATTCCTTTACTTTCGCACATTATTTTAGTTCTTGAATTAATTCCGATAGTTTTGTTAATAAATTTATTCTGCGGAAAATGCCAACCATAATACCTTAGTCTGTTTTTACTCTGATTTTTTTCTGTTAGTGACTCGATCTGTGAAATGACCAGTTTGGTTTTGATCCTTTCATCTTTCGCATAAATATGATTAGATCCAACATGCATTATAAGTGTACTATCTTCGTTTGCAACGCCCAGTATTGAAATATCCTCGTCAATTTTCTTAATTGTAGCATCAAGTTAGCAACGGGTTTTCTTATTTTATTTTCATTTAATCTGAAGTAATCACATTGACTTCTTACTAAAGATTGTCTTAGAATTTAACGCCTGTTTATTTTTTTTACTAGGCATTGGAATCTATTATAGACATCTATTGGTGAGTTGTGTGATATATTTGAGTTAACCTTTCGTTTATTTGTCGCTAATGGTAAATCGCCATAATTTTTTTCCATTTTTTCTCTGATCGCAACATCTTGCTCTAGACGAACAACCTTCTTACTTAAGGAAGCACTAACTTGGTTAATATTTTCGTCAATCGACACAAGGAAGACTATATTATTTTCTTATCAGACTACTTTGGCATCAATATTTTCAACATCATATTTGTATATATCGAAATTAAAACTGGTTAACTCTAGAACAGTGATTCTATTTTCCATATTACCAAGAATTCTCGACAAATCGCTCTTTTCTCTTGCATGAATTTCTTCAATTTTACAGAAGAGAAAAATGCCTACAGAAGTAATGTCATAATAAGATTGTTCTGGAAAATTAATATACCACTTGACAGTATTACACTTAAAGCAGAAAGTCTTCAAATTCTCTGCATCAGGTATGCTGAATTATTATACTGAATAATAATAAAGTAAAATTATTGTTAATAACTCGGTAATCTTTTAGTTACTTTCAATATTTTCCTCTGAGAGATACAATAATTTGATAAAGAGTTAAATCTCTTAAATCTATCTATAACTACTACAATAAAAAAATATGTTACTACCTACCTTCTAACAGTAGATTATCAGTTACTAGTTCACCGATTAACGTCCAGTTACTTGTTTCACTGAAAACTAAATAATTTGAAGCTATAATATTGAACATTTCAATATAGATATTTGAAAAATTCGCTCTTATAATTACTGTAAAATGCACTTAATTACAATAAGAATAATTTATTTCACTAAGGAAACTAACTACTAAATACCCTTCACTGAAAAAGTATTTATATCTGTCTATGAACAATAAGTATATAATTTATACGATGATTGTTAATTATACAATTATTGTTAAAAAAGAAGTGTAAGGGTATTACGGGTTTTGTTTTCAGGTAAATACGACGTCGGGCAGATAATTCTAAATCACCACGTGATTGCGTGAGAGCAGAGATCTTATAGGAGATGACCCCGAGAAATGCCACGAGAAAAAAAACACGTTCCCCTAGGTATAACTTGAAGCTCAGATCTGTGGCTATCTACACCAGCGCTGTACAGACGGAGCTAACGGTATAGTGGGCCGAAAATCTACCCTAAACTCCCAATCGATCCAAAACGCTTCCTACACTAAATTGGACGTGAAAACCCGAGGGAGAATGAAACGATTGTATATACAGTCCTCTATTCACAAAAAATTACAAAAAATATGGGGTAAATATATTTATATACAACACACTAATAATATATATATATATATATATATATATATATATATATATATATATATATATATATATATATATATATATATATATATAACAATTTTATCTTATGAATACTACCAATCAAAATTTATACAAAAAAAACTCACTCTTAGACTATATATACAAAAGGAAGAGATGCAAAGTCAAACAACAAAAAATATCTGCCAGGGCAATAATAACCAATCGATAACACAGCAAACAAAGAAGTCATCTACAAGAGGCCTAAAGCAAACAAGCGGACAAAAAAGAAGAAAGGCCTCACGTGTTACCCAGGTGGGAATTGGCCTCTCAAGCGTTTTACAAAAACAAACTGGCTCCTCCGAGCTCGTACAATATTGCGATCAGGTCGCGTCTTGAGGCTATCAAAGAAAAACCTTCTGTCCAGCCGGGACTCACATTAACTTATTGCCATTCTTTACAAAAAGGAAAGATTAAATTTTGAAAATCTTCATCCATCATAGAGTAGCTTTTTGTTTTAAATATATTGCGTTATGTCAAAGCTACATACACTCTTTTCAGAATATATCTCCTGGAAAGAGAGAAAAAACATTTTATAATACAACATGAAAGCAAATACATATATATTATATAAAAAACAAAACATCTCCCACTCGCATACATTCTTACCAGTGCTCCCACTCGATGATTTTAAATAAACCAAAGGAGCACATGAAAAAACCCATATTCCTACAAAAAAACTAGAAATTTTATTTTACATAAAATAATATAAATATATTTAAATGAGTTGAAATAAATATAAAAATATAGGCTTTATTACATTTCCTCTTCCGAATATACTTCTGCATAGCAAAAAAAATTTACTTCAAGAAGATTTTTCTGATGTTTGAGACGTTTTTCCTAACGCTGGTGACAAGCGCTTTCCAATACAACTCTCACCAATTCTGGTTTAGGTGTCCACGTGTAACAGTTTTACTGACCCATCAACAATGCTTGTTTTGCCAACAGCCTTTCCTTAACAGTGTCCGTTTTTAGCGAGTTTGTTTGTTTTGTCTTGGCATGATTAACAAGGGATAATATCCTTTCGACACATGCATAAAAATGTGGTAAAACAGTAAGGTGGGTTATGAAATCAGAAAGAATTCCGAGGTTTGAATTGTTTAAGAAGTCTTTGATGTTACGCAGAGAATGCCAGAAATCAGGAATAGATTTATACAACAGTGACACATCTTTGAACTGTCGAAATAGCCTCCATTCGTCATCCAAACTATCCAGTTGATCTTCGGGAACAAGGTGGGGAAAATGCACTGCTACGTTCACTATTGAACTCAGAGATTTTGTCATATCTTTTGCTGCAGCGGGATCTAAAACTCCTAAACTGGCAACGATTCCTTCTTCCTCTAGTGGAAATCTTTTTTTAATTTGCATTAATAGGGAAACTAAGAAATTTAAACAATCAGTCCTAAACCTTGTTTCACTAATTTCTCTAATTGGCGTCAAAGACAATAGCCTCGTGAAACGTCCACCCAAATCTAAATCGTTCGATTGTTTATGTAAATGTTTGTCACTTGGGTCAATTTCAGATATTCTTACGGAATTACTGACTTCTTCCTTAATGAAACAACTGAGAATGTTTTTGTATTCAAAATACACCATTGAATGCAGCACATGGAGTCTGAAGTTGTTCAGATTGAAATTCAATATTCAAGGAGTTAACTTTTTCTAATATATAATTTAAAAAGAGAAGTAAGTGTTTTATTCCCCTATTTTTCATAGTTTCGTAAAGAACATTTGCCCCATCAATCTTGTCAACCTTAGATTCAGATTGAAAATTAAGCAGTAATGCATCCCATTGCTCAAGCAGAAGTTTTATTACATTTCCGCCAGATAACCAGCGAGTCTGAGCTAACTTAGGTATTTGGTGATTTTCTGTCTTTGTAACACCTTGCATAGCAGTAAAATCTGCAATTCGCTTGCTGTTGCGTGAAAAATAAGAAGAAATATGTTTTATGAACATTTCAAGATAAGACGGTAACACTTTGACTGCATGACTAGCACACAATGCGAAAGAATGACATACGTAACCTATTATAAAAAGTTATGGAATATCTTTTTTTAATAATGCTTGAAATCCCTCTTATCTCCCATCATGGTTGAACAATTATCGCTACCAAAACCTATGATATTGCACATGGGGATTCCTTTCTCATTAGTTTTTTTTTTAATAGTCTCGTATAACTTTTTCGCCGTTCCATCTTCAACAGAAGCTGTGTCAAGTAAAATATCAACTACATCACCCCTTTGAACGTCAAAATATCTAATAACGATAGCTAATACCTGAGAGACTGATATGTCAGTACTCTCATCGAGGATTAATGGGAATTTTACTTTTTTTATATACGAGGGGCGGTCAATAAGTTTTGCAATTCGTATATAAGAAAACATGATATAAGGAAAAGTGTTTTATTATTTTTCAACATAACTACCCTCGACTTCATGCACTTGCGCCACTTGTCCCTGAGGCTTCGAATTCTCGACAACCAGAAATCTCCCGACTGCTGTTCAATCCACTCCTAGACGGCGAGCTGGACATCTTCATCGTCCCCAAACCGGCGTCCACGCAGTGCAGTCTTGAGCTGGCGGAATAAAAAGTAGTCGCTAGGGGCCAGACCTGGACTGTAGGGGGGATGGTTGAGCTCCTCGAATCCGCACTCGCGCAGGGCAGCTTGTGCAACTCTGGCCTTGTGAACTTTGACGACGTTGAAATCGATCATGGGGCGTGAGGTTTCTAGGGACCCACCAGGCAGAGACCTTGGTCATGGCCAAATTGTCGTGGATGATGTTGATAACACTTCCAAGTTCTCGCTCGATTTCTTCGACCTTCACCCGTCGATTTTCGAGGATCATCCTCTCCACACGGGTCACATTGTCCTCTTTGGTCACGTCTGACGGGCGTCCTGGATGGGGGTCATCTTCAAGGGACTCACGACCATGGTGGAACTCCCTATTCCAGCGAGCAATGGTTGCATACGAAGGGGTGGTGTCGGTGTACACTGCAACCATGCGTTATGGTTCTCTTTTGCATTCTTGCCTTCCTTGGTCAAAAATTTGATTACTGCGGGGTGCTCAACCTTCTCCATTGTTGAAAGATTTGTGACTGACGATCTGCGATCAGCTACTGCTTCTTAAATAGACTAGGCAGGAGCGTGCGGCTGCATGTCTTGACTTGTCATAACTTGTCCTAACACCCCCACAAACAGCCATCCCCCTTCCTCTGTTTTGCCCTACCGATTCGCAAAAGTTATTGACCGCCCCTCGTATGTACTCGTATATCAGCAATTTCCATTTTTTCATGGTAAGCAATTCCTTCTTGGATAAAATAAGAACCTTTTGTTGTTCGCATAGTTACTGCTTTTGCAATATTGCTGTCGTGAAAGGCTTTCTTGCACACTTCTATGAGATGATCTGTTTGAGCAAATGGCATATGAGGTTCGGCAATGAAAGCGGATATCATTAGTTCTGGCTTCTGTTTTTTTAACAAATATACCTAACTTTGTTGTTGACTTGGCAGTTTTCATGTTGTTCTCATGTTTAGCCTATTACTGTGCGATAATAACATCGATTTATTGGCATTCCTTATTTTTGTATTACAGCACATGCAGTAACTACATCCCTTTTCAGTCGGATCTTCTTTTAGCCACTCTTTCAGATTTTCATCTTTTAACCATTCTTCTTTAAAAGATTATTTATACCACTTTTGAAACACTTTTTAAGGAAGGCTTGCCATTTTGGTATCAGTATTTCTAAAATATGAAGAAAAATTAAATATATATTACATAAATAACAAATATGCATGGTTATTGAATGCACAACCACAACTTCAACAAGAAGAAGCGCATCACACCACTGCCACTGTCAACATTGAGCTGAGGGTATGGGTCCATGTTATTTGTGATTTAAAACACGTTTGTTTCTTTTTTAATTTAGTGTTTTTCTTAGGCAAATTACAAAGAAAAAGTGCTTTGGGGTTGGGTTTTTTTTTGCGTTTATTTGAATCCCATCATATTGTATTATAGATTTTAAAGAGAATTGGGAATTAGGGGGCTTCGCCCACATACCACCCTTTAATTGTGAGGGTTTAACTCCCCACTCCCCCCCGCTATTTTTAATACCCAATCTAGTAATATTCCCAATGCAACAGCCTAGCATTAGATTGGAATTCAAAGGCGATTCCCAGACGTCGCTATAGGCAAGCCTACAAAAACTTAAGGGAAAGGAGGGAAAGTAGCTACTAATCTTAACAATTACTGGGTCCAGAATACCACTCGCCCCACCGCCAAGTTAACCCTCCCTCCTCATATAATCATCCAATCTGTGCTTGAAAACATATTGGTGAAAAAATATTTCTAACATCTAACCTGCATCTCTGCTTTTTTAATTTTCAAGTGGTGACCCCTAGACCTATTATTACTCTCTACTTTCCAACTCAAATAACTTGCTAAAATCCAACTTATCCATCCCACAACAGATTTTTAAAAGCTCAATCATATCTCCCCTCACACACCTTCTTTCAAATGAGAACATATTTTTTACCCTCCGTCTATCTTCATATTTAAGGTGCTTCAGGGAACTATTATTTTTGAGGTTGATATCATGTCTAAAATGTGATGCCCATTCTTGTATACAGTACTCTAAATGTAGCCTGACATACGAGTTGTAGAGTTTAAGAATAACCTCTTTACTTTTATACTATTAACTAAATCGCCTGGCAATGAATTCCAAAACTCAACAACCCTATGACTAAAGAAGTATTTTTACTCTTCATGAAAATGACCGCACTTTCAGTAATTAAGGCACGCAAATTTAATACTAGCAAAAATCCGCCTTACAGGCATTTTTTGCTAGACCTGCAGTGCTAGTTCGCTTTGCTCAAAAAATTAAGATAGTGTGCCAAATAAAAAGGTTTATTATTTCACAACACATTCAAAATTGATGTGCAAAAAAAATCACAATTTGTTTTCAAAATACCGACGGACACACACGCGCTAGGTTCATTATAATAATGACTAAGAATATTAAGTATATCACAGTCTGATACAGGAGTTTCTGATACTCGTATTTATCTCGACGCTGTTTTCGCACATATGAAAAAACACAAAACATTTCTTTACAAATGATAATAAACTTCAGCGAATAATCTTGTGACGGTACTGAAAGTTTGAAACACTCTGTTTGTCACCCAGGCTGTATCTACTAGCTAGCAGGAATGCAACGACACAGCGCATCAGACCGCCACTCGTCAGTGCCGCGTTGGAATGGCGTACAAGTAATAAACATATTCGCAACTCACTCAAATGGGAGTGTGGCAATGGTGCAACGCTGCGCCAAATAAATACGTTTGTTTCATCTGACATGCGTATTTACGGGCACTGTAATAGTATAAATTTATATTAATAGGATATAATTTATTGTAATTATTAATAAATCGTCGTATATTTTCCGGAAAAAAACCCAGGTTTTACGAGATTTTTCAAAATTAAATCTAGAAACCCAGGTGGAACCTAAAAAACCCAGATCTGGGTGGAAAAACTCAGCAGTGGGAGCCCTAATTCTTACAGAGGGAGGGAGAGGGTATTGGAAAAAGGGTGGGAAAATGGCCCTACAATCACTCTTACATTCGTTCCACCACACAACTCCGTCCTTTGGCCATTCGACCAGAGTCACTCACAATACACTGTCAATCATTACTCACGGTACCTTTTATACTCAATCGCGCCATTCTGCACCCATTCACACTCGTCTACTGGTCCCTAGCTACGCGTAGCAATCTGTCGGGGTTTTTCGTCAGTCGTCCTGTTTGTCTCCTGGTCACTATCAATCTTGTCGTCCACCATACTCTTAGCCTTCATTACCAGTTCTCCCATCTCTCGACAGAACTCTTTCATACTCTTCCGTCCGTTCAGAACCTTTACTCTTCATACCTCCATTCATCAGCTCCTCACTCACTGCTTTCATCCAACTCAAGGTACACTCTTGCGAAACAGACCTATCACTTACATTTACTCTATTCTCAGCAGCTATACCAGAAACCCCTTCAATTGGTTTCCCCCAGAAGCCAGAAAAGTCAGTCACCTCTTCATTCTCCACATCAAACCTACCTCTTACCATTCGCAAAACCAGAAAAATAAGCCACACTAGATTCATTCTGCCCAAACACACTATCATTCATACTGTTCCCAAAACCAGAAAAATCAGCCACAGGCAGCTCACTCACTCGTCTACTTACATCAGCCAAATCACTCACTTGCTTATGCAAACACTGAATCTCTCTCTCAAGCTCCCCCATACCAGAAAGACTCCGCTCAAACTTACTTTCATTCTTGCTTTCACTCTTCTTTGTACGCTTTCTACTTCTCGAGACCAAGACAAGCTATTTACCAGACAGATCCATAGTATCACACTGCATCTTATCATCATGCACCTTATCTCTCTCTCTCTCTCTCTCTCTCTCTCTCTCTCTCTCTCTCTCTCTCTCTCTCTCTCTATGCACAGTTAATATAGACTAGGTAGTCTAGGTAGTCAGGAGGTTATCTCCACCTCCTCAACTGACTCTGATAAGCCTGCACTCTCTCAGTCACACCGTCATTCAAACTCTCCAAAAAATACGTCACACCATTCTCCCCGACTCTCCCAACTCTATACGTTCCTTCAAACTTTTCACTCATCTTTGACACACTCAACCTACCGTTCACTTCTTTTATCTTCAATACTTTTGCACCCATCTCAAACGAACGAAACCTTTCATGTGCCTCACGCCATACACTCTACTCACTTTCACTCAAACGAAACCTATCTTTTACTCGCCTTTCAAAATTCATAACAAACTGACACGGGGACACCCCAGTTGCACTATGCACCATTGAATTATACGCCCATAACACTCTACTCAACCATTCATCCCAGTCGTTCAAAGTGGTACTCATCATTCTCAACATCTCACACAAGGTCCTAATTGTACGTTCAGCCAACCCATTCGAAGATGCTACATACGGAGTCGTCCTCAAATGTTCCACACCATTCTCTCTTAACATTCTCTCAAACACTTCAATCGAAAACTCAGGCCCATTATCACTCAGACATATCCTAGGCTTCTATACACACATAGGCAAAATAACTACTCAACCACACGCGCAGCAGTCACACTCCTTTTACCTCTCACAGGCGTCGCATACACAAACTTACTTTTATGATCAACCATCACAACCATACCAATATTCCCCGCACTGGTACGCGATAAAGACACACGATCGATTCCTACTAATTCTAACGGCTCTTTCGCATCAACTTTCAACATCGGTGGCTTCACTTGCACACCTTGCACCTTTCGCTTCTAACACCTTTCACACGTAGTCGTAACATCATTCACAACAGTTTTCAGAAACGGATGGACCACACGCTCCTTCATACACTCCAACAACTTATACTTACCCATATGCCCATAATTATCATGCACAACTTTCACCAGACCAATCATACCAACCAAGGACATCACAGGTACATACATATCATCCCCATCCTTCATATGGCTCACAAAATATACAATATCCATACAAACAACAAAATCCTTAGCATACATTTTAAAGTCACTCAAACACTCAGGCCATTCATTCAAATCAACACACATCATTACACACCTCTTCAACTCACTGACAAAAGGACATATCTCTTGCATCTCTAGAATATCATCATCACTTAAAATCTCATTCTCATCATCCATGACCAATTCAATCATACCACAAAATTTGACAACATTCTACGCACACTCATTCAACCTCATCACCTCGCATTCACCTTTCATAACACAATATCAGCATCCAAAGACAAATCATTCAATCTCATAAAGTCTACACCAAGCAAGAAACAACACGGCATTTGCTCATCTTTCAGAATCACAAAGTCATGCTTCACATTCACACCACTGCCCAAACTCACTCTCAGAGTAACCTGTTCTCACGCCACTATCATTCCATTCCCCAATCCACTTATCCGTAACTTCACAGGCTTACGCTCGCAACATCTAAACTCATCGTACTTACTCAGAATCCTCTCGTTCACTAACAACACTTGCGCAGCAGTATCAATCAAACCACAGAAGAACCTTTCACTAACTCTCACTCTCGCTTCCATTATATCAGGTCCTCCATGCTCACAATACATAGAAGGAACAACCACACCAACATCAGCACTGTCATCCACACTGTCACCAACTCCCACATCATCATTCACCACACACTCATATACGAACAGTTTTCAATCACTCAATTGTAATGCACACCGCTCAAACATTGCAGATGCACCAAATTAGCATTCAAACCCTTCACTTTCTCATCCTTGTACACAATCGGCCTTTTACCACCAAAGCGCACATAAACAATCATTCCATACATACGACTCACTACAATCAACACGTCCTGAAACGGCGGGACCCCTTGCATACACATCGGTCTTAATTCTTTCATAAAGTTCCGCACTCTCACCATGCCAATACTTTCAGGCTTTCTACATACTTCACTCATTACCTCCTTCCTTAAGTCATCCACACTATCGGGCACTCTCACATCTACACTATCACTCTTCAAATCTTGCAAACCATTCCATACACTCTCAAACAAGGAATCCCCACCACCCTTACTCTCCCTTCCATTCACAATCCGTTTCGGCAAATACTCAGGATCACTCACTCTGAACACATTTTCATCATTCGTACCAGGATACCTTGACATCAAATCAGCCACTCCATTCCGTTCACCAGGCACGTACTCAATCACATAGTCAAAATCACTCAAATCCTCGAAAGTTCTCGCAATCCTACTATCATCCCATTTCATACGTTGCAAATACACAAGAGGTTGGTGATCTGTTTTGATCATAAACCTTATAC
The DNA here is from genome assembly GCA_963969495.1 of Ceratothoa steindachneri. Taxonomy (NCBI): domain Eukaryota; kingdom Metazoa; phylum Arthropoda; class Malacostraca; order Isopoda; family Cymothoidae; genus Ceratothoa; species Ceratothoa steindachneri. The sequence goes on from OZ018321.1 coordinate 175,981,485, forward strand.
CATACAAAAAACCGACGCAACACTTTCAAACAATACCTTATCGCAGCCAACTCTCACTTCACAGTTGAATACTTTTGCTCTGCCGCATTCATAGCCTTGGATACATACCTAATTATTCGCCTGACAGTTTTTCCATTCAAACGCTGCTTTTGCATCAGGAAACTTTCCATACAGTATCCACTTGCATCCGTAAACAATTCCAGCATCTTAGCATTCACACTATAATCCGGGTATGCCAATTTAACATCTTCAGCCGCTGCCTCTTTCAGTCTCTCATACGCTTCATTCATCTTATCATTCCACTAAACAATCGTACTTCTTTTCATGCCAATCCACTCAGTCAGAGGCTTACTTACACCCGAACAATCACGTATAAACTTTCGCTGAAACTCAATCAAACCCAGAAACGACTTCCGCTGCTCCACAGTCACCGGTTTCGGGAACATTCGCACCTTCTCAACATACTTCGGCAACTTTCGTAGCCCATTCTCACTCACCATATGCCCAAGAAATTCCACTTCTTTCGCAAACCATTCACACTTCGCTACTTTCACCTTCACACCAACACTCTCCAACGTTCTCAACACATTATTCACCAATCTCATATGCTCTTCAAATCTCTCAGTCATAATTAAAATATCATCTATAAACACAATCATATTCTTACTCGCAAACTTACTCGACACAACATTCAACGCCCGTTGGCTGGAAGGCTCCGGGAGCATTAGCCAACCCAAAGCTGAGGTTCCGGAACTTATAATGCCTTTTCGTAGAGGAAAAGGCAGTCACCGGCCGGCTCTCGTCAGCAATGGGTATCTGGTACACCTCATTTACCAGATCCAGCTTTGTAAACCACTTCATCCCGTGCATACTATACACACACTCAGATACCACATACATCTGAAACCTTTCTTTCACAGACCTTTCGTTCACCTTTCGATAATCCACACAAGACGCCATCTTCCATCCGGCTTAAGGACAGGTACAATCGAGATATTCCATGCACTCTCACTTTCTTCAATCACCCCCAATCGTTCTATTTCCACACACTGCTCCTCAATCTCCTCAGCAACCGGACGCGGGAAATGCCTCAGCCGCTGTAAGATTGGGGCGTCCTCCTTCCAGACAATCTTGAATTCTGGGAGTTTTGCAACCTTAAAATCCAGATCGCCCTTACTGATCACCCCCTTTCGTTCAAACAGCATTCGATACACATCCTTCCTTTCATACTCAGTCAAACATTCATCAAATTCCACCATCCTTTCCACTTCATTTTACGTCCATTCACACGTCTTTTCATTCGCAACATTTACCCTGACATCCATGCTATCATCCATATCTATCTCACTGACAGTGGAGAGGTAACCCAGTACATTGCCAACCTGGATCCCTCTCACCTGCCCTTTTACTCTTTGGTCCGCCTGCACACATACAAAAGGATCATTTATTCTCATCAAGCCATCAAACACACAAGCAACATGCCTTACCTTATAGCACGCATCCTTTCCATCCAATATCATACTGTTCTCACCCACATTCAAACTCACATCCTTACTCTAACTCACTCTAACAGACACCCTTTCACCCTTCATAAGCCTTACACACTCTATAGCAGTCACCTCAATACCGCTAAACACACTCCTCAAAATACTACCATCTTTCCCTACATACAACTTATACACCCCATTTTTACCAATTTTTCTCTCAATCTGATTGCTCTCAGGATGTACAACCATACGGTTCACTTTCATAAAATCATACTCCAAAATCACACCATACTCACTACTCACCTTATCAATCAGAGAATTCACACTCATTCATGAACATATCATGCATTCGAACAGCTGACCTCATCATTTCAATCACAGGCACTCTCATACTACCAATCCCTACCAAACTACCCTTACACTCAGACAGGAGGGCTTTTTCACTCAACTTGTCATACACATCCTTATATACCAAGCTCGTCTTGCATCCAGAATCTATCAAAGCCAAACACTCAATCCCAATCAATTCAACCTTCACACTCAGACACTCATACTTCCTACCAGACAACACTTTCACACTAGACCGACTTACCAACACATTAATCGCACCCATGCACCCAGGAAGATACTTAACCAGGTACCCTCTTACAATTCAGTTTCCCGCTTCAGACTTTCCATCCGTACCTTGCGTTCTCAGTCTAATCCAACACTTTTCACTCGAATGTCCTTCTATCGCACAATAATTACATACATTCCTCTGGTCACGGCACATACTCGCATAATTACCAGCCTTTCCGCAATTACCACAAGCATACTTCATACTTCCCCCAGCCGTTGCTCCACCATTCAACCTCGGACAGTCTCTCTTCCAATGGCCTCTTTCTTTACATTCAAAACGCTCTTTCACACTTTCCGGGCAATCCTTTATCATATGCCCCTTCTCACCACGCCCAAAACACGAACCAGACGTCCACCTACATTCCGCCAACATATGCCGCTTCCTTTCACACCTACGACATTTCACGGTCTTTCTCACACCATTCGGTCTCTCATTTACTGGGACATACCTCGGTTGTTTCCTTATATACCCATTCACGCGCTCTCCAGTCATTCGTCCCCTTCCATTTGTCCATCCTCCATTCGCTCATCTAGTCTGCCGGCCCAGGAAGCTCGACATCACCCCAGCTGGCGTAGCCCGATATCTGACAAACTGCTGGGGTGGAGGAAGGCTCCCGGGCTTCTTACCTCCAACATTTACACTGTACCATCCATCCTCATCTAAATCAGCTTCCTCATGAAATCGCCCGTCTTCCAACAGTTCCAACACATCCTCCCACACCAACCGTGCACCTGTCAGCCTCATTCTCTCCTTCTCTTCCCATTCAACTATTCACTTATCTTTCGCGGAACCGTATCAAGGAACTTCCTCATCAATTGTTTTACATTCATTTACATCATCATCACCATGTAGGGGTGCGAAAATGTATGAGAGAAAATTCCTTCCAACTCGATAATATAAATGGCCGATAAATTTACCAAACCCAAAACTGACTAAGGCCAGTCGTATGGCTAGAGTATTAGCATTTAAATCAAGAGGTACCGCGTTCGAAACTCAACAGTCGAAAAACTTTTATGAAGATCTCTCAAGAAAGAATACGGAAGTCAAGAAAATGTGAAGACAAAAATATTTGAAAGGCCAACTTAAAAAGAAAAGGAAATTCAGTCAAGAAGAAGAAGATTCGATCAAGAAAATCAAATGAAGAACAAGAATAATAAGAATAAAAAATTACAATTATAATAAGGAAGGCCCCCCTCCCCCATAACTGGTGACCCTCAACGGCCGAACAATCTTCTGATCTTCGTTACAACTGCACCTGCCCTCCTACTAGAGATTTAAGAAAAGGTGCTGCTGGGAACTTCGGAGACCCGGGGAAGGAGAAGCCATTACATATTGATTAGAGACAAGACTTCGTTCGGTCTCCTCAATCCCTCTAAATTACCTCCACTCAGAATCCCGCAGACTCGGAGGTCGCAGGAGGGAGAGCTACTACTCTTAGATTTAGAAATCCAAGACTAGTGTCTCCCCAATCCTCAAATTCGCTCCGCTTTCTAGAAAAGGACCTGTGTAGGGGTGCGAAAATGTATGAGAGAAAATTCCTCCCAACTCGATAATATAAATGGCCGAAAAACTTACCAAACCAAAGATGGACTAAGGCCAGTCGTATGGCTAGAGTATTGGCATTTAAATCAAGAGGTACCGCGTTCGAAACTCAACAGTCCCAAAACTTTTATGAAGATCTCTTAAGAAAGAAAACGAGGCCAACAAAGAAAACGGAAAGAAAACGCTTGAAGGACCAACTCATCAAGAAGCACAAAGAAATCATCAACCCAAATAAAGGGAAGAAAATAAAGAGTTACAAAAAATAAAACGAAGATTAAGGACCAACCCAGCCAAGAAGAATATGAAAGTCAAGAAAAAGAGAAGACAAATGTTTGAAGGGCCAACTTAAAGAAGAAAAAGGAAATTCAGAAGAAGAAGAAAATGGATTCGAGGAAGACAACCTGCATTGAGGAAACCAAATGAAAAAGCAAGATGAGCAAGAATAATATTGATAAATAAATAAATGGGGATAAGAAGAATATGCCCCCACTCCCTTCCCATAACTGGTCAAAAACAAAAAGAAGATTCGATAACAAGCAAGAAAAGAAAAATCAAGTGGAAAAAGCAAGATGAACTAGAATAAATAAAATAATTTATAATAAAGAAGCCCCCCCCCCCTCCATAACCATACCTCTTTCTCGCCATACTCTCAAGCCTATCTGCATATATTTTCACACTTTCACTCTTCCTCATTCGAGCGTTCTCAAATTCATTCACCCTTTTATACTTCACACTGTCTTTTATTCGTTTCACCTGCCCAATTAGTCTCTCCTTCACCACCTCATACCTAGGTTCCCCCACACTCGTGATCACGCGGAAAAAATATTTATATTGAAGTACTTGACCAAAATAATGATTTTGACAGGTCGTAAATTCTTCTTTAGATAATACAGGACTGAAAGCAATATTGAAAAGACTCTGAGATGAAATAAAGAGTATAAAAAAACGAGAGTTAGAGTTCATTCTCGTACATTGACATTGAGGAAATAAATTTTGAGGGAATACGAGGGAGGTGTCAAAAAGTTCGTAGAAAAAGAATATTACAAGACAATGGGATACCCATTAAAAATTTTAATCACAGTTATTTAAACTTCAACCTACAGTAGTGATCAAATTATTATGAATTTCTTGAAAATTCTTAATATTTCTGGGAAAAGGTTTTATAAAGTTATTTTATTGATAAGTAAGCAATTTATTTTCATACATATGTCAAAATATCCTTCTTGCATTGATTACTACTTGGTTTGACCTTCTTTAGCCGCTCTAAGTGCTCTAACATGCTCTGGCATGCCAGTAATTAAAGTTCCGCAGAATTGCTTGATTCTGTCATAGTGAAACCAAGCGTAGATAAGACGTTCTATGAGCTTTGCTTTGTTTTTTATGAGAACTTTGTGTATTTTAATTTTCAGAATATACCATAAACTCTCAATAGGGTTCAAGTCTGGGGAATTTCCAGGCCATGATAGCAGCTCAATGCCATTTTGTGCACACTATCTCTTCACTGATATACTAAACTAATTCATTTTACCTTCAACAATCTTAAAGCCACTTGTCCCATGTACAGAAAATGCTCCCCACAGCATGATTTTCTGTGAATGTTTTACAGTCTTTTTAAGAGACTCTGGCATGAACTTCTCACCTGACCGCCTCCTTACTGCCTTCACACGGTCATCAAGTACTGAAATAGTTGACTCGTCCGAAAACACAACCTGCAACAATATAAAACATTCTAGCAGTACTGAAAGGACCTGCGATGCTAATGGCAGCAGTTAAACAGCCAGAGAAAGGATTACTTGAAATTATTTCATTCAGCACGAACGCTTAGCTAGTAGGTAAATCAGAATGTACCTACTACAGTAGGTACAGTATGTTCTCTTATGCTTAATGAAGAAAATAATTGGTAAATGTACCACTATTACCTTTTCTCATTGCTCAGAAGTCCAATCAGCATGAACATTAGCCCAGACTTGTCGTGCCTGTATCATGGTTTTGGTAAACCTAGGCTTCTTCCTTAGATGGTAGGCTCGTAATTCACTGTCCAGTAACCTCCTATTCACTCTTATTCGAGAAAGACTAATGCCATTTGCTAACAGTTCGCTTGCAATATTCCTACAAGATTTTTTTTTGCACTTAATAGCCATTTGTTTAATTTCCTGTCTGTTATTGGTGTTTGTTTCCTCTTGCGACTACATTTACCAGCCCTTGCTGAATTCAAATTAAGACCATTTTCTTCTTTTTTTTCTTTATATTGCTTAGTGTTTGAGAGGAACCTCCCAATTTCTTTGCAATATCCTTCTTTTTTAGATCACTACCACGTAAGGAAACTTTGATCTGTCCAATTTTCCGAGGACTAAAGTTACTAAATTTACCCATAGTGTTCACTTTCTTTTTATCTATAACACTGTAAGAAAAAAGGGTTACTATTATCCACAGACAAGCAAAATACACACTAGTTGAATTACTGGGTCAGTAACAGTAAAAGAGAATAGCTTGCATATCCTCACCCTGCAAAGTCTGAATAGGAACTGAGGTTCGAGACTAACAGTTGCCGCAGAGGGCAAAACTGAATCGGTGTTGCCTTCTTTTATTTCAACAAGTTTGCCAGAAAATGAAGCAAAACACTAAAATTTAGTCTTCCAAAATGTACAATAGTTATTTCACACTACTATGATAAAATAACCTCATTATTGACTCATTAAATAGTTTTAACTTGCTTTTTACCAGAAAAATTACGAATTTTGAGGAAATCCATAATAATTTGATCACTACTGTATGTGCTATTAGTCTTGTATACGGAAATTACTTTGCTTCATTCTGAATGACATAGCAGAACTTTGCCCCCAGCATTGATACAAAGGACTCTATCAAAGTTGAAACAAGTTCAACATCAAATTTCTGGCCAAGCTTGGTTTGAAAAAGAGTGAGATTATTGATGCATTAACAAAAGTTTATGGAGACAGTGTCTTCCGAAAGCCTACTGTTTACATATGGATAAGTTGCTTTGCGGTTGGAAGACAGGAGATTGAAGACGAAAACGTAGTGGTAGGACCGTCACCACCAGTAAGGGGTGGGGATTGCATCAATAGTATGCGCGGGATAGTTTAAAGAGGACCGTTGATAAACAGTGGAAATTATATCACTTTAACCGACGTAATGAAGCTCAGTAAGCTTTCTGCCAAAATTAATGCGCGAACATTAGCTGGAGAAGAGATCCTCTTTCGCTACAAATTTTGAACAAGTGGGATGAAGATCCCGAGGATTTTTTGCAAAAAACTGCAACTAGGGAAGATAGTTTGATGTACCAATTTGATTCGAAAGAGAAAGAACTATCCAAACACTGGTTATCATTAAGTGGAAGTGGACCAATCAAAGCAAAGTCTGAATGATCAAGAGGAAAGTTAATGGCCATCGTTTTTATAGAGGCCGAAGGTGTGATACTTGTTGACTTTCTTGAAGGGCGAAGAACAACCAACGCTACCTATCTCGAAGATGCTTTGAGAAAACTTCAGAAGGGTACAACGAAGAAGCACCCCGGAAAACTTCACAGAAGAATCCTCTTTCGTCATGATAACGGCCCCGCTCATTCTGCTCCTTTGACCAAGTCAACTTTGCGAGAATTTCGTGCGAGCTGATCTCACACAACCTGTACTAGTTGTGATTTTATAATTGTTTCCAAAGCATGAAAAAAGAATGAAGGGCACTCATGTTCACGTTGATGATGTAAAAGAGCTGTTTTTAACTCAGTTTAATTCTCAGAGTCCTCAGTTTTGTAGTAATGGTTTAAATGCAAGGTACTGTGGTGCTCGTGTTATATAATAGGTAGGCTGCTGGCACCAAATTGCAGGATTTAATAGGCCCAGCGAGAAACTCCACAAATGGACGCTCGGTGATTTATCAAACCTAACAAAATGCCTTACATGTAAATAACAGGAATAATATTTCTAATGTGAGAATAAGGAGATAAATATATATATGCTAATTTGTATATATTAATTTGTATAGAGAATAAAGAAATAAAAATCCATATGTAATTTGTATAAATAGATATGAAAGCAAGCGGTCATTAGAGTCGCGCACAGGATCACACAAAATACGAACGCGGAAAGCAGATATGAGGTCGAACACCTGAGTCAATACGAAGGTCACGCATAAACAAACATTCGCGTCTTAGGAAAGATTGATCAGAAAAAGGGAGGCTTCGAAGCAGCTGAGCAAATACAGACCTTGACCAATAGAAATTTTAACGCAGATATGTAATTAGCGATTTCAAATAAAGATATAATAAACTATTGGAAATTATGTAGGCATATCGTACACACACAGCTGTTAGGTAGCTCCGCACTAGGGGTAGAAATTAACGAACCATACCACTGGGGTCCGCCCCCACAGACAAGTCTAGGTCACTCCCCTTAGGAAACGAACACATATATAGTCAAACATTTTATTTCGAGGACATAGAGACAGAAAATCAGAACAAGAACCAGAGTCAGAGAAAGAAAATCATTAGTCGTGAACACCTTTTACTCCCTTGGTAGCGTTACAGAACCCGTTTAATTCGCCTAAGTCCTGTCGAATTTGAATCTAATACTTCGCGGAGAATATAAAGCCTACTCCATTGACCGCAAAACACTCGTGGTGTACCGCTTGCCCCTTTAATATGCCACTAAAAGAATTAAATTATATGTTTTTTGCTACGTCCTTTTCGAAGTCCTTATTTACCCCGATTACCGGGAAACCTTCGGTAAGCCCAGCCTAAATCATAACCCTCGTGAAGAATTATTAAGCAGTCAGAAACAATTCGTCGGAGGTACGAGTATAGAGCAAGCCAAGTTGCCAAAAGTCTTTATCACCCGTCGTGCGCAATAGCAACAAGGACTCTTCAATATACTCGCGATTGTAAATATTGACCAAGCTCCCACTAACCGGGTAACTTTTACCTCCACTCTCCCTCCCCCCATAAACTGGTGACCATTCAGCCTCCTATAGTACCATCGCTTGCAAAATAGCTATTATCCTCAATGAAGTTTATAGTGGAAAATTAAATTTATACTTTGGTTATAATTTCATTCCATTTTTCTACGCACTTTTTGAAACCCCTCGTAGTTAGTTTTTTTTTATTTTAGTGGTGTAATTTTTAAGGTAATGTAGTTTAATAAATATATTTTGCTTTATAACGGTTGTTAATTGGGTTTTTAGAAAATATTTTAGATAAAATCATGGATATTGTTTTATATAAAAGTATTCGAGTACTAATTAAATCTTTTAAAGCACTGATAAAGGAAAATTTAAGGCACAAAGTAAATATTGGCTCTATTTTTAGATTTTTGAATCGATACTAAATGTTGAACATTGAGATTGTCACTAAAAGAGTTAAAACCAAACAAGGATATTGTGCTTACAAAATCTGACAAAACTAATCAGATAGTCATTATGGATAGCGACCAGTATTCTACTAAATTGAATGATTTGGTAAATGACAGGAATACTTTGGAAAAACTAAATAATAATCCACTTGCAAACAAAACTAAATCTTTCAATAGTGCTCTCAAATATATTCTTAAAGGACACTCTGATCTAATTAAACAATTTAAAGTGTACAATCCCTCTTTACCGTACCTGTATGATTTACCGAAAACACATAAAGACGGTAATCCACTTAGACCGATTATTTCCAGTGTAGGATCCCTCGCCTACAAACTATCTCAGTGGTTAACGAGCATCTTATCCAAATTTGTTGGTAGTATCTCTGAAGCTCACATTATTCATTCTGGCGATTTTTTTAATACAATTAAAGAGGTTGATCCTTTCAATAAGCAGTTGCTAAGTTTTGATGTTAATAGCCTTTTCACTAAAGGTCCTGTTGATGAAGCCCTTGATGTCATTATTAAAAACTTGCTTTTGTCTAACTTAACATTACCCTTACCGTGTAATAAAATTGTAAAGTTGGTTCGTTTTTGTGTTACATACAATGTGTTTAAAGCCGAGGATTGTTTTTACAGACAGAAATATGGTCTGAGTATGGGTAATTCCCTTTCCCCGATCCTATGTAATCTTTTCATGGAAAACTTTGAGAATCACCTCCTCCGTCCTATCTTACCTAATCCCATAACTTAGTTCCGCTATGTGGATGATGTATGTACCACATGGTCTATTAATGATATCGCATTTGATTCGTTCTTTGAAAAATTAAACAACATTTACCCCACCATTACATTTAAAGTAGAATGGGAATATAACAACTCATTGCCATTTCTTGATGTCAAAATATCTAAAGTAAACAACAAAGCATATTATACTGTCTACCAGAAACCAACCAACTCGAATGCCTGCATTCACTATTTTTCTTGCCACGACGAATCAGTTAATAGGTCCTTAGTGTTTTCCTTGATCCTGAGAGCATATCGCACAATTATATGATCCTTGTTTCCTGCATAATGAAATTAACACGATCATCCAAACATTCATTGAGCTGCATTATCATCCACTTTGGTTCATAGAAAAATATCATTAGAAAGCCCAAACCAACTTTAACTCACCAGCTAATCCTAAAAAAAAATATGTAATAATAATTATATTACATTCCCATATTTGTCTCAATTAATTAATTTTAAAAAGCTGGTACGGGTCAACAATATCAATGTTGCCTTTCAATACGATAAAACGATCCGAAATAGTCTGTCTAAAAATAGATCCACCGATAAAGAGCAGGGCGAAAGCAACAGATTCTCCAAGAGAATGAAGGACCACAAATACGACATGCACCGTGGAAGCCTATAATCTATACTGTTTCTACACATGTCAAATGAAAAACATTCAATTGAATGTGATAATTCAAAAATAATATATATTTCCCACAATTATATACATATGCGTCTAATAGAATCAGCTCTTATAAATGAAATTCCAAACTTTAATATTTCCGATGGGCAATTCAACACTAATCCCTTGATAAGAAGAAGACTCGCCCGGCCTCTCCTCAAAAATATCGAAGCTTCATACCACCCCGTCCGCCTCCCCTAATAACATTCCAACTTGTAAATTTGTCTCTTTAGGCTAAGCATCTCTCTGTATTCATTAGTTTGACAGTGATTGAAGATGACGGATGCCTCCGTCGAAACACTGTATTTCTTTACATATATATATATATATATATATATATATATATATATATATATATATATATATATATATACGAGGGGTGGTCAATAAGTTTTGCAATTTGGATATGAGGAAAAGTGATTTATTATTTTTCAATATAACTACCCTCGACTTCAATGCACTTGCGCCATTTGTCCCTGAGGCTTCGAATTCCCGACAACCAGAAATCTCCCGACTGTTGTTCAATCGACTCCTGGACGGAGAGCTGGACATCTTCATCGTCCCCAAACCGGCGTCCACGCCGTGCAGCCTAGAGCTGGCGGAATAAAAAGTAGTCGCTAGGGGCCAGATCTGGACTGTAGGGGGGATGGTTGAGCTCCTCGAATCCGCACTCGCGCAGGGCAGTTTGTGCAACTCTGGCCTTGTGGACTTTGATGACGTTTAAGTCGATCATGGGGCGTGAGTTTTCTAGGGACCCAACGGGCAGAAACCTTGGTCATGGCCAAATTGTCGTGGATGATGTTAATAACACTTCCATGTGATATTCCAAGTTCTCGCTCGATTTCTTCGACCTTCACCCGTCGATTTTCAAGGATCATCCTCTCCACACGGGCCACATTGTCCTCGTTGGTCACGTCTGAAGGGCGTCCTGGATGGGGGTCATCTTCAATGGACTCACAACCATGGCGGAACTCCCTATTCCAGCGAGCAATGGTTGCATAGGAAGGGGCGGTGTCGGTGTACACTGCAACCATGCGTTCATGGATCTCTTTTGCATTCTTGCCTTCCTTGGTCAAAAATTTGATCACTGCGCGGTGCTCAACCTTCTCCATTGTTGAAATATTTGTGACTGACGATCTGCGATCAGCTACTGATCTCTTAAATAGACGAGGCAGGAGCGTGCGGCTGCAGGTCCTGACTTGTCCTGACTTGTCATAACTTGTCCTAACACCCCCACAAACAGCCATCCGCCTTCCTCTGTTTCGCCCTACCGATTCGCAAAACTTATTGACCGCCCCTCGTGTATATATATATATATATATATATATATATATATATATATATATATATATATATATATATATATATATATATATATATATATATATATATATATATATGCAAATTTTGTTGAAAACCATTGTGTATTTAGCCTTTGTTAATTTCCTTTGGCAACTTTCTATTCTTCTGTCTTTTTTATTCCATCTTGTAGATGGTGGATCACTCATCCTGTATTCATCTCTCTTTTAAATGAATGGGTTTGGTAAAAAACAAACTAAATTGCTGAGCTTTCGATCTTATTCGATCATCTTCGGAGCGTTTTGATATATTCTTTCCTCCTTTACCAATGAAATGTGGAGTCGAAATCAGCCTAAATGAAAGAAAAATGGTATATTTGAGAGAAAAAATAAATAATACAAATTAGTGTTCCAAAATAGTTAATAGTGGGGAAGAAAAGTTGAGCGAAGAAGAGAAAGTTATAAGTAACAAGTATGAAAAGAAATGTGTTCTCCAGGTACAACTGGAGATCATATTGTTCATTTCTATTCAAAATTATTTTTATCTTTTATAATAAAGTGAATTCTCCAGGACATACTGGAGGTCATATTTTTGACATTATATAATCATATTTTTCCCATGACAGAGAATTATATTTATAAACTGCATTTATTTATTTACCTATTTTGTTTTATTCAAGAGCTCTTTGTTTTTTGGTTCATATATAACTTTAACTTTATTTAAAAAACTTGAACAAATTTTAAGATATTGTCGTCTTTTATATAAATTTCACAAAATCCTTGTGTTTGCTTAGTGATTTTTACCTTTAAATAAATTTTCACTCTAATTTCATTCTATGGTTATTTTAACTATTTTGTTTTGTTTTCTAGTTTAATTTGACACTTTTAAAAATTGGTTAGTATTAAGTCATATTTTAAACACTTTCTTATTTTTCCGCCTACGAAATTTATTGCGAACATTTCACTTTTCGTTATTTTATCCTATTTTTCAGCCTATTAGATTTATTATGTCCGTTTCACTTTTTGTTATTTTGTCCTATTTTAAATACTTCTATACTGTTATAACTACTTTGTAGATTCATTATGAACACATCACTTTATGTTGTTTCTCTTTTTGTTGTTATTATTATGAACCACTAAATATTCATTACTAACCACTGTTTATTAAATGGTTTTTATTATTTTTTCGCTTAATCACTGAACTTCTTTAGTATTATTAACTACTTGCTATTATTCACTTTCACATATTTTTCTACTATTCGATTTCAGAAGTTTTTAGTCCACTTTTAATTTTCTTATAGGTGGACATGTCGACAGTGTACACGCACGAGTCCGGAATGTACATAGCGCGTTCCGTCAACATTCCTCCTATCTCTTTTGGCGACCACGGTCCCTCGTAGGTCCACTTGTAGTCCCCGCGAAGAATTCCATCTAGTAGACTTTCTAGGTCCTCTTTCGGGGGTTTGCATATGAAGCACCGAAGACCTTGAAGTCCACGTCTTCTGCGTTAAAGAAGAAAACGGGGTTTTTATTCCGCCTGGTTGATCATAACGTTAGAGGAAACGAGTCAATCCGATGAGTGGAATTTTAAAACAACTTTAATGTTCGATTCCAGTTTAACGCTTGACTATTGATGGCCGGTTTCTCTTCGTTTATTGAAGTGGCTTCTAAGATGTTTAGCCTAGCTTTATTTCTCTCTTTTCTTTTAATTACGGTGTTGTCAACTAGAATATCTCTCGTTAGGTTGATGTTATGCGCGCTCTCCATGTGACCTTTAGGTCCTCCGCTTTGCAGATGCATCGTTAAACGTCTCGAAAGTGTGGTAGTTGTCATGTCAATATATTTAGAGTTATTAAAAGCTTGCAGTCTTTATTGGGGCAAATGAACTCGTAAACTATGTTGGTTGACTTGAGATTCGAGGAGTTTGGGTAGCTGTTGTTTTTCATAAGGAGATTGTTAGCTTTCGTTGTTTTATAGTAAATAATCAGTTGAATTTTATCCATTTGATTTTTAACTTTGATGTTACGTTTAATAATCTCCTTGATGTTTTTTTCATCTATTTTATAGGCCGCGTACATCTGATTTCTGTAGTACAGTTTGATGTTGTTTACTGCGCCGTGATTACTTATCGTTTTATCCGTATCTTTGAAGCGATTATTTAAAAATAATTGGAGTTGTTTGACAATCATGCTGTTCGAGAAACCGTTGTTGACGTGTGTTTGTTTTACACGTAAGATCTCTTGGTGGAAAAGTTCCCACGTTGAACAGCATTTATAAGCTCGGCGGATGTATGAGCCGATTACACTTTGTAGAAGTCTAAATACCGCGTATATAGGTGTACGCAGAAACACTCCGACACAAAGCTGCGCGCCCTCTCGTATCCCTAAAATGCACCTCTCGCCTCGAATTCTCCGTCGCCCTTTTTCGCACCGCTGTAAAATCCGAGATGACTCGAAGCCGTGAATGCCATATCGTCAGACCAAAAATGAAAAAAAGGTCTTTCGCGCGACGATACGGATTTTACGAGAATTCGATTCTCTCACTCGATTCTGCTCGTGAGAGAAATAAAAGGAAGACTTCTCCCTGGAATCAGGCAGAAGCCCTTGGACCTACGTCAAGTTTGTGTGAAACTCGATCCACATAAGAAACCGTTCGCCCGCTGCAAGGAAGGAACTTCTCGGAGAATTTGTTGTTGCCGTTATGTTACTTGTATATGCCAAACTTCTCGCAGCCCCACCCCCCTTCAGAGTCTGAGGTTACACAGGACCTTCCTCTGCGGATTACCATAGACGTAGCTAGGTAATCAGTTTTGGCTACCCACTCCAGGAGCCGAATAATCGGAGAGGTACTTCGAGGAAGAAGTCTGATTGAGTCACCGCTTAGCTCACCTTCGTGATCCGGCAAAGGATCAGCATATCACCGGTCTAGGATTACCCTCTCATTCAGTAACCTCAGACGGCCGGACTAGGTGCGATCATCGTCACCAGAAGAAGATCTTCACCGCCTCCCCCCCTTCAAAATTACTTACGAACTCAAAGGTATCGTTAATTGAATTATCCCCTCCCCTAACTTCACCAGTTATTTGTGAACTAGAATTCTCATCCCGAGCCCATACCCTCGAATATTAGAAGTGCTTACTTAATTCAGTGTTTAACTCAATAATAATATTCCCTTCGTTCTGTCTGGTGCCATTAAGACCATTAAGACGCAAACATCCCAGTGAGTAATCTGCAAGTAATCCCCACGACATTTTGTAGACTTATTTATTCAGTGCAAGATTAATCCTATTTATATTTATATACACTGTTGCTTATTTCAAATTCATGTACATTAAAGATTATTTTTGTATATGTGTGTTTAACTAATTTGGACGATCCTTTTTGGCAATTATTAAGCAATCCACTCGGCTTAAATCTCAATATTGCACCGACCCGCCCATGGTTGGCTTATACTGAGTGGAGGACACACTCAGGGGATCATCATCTTAGATTTGATCAAAAGGGTACGCACCGGGGTTATTCTTATTCACCGGAAGTGGCTAGAGTAGGTGTATTGGATACGCTTCACCTCCGCTTCACATCGGTGCGGTAATAAAATATATGTCCAGGAAGTGGGACTGGGATTACCAACTCACTCAAACCTCGACACACTTATTTTATATCTTTCAGGGCATTCACTATCTCCATTGAGGCATCTTCCCATGTCCGTACTTTTTCTATATACTTTTGTGATATAGCTACCAGTGATGTTTTGAACCTCAACGTCAAAAAAATGGAGTTTATTGTTCGTGCTCAATTCATACGTAAATTTTAACACGGAGTTCTCCTCAAATTGCTGTTTGATGTTTATCAGATGTTCTTCGTTTTAGACGTTGATGTAGATGTCGTCTACGTATCGGTAATATGTGTGTGGCTTATTTTCACTGTTATCCAATAATCTCTCATTAAGTTGACCCATATAGTAGTTGGCGAAGGTCGGCCTTAAGAAAGATCCCATAGCCACTCCATCCACTTGCGTGTATAGATTAACGTCCGGTGTTCTGAACGGAGCCTCTGATGTGCATGAACGTAACATGTTCCTTAAGATGTTTAGGTCGAGATTTAGAGGAGACATTGTAGGATGGTGGTACACATTTTTTATAATGATGTCGATGATCTGAGCGATAGGCACGTTCGTAAACAGGCTTTCCACCTCAAGGGATGATATTTTTCCTGCCGGTCTTGTAGAATGGAGTATATCAATAAACTCTTCCGTGGATTTTATGCTGTACTTCGAAGGGATGTACGGTTTTATTAACGTATATTATTTTTTCGTATATTCCAAAGAATCTTGGACAACCCTTCAAATCGCATCCTTCAAGGTGTGCTGATCGTAAAGATGACCAGAAAAGAGGGGATAATCATTTAAATCTTAGTCTTTCGGTGGATTGCAGCCCTTCGTTATGTCCCAGCAAGTACTTTGGACGTACAAGCAAGCCCCAACCACTCGATACCTTAGTTAGTTAGTCAGCGCCAATCCTTCCGGGATACTGGGAGGATTCTCGACCGGATAATTAAATTTATATAAGGTCATTATGACAATCGCATGTCGGCCCGAGGGCCCCAGGAGCCGGTCCTCTTTTGAGGAGAGATGCCATGAAGTATTATGTTTTGACACCAAACAGCGCTCAGGTGGAAGCCTTCGTCACCTCGCGGGAGAGGGACCTGTTCCGCGTCAGAGGTACGTGGATATAGATACCCATCAGCAGGATTCCTTGGAACAGAGTGTGTGAGTGTGTGTTGTGCTGTGAAGACGGGAGAGGGAAGTAAGCAGCGTTGTAATTAGCTACGCGTGTGATGAGAAGTGTAATAATATCTACAGACGAATACAGGGGTGAGCACAGCGGGTCCACCAGTCGGTAGCCAGATCTCTACGTGCGCTGACGTTAGTGTCCACTCATGCCGGGATTCGGGATCGAACCCGGTACCGCGACGTTGGGAGGCCAACGCCGTATCCACTCGACTAGCATGAGCTCTCCACTCGATACCTCTCCTATAATTTCGAAGCAGGACAGATCAGGCACGGAGATGAGAGGATGTATGGCGTCAGAAACCCCCATACTCTAGCTCTGGCAATTCTCTTTCTTACTCTAAACTTTTAATGTATTTTCGTAGCCCCTGGGGAGGCAAGTTAGCCCAACTCGGTGCCAGTCCCAAACCCGGATAAATAGGGTGTGTTTGAGTCTGGAAGGGAATCCGTCCCTAAAGTCTCTGCTAAACCCCTTTGACCGAATTGGAAACGACTCATCAAGAATGAGGACACCGGGTAGGGAAAAGCCGAGACGATGAAGAAGTATATCCGAAAGTTTTATCGGTTATTTCTAAAATAGATTTTCAATTTTAATTTTATGAGGAGGAAATAGCTACTGGCCCTTAAAAGAGAGTAAAGCAAAATGAAAATATTAGAGCAAATTTAGATGAAAAAGAAGAATCGTGAGGATTGTTTTTTCCATATTATAAACACTTCCGATAGCATTTTTTTTCCAGTTTTTAGGCCTAGATAATATACATCGATATGAAAAAAATAGACTAAAGAGTAAATTATTAAGAGATATGTGCTGGAAACTTTTTAAAAAATAGACCAAAAAGCCCTTGTCAGAGGTGGATAGGCCGTAGAACTCAGACCGAAGATCTGACTGCGAAGCGAAAGCTCCTCCTTAAGGAGAAGTGGCTAAGCCGCTCCTCTTGTTTGAGTATTACCATAAAACTTTGTTATTTTTTACGAGCTAACTTCCTCTAATTTTGTAAAACATGCATAATGCGAATAAAGGGGGTAATGATCACACTAATCATCATCATCATCATCACCAACTCTATAATTTAAGAAGGGGATTTTTTGAGTAATTGAATAATAATTTCATCTTAGTTTGGTTATGACTTATGTTTCTTTTTATCAGTTATTTCTAATAATTCTTTTATAATATCTAAAAACAAAATGGTGAAGTTCAGAAATAAATATAAGTATCGAAATTTGGGAAAAAATTTTAAACCCAAAGAATTACAATTGAAGTTCAGAAAATTTATTTTTATATATCTTCTCTTCTATAACTCTATTTTAGAAACGTGATATTTTGAAAGGGAGGGGGGGAATTTAGTTTAGGGTTCCTTTTTAAAATTATTATAATTGGCGAAGTTCAGAAAATTTATAAAAAATTAACCATGGCTGCTTTTTTTCATATTTTAAATTTTAATCTGAGTAGCGAAGCGTGAGCTCCTTCCCGTAGGGGGCAGGGTGGGTAAATAAAAAAACCCAGCTCTAAAAAACCCGGTGTTTTTTTTTTTGCTTTTTCAAGCGAAATTTGAAAAAACCCAGATTTGATTTTTTTTTCAAAATTACATTTTTTTTCAAGAAATAAATGCTACTTACTTATCATTATTTTATTAAAAATTTATATTTATGTTTATAATTTCAACAAATATGTATGAAATTAAGGTTATTTCTCTGATACTGACTCATAATTCATCTCTCCTTCTACAAGTTATTGCTATCATGGGTACCCATAATTCTCGATCAGTGATCTGTTATTGTGATCTATTCTTACTATAATATAATTATTAAACTAAGTAATTATTAATATTATATAAAAATAGAGATAGATATTTTTTTCTATGCAATTCTAATGCTTGTAGCATTTGTTTTATGAAAAACCCAAGATTTGAAAAATCCCAGAATAAAACCCCGGTTTTATTAGGCTTATTCAAAATTTGGGTTTTTTTGCCAACCCTGGTAAGGGAAAGGGATGGAGCCATTGCCTGGTCTCATAATAATTGCCGGGGTCTTTATTTCATCGGTCATGTAGTATTGAAACAAGACTGTCTAACATCTCATACAAATGAATTCTTACAGACTTACCTAAAAAGACTACGACCATCTTTATTAATATAAAAAAAAACACGATAGCCCACCACAATCATCAAATTGTAATCCCATTTAGTTAAGTAGGCCCTCGCCTTCGCCTAGGGCCTAGGGGCTAGGCCAACGAAATCAATGAACTTCGCAGACCTGTTTCTAAGTTTCGGGCGTGTTGTGTCTGGTTCCTAATGAAATATCATCGACTATTTTTGGAGCACATTCCCGAACAAGAGGGCGCTCAAAAAGTTCCAGGGAAATTATAGTATAACTAGGAATATACATAGAGTATATTTTTCCTGTATAAGTTGCATATGACTTACAAAAAACGTTCACTGTTTTCAACTCTCAATTCCTTTCGTCTAGAACTCAGTTTTTTAATTAAATTAAATTTTCCCCTCTTCACTTGATAAAAAATAAATCCCTTTCATGATTTTCTTCGGATTAGGAAACAAAAGACCAAGAAGAGGTAAAATTGGGTCTCTAAGTTTAATCTGACATTAATTCCAATAGCAAAACGTAGTTTTAATCTATCTCGCTTCGCTACTAAGATTAAAATTTAAAATAAAAAAATCAGCCATGGTTAAATTTGTATAAATTTTCTGAATTTCGTCAATTATAATAATTTTAAAAAAGAACTCTAAACTAAATTTCCCCCCTTTCAAAATATCACGTTGCTAAAATATAGTTATAGCAGAAGATGTATAAAAATAAATTTTCTGAACTTTACTATTTGTAATTCTTTTAGTTTACAAAAATTCACAAAATTTCGATACTTATATTTATTTCTGAACTTCACCATTTTGTCTTTTGATATTATAAAAGCGTTATTAGAAATAATTTTGATAAAAAAATATAAGTCATAACCAAACTAAGATGAAATTATTATTCAAATACTCAAAATAATCCCCTTCTTAAATTAAAGAGTTAGTGATACTGATGATGATGATGAGCTGGAGCATTCACATATGAAAGAGAGCTCGGCGTGACGCCTCTATCGTTATTTTTCCCTAATTTCATTGGGTATTTTTTGCAAGACATGTATTTGTAATATGCCAAATTTATTGTTCTCTGATCTTCAAGTCTATTAACAGCCCAGCTTTTGTGACCCCATCCCCAACAGTTGCCATTACCTTTGGTACAGTTCTTTCATAACTACTAACTATTCCTTGTCAATATTCAGTAGGAGTAACATCACACTCGTTTCGAACCTTAATTGAGAGACTGACCCTGGTTATGAATTGATCTTCGACCAAGAGTCTAGTAACCATCGGTTAGAAAGCTTGTATTCGTCAAAGTGATCCCTCAAGATTGTATAAACTGATCTCGTTGATAAGTTTGTGTTTTACTATGACTTCCACGGTGTATCGATGATCTGCTTCATCAAGTGATCTTACAGGATCGATGCTTTTTTCGTTGATGGAAATGAAAGGTCTGACACATCGGTTGCCACCTCTAAGGTCCTCTCTCCCAATTCAACAACGGTTTATTCCTTCATAATATCGTTAGAAAATTTCGTTGCATTAACAATAAGATCCTTTTTTCAAACTATGTCTAACCAGAAATTTCATATTGGATTTAACCTCCAATTTCTGAGAATTCATGGTAGCTTTGAGGGGGGAGGGTATTTTTGAAGGATATAAATCTTAAAAATGCCATTCATTACCTTTTAGATTTATAAAGGACGTTACAGTTTCAGCCCTGAATATATATTAAGTTGAGACATAACAATCTACTTCATTTCTATTATAATCAGGAGAATATTTTTGGCAATCTTTTGAACGCCTCTCGTACATGGAAGCCAAAGTAAAAGGGAAAGTTTACTGAGATTAAAGAATAGACGGTAAATATGTGTGTTAGGATCCACTTAAAAATATTCCTGTGTGTGCATGAGAAGAAATGGTTGGAGAAGTACCCCGAAATTGGTCGACGGTCAGTCGGTCAGTCGGTCCCCGTTTTGCTTTCTTTTTTGTTTTGGTAATAACATTGTAACTATGTGGCGGATTCAAACGGAATTTGAAACCCTCATGTTGTTTTACATTTACTTTCGAATGATATAATTACCGAAGTCCTCCTAAGGTTAGCCGGGGAATTATTTAGAAGTGGAATGATAGCTATTCGGCTGATTCTAACTAAATTTAAAACTATTATGTTGTTTTACATTCTCTTTCGAATGGCATGGTTGCCAAGGTCCTCACAAGGTTAGTCCGTGAATTAGTGAAAATTATGAAGGTGGTAAGGTCATAAATCTAAATAAGTGAGAGCACGCGACCTTGGTCAGCAGACCTTGTTTTTCCATTCCTAACCTTTTCACCTGCTGATTCAAACCTTTATTATATCAACTCAAAACCTACTAATATTAAATTTAATAATATATAGGCTTTTAATTATTTTTCTAATATTGAACCTTGGTTTGTAATGCAATAATTAGTAAATTACTGCATGACAAAAATAAGTTCAATGCTCATGCAAATTGCAAGACGATAGATATATTTATTAATACGCAAATTAACTCAGTCTCTAACATCTTTGAGAAGTCCATCGAGATCGATGATGACAGACGCCCTCTTGAGGGCATCAACCTGCACTGAGTTCAAACGGGTAGGAATGTGTGCAGTCTTCGGACCCGTATCTTGACCGAGTAGAGAAGGACCCTGGAGCAGGAGAGGCTCGAGACGACCAAGCTTCATCCTCGGCTGGCTTCAGCCGAGGCATTTATAAGGTTGTTGACGGATGAAATCAGGTTTCATTGACATAAGTTTTTTTCATTTTTAATATATACCCTAAAATTGGACATTACTTTCATTCCAATCTGATAGTTTTCCTGGCGTTGAAGTGTGCCAACAACCTTTTGTCGCAAAGCGGTTAGTAATGATGATGATGATAACATTAGAAAGACTGGAAACAAAGAAATTTTCATAGATAACCCAAATTTGTTTAAGTAAAAAATTGCCATTCACGAAAATTATTAATTTTTAATTTATATAACCCATCTTCCTTCTTTGTACATCTTAATATGCTTTTAAATTGTCCATTTTAATGTATCCAAATACTTTTATCTTCATTCTAATATATATAATACTTATTAACTTTATTTCTGATGTTATTTTCACGTTGGTATGATTGGTTTTGTATGTACAAGGTCATTTTTTTACATGTCCAACTTTTGAAGTTTAATAAAATCAAGAAAGACTTTTGTGATCATAATGAAACTTTTAGAAGTTGTTGGTAATAGTTGTAAGTTCCTTGTCATAAAATGGATAATTGATTCATTTATTATTTCAGAAGTTATGCCACTTTTAGTAAATCGGTCATTTTTTGCTGAAAACTAAAAGCATAAAAAGTTTTGTTAAAAAAAGTGATTATTGGAATATCGATTCTTAGCAAAGGTTACGCACAAGTTGTGAAGTAACAAATTTCCTAGCATCATAGTCATTCGTAGACTATAAAAGAGAAAACTTTTCTAGCAAAAATCATTATTAAGAAATTGTTAAAACTGAAAACATGGAAGATCCTGGAAATGATTGGACGAAAAAAAATTGTTGAAACATTCTTCAGATGCAATGTTTAGTGGTTTCAACACAAAGACTGACGAGACGTGAAGGAGCTCAAGACGTACCATCACGATGAGCGATATGCAGACTAATTACAACAAATTGAGACGCCATTAGTGTAAAAGATGGACGGAAAGGGTGTGTTGGCAGAGAAGGCGTTAAAACGTCGAACAACATAAAATTGAAGATGTTGCGTCAAAACGTCGAACGATCGCCGCAGAAATAATTGAAAAGAAGATCAAAACAAGTGGGATTCTCAAAAAGTGCAACATACAATGTAATGAAGAAAAATCTGAAACTTAAGCCATACAAGATTCAGGTTGTGCAAATATTAGAAGACAACAATTTCGCGAAAAGAAAATCGTATCCAGACGAAATTAGACGAAAATTTGGTGAATTTGATGTACTGCCCGTGATAATGTCTGACGAAGCACACTTTTATCTAAACGGATACATAATAATAAGCAGAACAACAGGATATGGTCGGATCACAACCCAGAAGCTATACACCAGAAAGAGCTGCATCCTGCAAAAAAAAAAACACTATGTGGTGTGCGATAACACCTCAGAAGATCATTGGGCCGTGTTTCTATGAAAATGAAAATGGAAATTCAGTCACTGTGAATGGCGAAAGATACCAACACATGCTTGAATAATATTATTTACCGAACTTTCGAAGGTTTCAAAATAGACGACAACTGGTTTTTCCAGTTAGATGGTGCAACAGCACATACTTCGAACTAAACAATGCAGTTGTTAAGATGAAGCTTCAGAGCAAAAATCATTTATCGAAACAGTGAATTTAAGGGACTACAAGATCCCCCGATCTAACAACTTTGGATTTTTATGGGGATATTTAAAAGATCGTGTTTCCCGTAATAATCCTAGAAGTATCCAACAACTAAAAAATAATATCGTTGAAGAAATTAATAACATCGATGAAGAACTTTTGAAAAAAGTGATGATAGCAACTTCGTCACGAGTGAATGAATGTTTTGAGAAGTATGGTAAGCATTTGAAAAGAATAATCTTCAAATAAATTAAGTTATGTTAATTATGCAAACTGATTATTAGTATTATTTTTTTGTTAATTTTAAGCAAATAAAATTAGTTAAAATAAAATTGGTTTCAATAGTCGATAAATATCTGAAAGTTCAACGAAAATTTGTTAAAAATCAATGCTTCACTAGAACTAGCCTAACTTCTACAGGTATAAATGAATCAATTAGCAATTTTAAGTCAAAGAATCAACAACTATTACCAACAAGTTATAAAAGTTTCATTGTGATAACATAATTATTCTTGCCTTTATTAAACTTCAAAAGACCTTGTACATAGGCAGAGCTTTCGTTGTTACGGGTCTAGGAAGAATTGCTTCCGACAATTCGCCAACAAGAATAATTTAATACAATTTATCTCGCTAAAGATTTATTTCTTTAACAAATAAATGAAGAAAAAGTGTATTTTTAAAATAATTGAAAACGACAATGAAAAACTCTCATCTAAAAATTATGAGCAAAGGTCCAGAAATATTCAATACAATCTCATTATTGGTTAACAATTTTGTTTATTTGTACTTTTGTCCATAGTACTTCACTTTTAATTTGTATAATACAATATAGTTGATGAAATAATTGTGGAGCTGTATCAAAGTTACAGTTTTTAAATCAACTGGCGGGTACGAGGTGCTGCAACCAAGAGTCCATGCTAAATATGAGTTCCCTCTATTTTTTGGTCCGCTTTCAGCTAGTAGGAATTTCTATTCTCTCATTTAGTTATTGGTACAGTTGTATTTACCCGATGATATTAAATGCTCAAGGCCAATTGAATTATAGGTTGCGGGAATGGCACTGATTGCATTTCCTGTTCAGCGAATTAGCCTCTTCAGGCTTAATTGCGATGTCCGTAGTTGTTTGTACGGGATCTGGTAATATAACATAATTTCAAGGCTGACCAAAGCCACAAAGGCCTATCAAAGGTCATCCACATCTGTCAAAACCCGCCCACAAAATGCATCCATATGATTGTGTCAGATCATGCATCTGCAATAGACAATTTGAACCATCCACTGGAATGTGTCAAAAACAAAAAGCATCATTACCAAGACTCGTCAAAATCCAAATCAATCATAATACCCCCAAAAATTAACCCTCCCTCCCCATATAATCATCTAATCTGCGTTTGAATACATTCAGGTTTGGACTGTCTACCGTCTCAGATAGCAAACGATTCCAGTAATCTACCAGTCTATTGGTGAAAAAATATTTTCTAACATCCAACCTGCACCTCTGTTTTTTAATTTTCAAGTGATGACCCCCTAGCCCTATTACTACCTTCCAACTCAAATAACTTGCTAAAATCCAACTTATCCATCCCAGATCAGATTTTAAAATGCTCATATCATATCTTCCCTCACACATCTTCTTTCAAATGAGAACATATTTAGTACCCTCAGTCTATCTTCATATTCAAGGTGCTTCAGGGAAGTTATTATTTTTGTTGCCCTCCTTTGTACTGACTCTAGCATGTTGATGTCATGTCTAAAATGTGGTGACCATGCTTGTATACAGTACTCTAAATGTGGCCTGACATACCAGTTGTAGAGTTTAAGGATAACCTATTTACTCTTGTAGCTAACACTCCTTTTAATGTATCCCAGCACCCTATTTGCTCTATTTTTTGCCTGAATACACTGCGTTGAAAACTTCAGTGACCTATCTACTACTACCCCTAAGTCCTTCTCATCCTCAACTGAATTTAGCCAATGCCCATCCATTTCATAGCTAAATCGTTATTATCTCTTTCCATGTTAATAACTTTGCATTTTAAGTCGCGTGCGAGTCTAGTCGCGAGCGACTCTACATCTCACTAGTCGGTCAGTCGGTCCCCGTTTTGCTTTCTTTTGTTTTTGAAATAAAATTGTAACTATCCAGTCGATTTTAACGAAATTTCAAACCCTTATATTGTTTTATATTCACTTTCGAATTATGTAATTGCCAAAGTCCTCCCAAGGTTAGCCCGGTAATTATTTTGTTTGGGCAATAACATCACATCCATTCAGGCGATTCTAACGAAATTCAAAACCTTTCTGTTATTTTACATTCTCTTTCGATTGACCTAATTGCCAAAGTCCCCTCCTCCCAAGTTAGCCCAGAAATTATTTTGTTTTGACAATAATATCATAACTGTTCGGCCGATTCTAACGAAATTTAAAACCATTATGCTGTTTTACATTCTCTTTCGAATGATATAATTGCCAAAGTCCTCTCAAGGTTAGTTCTGGAATTATTTTTTTTTTGCTATAACATCATGATTTTTCGGCCGATACTCTGCTAGACTAGACTAGGCTATTACATGCTTTACTCTGTTAGGCAAGCCTATAGTAGGCTATTATAGGCTAGGCTATACTATGCTAAGCTATGCTAAGATATAATGTACAAGGATAACATATACTACGCTAATTTGGGCTATAATATGCTATGCTAGGATAGCATATAGTATGTTAAGCTAGACAATAATAATAAGCTATGTTTGACTAGGATATGAGAGGATAGTATAGGCTATACCTGTCTAGGATAGTTAATGCTAGGCTAGGTTATACTATCTAAGCTAGGCTAAACTATACTGGTTATGCAGGGTATGGAAGGCTATACTCGGCTAGGCAACGCTATGGTATGCTAGGTTAGACTATGATATACTAAGCTATGCTACATTAGGCTAGGCTTCGCTATACTAGGTTTGAATAAGCGAGGCTTTGCTAGGGTAAGCTAGGGTAGGCTAGACTATGTTATGCATGCTATGCAAGCCTGGGCAAAGATCTAATAGTCTAGTCTAGGCTAGGCGATACTATCATATAATATACTATACTAACTAGGCCAGGGTAGGGTAACGTAGACTATGATATACTATACTAGGCTATGCTAGTATAGGCTAGAATATGCTAACTAGGCTAGGATATGATAGAATATTCAGGGCTAGGCTACAGTGAACTAGGCTAAGCTAGGCTATATTCAGATAAGCTATACTAGACTAGGGTAAGTAAGCTAGACTAGACTAAGTTTTAATATACAATTTTAGGCTGCTATAAGCTAGGCTAGGCTTAATTATACTATGCCTGACTAGGCTATACTTTGATAAGCTAGGCTAGACTAAGATACACTGGATAGGCTCAGATATATTCTACTAAGCTAGGTTGAGTTATACTACACTAGGCTTATTTAAGCTAGGTTAGGATATATATGCAAATCTATACTAGACTAGGCTAGGGTATAATAGGCTACTCTACGGTATATTATGCTATTCTATCTCGTTCTATGCTATGATATACTAGATCCAGTGAACTAGGCTAAGCTAGGCTATATTCAGGTGTAGGCAAGCATAAATGTGAGAATAAAATTGATTATGTTGTCATATTAATTGAGGGGGAGTAATTTCTTTATATTTTCTTCTTACATAGGGGAAGCATTGCATCCCTTACTTCCATTGACCGCACGCCACTGATTCTGTTGTTACACATACTCTATCTCTATCTTCATCTTTTCTTTAAAGAAAAGGCCTTTCTGTCGAACATGATCTAGGATGTCGTAGAGAGGACCCAAAGGAGTATCCAGCCCAGAGTGAGGGTGGACGTACGCTAGTACGCCCGTGTCACTCCTGGAACGACCTTCTCAGAGGTCACAAAGAGGGGTGCCTCCTCGCCAACAAACAAGCCGGGAAACGGAAGAGCGTAGGGAGTCCTACACTAGGGGACTCCCTGAAAGTTCTTCTGCTCAATGCGAGGTCAATCAGGAACAAGTTTCCTGAGCTCCGTGGCCTTGTAGCGATGGGAGAACCCGAAATAGTAGCCATAACAGAATCGTGGATAAAAACCTCGCCCCGAGATTTGAAGGCGAATTCGCGGTTCCTGGTTACCAACTCTTCCACAAAGATAGGCCAGACAGAGAATGTGGAGGTGTAATGTTGTATGTCAAGGATACAATCGAATCTACGAACTCCAACATTATATCCGACCACGAACTCCTAGGCGTTGACCTAGAGATAGGTCCTGTCAGATACAGGACCCTGCTGTTTTACAGGCCCCCTTCCCAACCCGTTGAGAAGGACAGGAAAGTGTATCAGCTGCTGGGTGAGCTTGGTCAAGGCAAAGTGTGCATCGTTATGGGCGACTTCAACAGCCAGATTGACTGGGAAACCAGAGCAGCCTGTGGCGAGTGCGCGCTACTCTTGGAGTTCGCCAACAAGGAGTTCCTCACTCAATGGGTCAGAGAACCGACGAGAGGAGACAATATCCTCGACTTGGTCTTCACCTCTGAGGATGATATCGTTGAGGATCTCTCTGTATGCGAAGAGCTGGGTGGCAGTGATCACCAGCTAGTTAGAATTACCGTCAAGATCCCGAAGGTAAGGTCTGTTGCCAGTCAATGAAGGAGACCTGACTTGAGAAGAGCAGACTTTGCAAGCCTTCGTGCTGGGCTGACTGATGTAAGGCTAGCGGTATGCGAAGATGTTGAGGATTCGTGGAACGATTTCAAAAATAAGTTCATGAGTCTTCAATCAAGTTGCATCCCTCTCAAATGCCTCCGTCGGTCTTCTGTTCAACCAAAGTAGTTTAATCGAGAAATCGGCCAACTGCTTAGGGATAAGAGAAATGCGTACCGGCGATCGAAGATCTCGGGTGCCTTTGACGAGTACCGGAGGCTAGCCAGAAGAATGAAGTCCAGCATAAGGGTGGCTAAGCGTACTGAGGAACTACGAGTGGCGAGACTCTGAAAGGAGAATCCCAAGGAGTTCTTCGGCTATGTAAATAGCCGTAAACCAATCCATCGTAGGATTGGGCCCTTAGTGGACGAGGAGGGTGCATTAACTCACTGAGATGCAGAAAATGCTAACCTGCTCAATAACTACTTCTATTCATTGTTTACTGAAGAGTGTGGTCCCATCCCCCAGCCCACGGATTCCTACTCGGGGGAAAAGCTGGAGGCAATGGACTTCACCGAAGGAGAAATAAAGAAAAAGATCGCTGACCTAAAGACGAATAAGTCCCCGCCCGGACGGGTTTCTATCCAAGGTGTTGAAGGAAGTATGCGATGAAGTATCACGACATCTGTGCGCTATCTTTAACATGTCAATCCGGACCGGATGCGTTCCTAGAGACTGGCGTGAGGCGGAGGTGACTCAGATCTTCAACAAAGGAAACCGTAGCCGACCGTCAAACTACCGACCCATCAGTTTAACTTCAATAGTCGGTAAACTCATGGAAAGCATGATATTAGACAAGATAACTTCTTATTTAGAGTCAAACCTGCTACTGAAGAGTTTCCAGCATGGCTTCCGAAGGCAAGGGTCATGCCTGACGAACCTTGTGGAATTCTTCCACTTCGTGTTCAGTGAGCATGATCGGGATAAAGCGGTGGATGTTGTGTACCTGGACTTTCAAAAGGCCTTTGACAAGGTTCCACACCGCCGCCTTCTCCGGAAAGTGCGTGCGCATGGCATAGATGGCAAGGTAGCAGGTTGGATAGAGAGCTGGCTAAGTGGCAGACGGCATCGAGTAGTGGTGAATGGACAGGCCTCTGAATGGGCGCCCGTATCTAGCGGTGTCCCTCAAGGTTCCGTCCTGGGACCACTACTATTCATCATCTACGTCAACGACATGGACGGTGACATAGTTGCCAAGATTTCCAAATTTGTTGATGATACCAAGCTTTCCATGAGTTTACCGACTATCGAAGTCAGCCTGATAGGTCAGTAGTTTGACGGTTGGCTACGGTTTCCTTTCTTGAAGATAGGAGTCACCTCCGCTTCACGCCAGTCTCTAGGAACGCATTTGGTCCGGATTGACATGTTCAAAATTGCGCTCAGGTGTCGTGACACTTGATCGCGCATTTCTTTCAACAATTCAGGTAGTGACCCATCCGGGCCAGGTGACTTATTCGTCATTAGGTGAGTGATCTTCTTTTTTATTTCTCCTTCGGTGAGGTCCATATCCTCCAGCTTTTTCCCCGAGTAGGAATCCATTGGCTGGGGGATGGCACCACACTCTTCAGTAAACACTGAAGAGAAGTAGTCGTTGAGGAGGTTAGCATTTTCTGCATCTAAGTGCTTTAATACCCCCTCCTCATTTCTCAAAGGGCCAATCGTTTGACGGATTGGTTTACGGCTGTTCACATATCCAAAAAACTCCTTGGGATTCTCTTTACAGAGTCTCGCCACTCATAGGTCCTTGGCACGCTTTGCCGCCCTTATGCTGGTCTTCACTCTCATGGCTAGCCTCCGGTATTCGTCAAAGTCACCCGAGATCTTCGATTGCCGGTACACAGTTCTCTACTCCCTAAGCAGTTGGCTGATTTCTCGATTAAACCACGTTGGTTGAACAGAAGACCGACGGAGGCATTTGAGAGGGATGCAACTTGATTGAAGACTCATGAACTTATTTTTGAAATCGTTCCACGAATCCTCAACATCTTCGCATACCGCTAGCCTTACATCAGTCAGCCCAGCACGAAGGCTTGCAAAGTCTGCTCTTCCCAAGTCAAGTTTCCTTGATTGACTACCAACAGACCTTACCTTCGGGATCTTGACGGTAAATCTAACTAGCTGGTGATCACTGCCACCGAGCTCTTCGCATACAGAGAGATCCTCAACGATATCATCCTCAAAGGAAAAGACCAAGTCGAGGATATTGTCTCCTCTCGTCGGTTCTCTGACCCATTGAGTGAGGAACTCGTTGTTGGCGAACTACAAGAGTAGCGCGCACTCGCCACAGGCTGCTCTGGTTTCCCAGTCAATCTGGCTGTTGAAGTCACCCATAACGATGCACACTTTGCCTTGACCAAGCTCACCCAGCAGCTGATACACTTCCCTGTCCTTCTCAACGGGTTGGGAAGGGGGCCTGTAAAACAGCAGGGTCCTGTATCTGACAGGACCTATCTCTAGGTCAACGCTTAGGAGTTCGTGGTCGAATATATTGTTGGAGTTCGTAGATTCGATTGTATCCTTGAAATACAACATTACACCTCCACCCTCTCTGTCTGGCCTATCTTTCAAGAAGAGCTGATAACCGGGAATCGTGAATTCACCTTCAAAATCTCGGCTTGAGGTTTTTATCCACGACTCCGTTATGGCCACCATCTCATGTTCCCCTTTTGCTACGAGGCCACGGAGCTCAAGAAACTTATTCCTGATTGACCTCGCATTGACCAGAAGAACTTTCAGGGAGTTCCCTAATGTAGGACTCCCTACGCTCTTTCGTTTCCCGGCTTCTCTGCTTTCGTGGTCACACCCTTTTTGACGACCTCCGAGAAGGTCGTTCCAGGAGTGACACGGGCGTGCTGGCGAACGTCCGCTTTTCGCGAGATTGGAACGCGTGCAAGCCAGGGCAACCAAACTGATTCCCTCTATCAGTCATAAAAGTTATGAAGATAGATTATGGGAATTAGATATGTTCTCGCTGGAGACCCGGAGACTGCGTGGTCAGTTTATCGAAGTGTTTAAAATACTTCGAGGCTTCGACAGACTGGACTACGGGGATATTTTCTACCTCAGCGAGGGGAGAACAAGAAATCACGGCTTTAAACTTGAACTGAAGCGAAACCACCGTGATCTGTGTGGGAAATTCTTCACATACAGTATCTGCGGTAGTTGGAACGCACTTCCGACGGAAGTTTTCAACAGTGAATCTGTTGACCAGTTCAAGTCAAGACTAGATAAAGTCTTGCGAAATCGCTGTTAAGATCCTCGCGAGTGATCTTCGAGGTTGCGAACGGACACCATCGAGGATTGAGCCAAAAGTACCCTCCTTGTATGGACCGTATGGTCTTCTAGGGTGCTTATTTTCCTTGAAACTTCTTATAACTAAATAACTTATCTTTTTTATTTCTAAGACTTCCAGGCAATGGCTTCGCTACTAAAATTAAAATTTAAAATTAAGAAAAAGCAGCCATGGTTAATTTTTTATAAATTTTCTGAACTTCGCCAATTATAATAATTTTAAAAAAGAATTTTAAATTAAATTTCACTCTTTCAAAATATACAGTGGCGGCAACAAAAAAAGTGACATGTGACAATTCGGGGAAAATGAAACAGAAAAATGTAACTTACATATTTTATTATGAATATTTCATGAAAGTTAATACTTGGTCATGTTGCCCTTGCACTTGATGACCATTCTGAGTCGATTGGGCATTGATTCAGCGAGGTTTGCGAAGTAGGTGGGGTCGATCGTAACCCAGATCTTCTTCAGTGATTCTATCAGGTCCTTGATGCTGCCGGATGCTGTCTCTTGAACTTTGGATTTCATCAGATTCCAAGCATTCTCAATAGGATTTAGGTCCGGGTAATTACCAGGCCACTCCAAAACACTAATATTATTATCATTGAAGAACCTTTTTACTAACTGGGACCTGTGAGCAGGGGCACCATCATGCATGAAAAATTCACACCGATGAATTTCCCAAAATGGCAGCATGTGCTGCTTCAAAACTTCGAGATAGTTAGTCCCCCTCATGGTTACATTCTTGGGAAGGAAGTACAGACCTCCTCTGCCCTTGTTTCCACTAAAGGCACCCCACACCATCACACTATCAGGGTGCTTCACAGTTTTCACGGTATATTTTGGGTCATACCGAGACACATTGCTGGGACGACGCACGATCTTTGACTCTCCTCTGACCAGCCTAAAGGTGCTCTCATCACTGAACATCACCTTCTTCCAATGGGCAGCTGTCCAATGTTTATAGGTCTTGCAAAAATTGAGCCTTTTCATCTTCATAGCCTTGGTAAGAAGTGGCTTCTTGGCAGCGCGGCGAGCCGGTAGGCCTAAGTCCTTCTGTAAGCGATGACGGATGGTCCTGAGGGCGACGTTCTGGAGAAGGTCTGGGTGTTTTTTCTTGATTGAAGCGGAGGTTACAGAAGGGTCTGACATCACTTCACGCCTTAGGATATTATCAGTCCTTGGAGATGTCTTCCTAGCTGCACCAGTGCCCTCCTTCCTTTTTGGTATGGTACCTGGTGGCAATAACTCAGCTGCCCGTTTTAGGCGATAAATCGTATTTCTTGAGGTTCTTAAATCTGCTGCTACATCAATAAAAGACTTTCCCTGCTCTAATAGGGTCAAGGCACGGCTTTTCTCTGTCATAGAAAGCTTTTTCCGCCCCATTGTATCCACTTGCACAGAAGTTATAGCACGTCAAATGTAGGCACGAATGCAGGAAATCAGCACGCTGGAGCGTTGTACACCAAAACCTCACTGTACGAGCTCAAACGAGACAGTGAGTTCCAATAAAGCGCAGTTCTGTTGTCTTAGCTCAGGAGAGTCATCCACTCGTGGCATAAGCCCCGCCCCTTTTCATTGGCTTGTTGGCAAGTAAAATCGTGAAAGCGATTTTATGTATCGATTTCTATTGCCAATATTCAATGTCACTTTTTTTGTTGCCGCCACTGTAGACTTATAGAAGAAAATTTCGATACTTATATTTATTTCTGAACTTCATCATTTTGTTTTTTGATATTAGAAAAAAATTATTAGAAATAACTTTGATAAAAAAACATACGTAAGTCATAACCAAACTAAGATGAAACTATTATTATAAAATGTTTTTTTGGCTATATTCAAAGTACTTTGTAGAAAAATGTATGAATATAGCCAAAAAACATTTTATAATTGCAAATTAGAGACAATAGAACCTCGTAAAAACCTATTAATTTTACCCTATCATGATAATTTTATGTCTGTAGTGCCCTTTCTAAAAAAAATTAATATTAAGGTAGCCTTTAAATAGAATCATACATTGAAAAATCTCTTAATAAAGCATAGCCCCAATAATGATAATAATGTAATTTACCGAATTCCATGTTTAGATTGTAATTTATTCTATGTAGGCCAAACTTCTAAAAATGTTTCCATAAGGACCCAACAACACAAAAATGCAGTAATTAAGGGTTATCTGAATAATGCCTTAGCTGTCCACAATTCCAAGATGGGACACGGAATTAACTGGTCAAAAACTGATACTATAATCCATAGTAATGGTTTTATAAAGAGAAATATCCTAGAATCATTTTTAATCTCCCACACAAAGGAGAGTAATCTCAACATTAGCCCAGGGATGTTTTCGCTAGATCCAATTTTATCACTGTTTCTAAAATCCGACTTATCTGATAACATTAAAATGTTGACCTCATCCCAGGGAAACGTGCTTTGTATAAATACTGAGTGTCATCTTTTTCTTACCATTGAGTTTGAAAATGTCGAATAGACGAAAGTACTAACTCCAATCCGCTTTTTATTTAGTTTCCTTCCGTGGTACACACATATATATATATATATATAAATATATATATATATATATATATATATATATATATATATATATATATATATATATATATATATATATATATATATATATATATATATATATATTATATCTATGAATATTTACCACGAAAGGAAACTAATAAAAGACCGATTGGAGTTAGTACTTTCGTCTATTCGATATTTTCAAACTCCGTAGTACATATTCATAGTTATCACGCACTAACTTTCGTGATATTTGCCATATATATATATATATATATTAAATTCGGATAAACTTCGATGCCCTCCCACAAGCAAGCCTACACACACTGATCACAAACTTGTTTGCTGCGACTGGTTCTTTGGATTAGCGCGAAAACGGTCATCGAAGAGACAGACGGCTTATCTCTCCCATACAGCCCCATGAGACAAGTTTAAGGGCTCTAGCTACGCGAGACGGCAACAGGTGTGTACTCCACGCTCGGGGACGGAGAGGATGGAAAATCAGTCACTTCACAGACTATATGGTAAGACGCTTGGAGTCAAGTGGGGGAAAAATACAGAGGGGAAGGGAGACTAAGCATAAGGTTAAACAAGTTAAGCAGATAGAACCCAACCTCACTTTAAGTAGCATTTCCTCCGATCTAGCTACATCCAAGTGCTCTCTACAACACTAGTAAGTATGTTCATACTCAGATGTAAGAGATAGCAGCAGGCAGATGAAATCACCCCGTAAAGTAAGCGCTTATTTACTTAATTTTTATTCTGCTGATATAACTACCTAGGCGTTAATAACGACACTCTAAACAAACGGTTAGCGAAACAAACTTCAAATATTATAAAGAGAACTTAAGTAACAAACTTCAACAACTTTGGAAGTAATTGGTCTAAAGATTTTTTTTCTGTAGGCAGAAAAAACTTTTCCAAACTGAAACTATCGTTGGATTTCTCTATGAATTAGCTATGTTTTTTTCCCATTTTCTGCTACCCCTAAGACTTGGCTTCGCTAATTAAACCCATATGTTTGTGCTAACAATATATATATATATATATATATATATATATATATATATATATATATATATATATATATATATATCAAAGTAGCGTGAGAGAATGATGAAAATGAATCCATTAAACCACATAGAAAGAGAAAACGGAATAATTTTTCCTTGTAGCAATATGTTTATTACCTTTTTAGAAAAAATCCATGCAAGGAAGCGATTCGAACCAGTCACACTGAGGCAGCGAGCACCGCTTTGATCACAGTTAAAAGTATGCCGTTAGTTCACTATGCTACGCAGAGAACAAAAATTCTCTGAATAGAATAGCTTTCATAGTCTCCGTTCGAGCTTGCGAAAGTGTTCCTTAAAAGCTATTCTATTCAGAGAATTTTTGTTTAACATAACCAG
Organism: Ceratothoa steindachneri; assembly: GCA_963969495.1. Classification (NCBI taxonomy): domain Eukaryota; kingdom Metazoa; phylum Arthropoda; class Malacostraca; order Isopoda; family Cymothoidae; genus Ceratothoa; species Ceratothoa steindachneri. The sequence goes on from OZ018321.1 coordinate 176,016,400, forward strand.
CGATTAGGTAGGAATTCGTCACCCTGCGGGAACAGGGAACTCCTTCCGCGCCATGGCCTATGGATATAGCTACCCATCGGTAAGATTCCCAGGGGCACAGGAGAAGAGTCTCTGTGTGTGGCGTGAATCCAGGAGAGTTAAGGCATCGGCTCCGTCCGTAAGATCTACCTAGCCATATCGTGATAAACACGGCGCGCCCTCTATTCAGGGCCAAACCTCTACTTGCACTGACGTTTGTGTCAACTCTCACTTGACATTAAACCCGACACCTCGACTCTAGAAGACCAACTCCTTGTTCACTAGAATAACGAGGGATCCTCCGGTGTGGTTAAAACCGATAGCCTTATAGAACCTGCGACCGAACCACTGGTCGATACAGCATATGCCGAGCACTGACATTATTACAGGACCCATATTGGGTCTTTATCCCATGACTAACCAGATGCAATGTTCCTTTACTTCTCCCATAGCGAGAAGCTTTTGAAACTGCCTAATTATTTTTTCTGTTAACCTTTGAAATGAAAATCAGTGGTATTTTCCTCATTTGTTGATTGTTTATATTGTAAATTGTGGTCATAAGAAAGAGGAGTTAGGGTATAATGTTAATTTATTCTTATAATAATTATTAAGTGTAGCTCAAGACTTACCTTTTAGGATAATAAGTTCGATCAATATTGTCAATAACATTTGATTCATTTTTAATCTGTCGGAACGAACAACAACATAAAAATCTTTATTTTTTTTTAATTAAATGGAACACAAAAGAATAGCAACTGAAAACGATTTTCCCTAAAGTGTGACCTCCGCCTATAAAAAATCACTGATCCTTTACGCAGAAAGCCTCAAGGTCACCCCTTTACAAACCTCTCATTCAGGCATGGGTCAACTAGTCAGGGCCAACTCGCCACGGCCAACTTGCCCTAACTAACTGGTCGAAATTATAACTTTAAAATTTTCATTCCAATTATATGAGGTTAGAAGCCACCTCGCTGTGGCCATTTAGCTACAGCAAAGCGGCCGAGCCAGTTCTCCTTGACCCCATCTATGTCCATGTGCACCTATCGTACAGAATATCCTCCTCTCTCCCATCACATTTTACTCATGCTACCACGTACCCTCGCCATTTATATGGACACTGATGTGAAAAAATCCAATAAATAATTATCAATGAAATTTCACCCATTCTAATAATATGATCAATCACATGGCCTGCCCTCTCATAGTCCGTAGGGCAAGGTCTAATTCTATTGGTACTCATTGTTCTCATCATTGCCTGCCCTCTCATGGCTCGTACGGCAAGGTCTAATTCTATTGGTACTCATTGTTCCTCATCATTGCCTGCCCTCTCATGGCTCGCAGGGCAAAGTCTAATTCTATTGGTACTCATTGTTCTTATCATTGCCTGCCCTCTCATGGCTCGTAGGGCAAGGTCTAATTCTGTTGGTACTCATTGTTCTCATCATTGCCTGCCATCTCATAGCCCGTAGGGCAAGGTCTAATTCTATTGGTACTCATTGTTTTCATCCTTGCCTGCCCTCTCATGGCTCGTAGGGCAAGGTCTAATTCTATTGGTACTCATTGTTCCTCATCATTGCCTGCCATCTCATAGCCCGTAGGGCAAGGTCTAATTCTATTGGTACTCATTGTTCTCATTCTTGCCTGCCCTCTCATGGCTCGTAGGGCAAAGTCTAATTATATTGGTACTCATTGTTCTCATCATTGCCTGCCCTCTCATGGCCCGTAGGGCAAGGTCTAATTCTATTGGTACTCATTGTTCTCATCCTTGCCTGCCCTCTCATGGCTCGTAGGGCAAGGTATAATTTTATTGGTACTCACTGTTCTCATCATTGCCTGCCCTCTCATGGCTCGTAAGGCAAGGTCTAATTCTATTGGTACTCATTGTTCTCATCATTGCCGATTTGATTCCCCGCGAGCCCAACCACACTTGTGAAATGCTTCAATTCTTGGTTTGATCCTTATTAGTGTTTAGCAGTTTTTTTCCAAAACCATCTTCTTCCTTATATGAATACTTGGCCATGTAAATCTCCTTTACATAAACACATGGCCATGTAAATTTTATTTGTATAAACACCTAGCCATATAAATCTTCCTTACATGAACACTTGGCCATGTATAATTTTCCTTACATGAACACTTGGCCATGTAAATCTTCCCTACATGAACAGCTAGCCATGTAAATTCTCCTTACATGAACACTTGGCCAAGTAAATCGTCCTAACATGAACACTTGGCCGTGTAAACGCTTAAACTAAGTCCCCCGTTACTATTGGTGAATTACGTTGCATTTCTCCCAGTAACCATTTGTCCCTTGATGAGATCTCGATCCCTCCACTGGTCCGACCAAATGGTGCTACTTTCGTTGCCGGGTAACCTCTCGATCTTTTGCACCCCAAATAATTTCCTCTTTTGGTGACTCTATCCATGTTCCTTCCAACCATTCTAAGGCTTTCACATTCCCTAAATTCACTTTGCAGACCTATTTTAAAAATCTGATACTAAGTATTTAAATAAAGGAATAATAAATACATAGGTTTAATGTAAGACGTCCATATCTGAGTGAAAATTATTTCAACTTTCAAACAAATCCTGATTGGTCAGCATCATGCAATGTTCTTTTCGTGAACTTGAATATTTTTTATTGACTACCACGTGTTATCGATTACCAAGTCAACCAACGCTAAACTGACCAACCTACGCGCTTTTGGGGGGTATGACATTAAATACGTACGTCAACATTCGTCGTTTAAAAAGCTGTTATGTATATCAAATTTATTTACGACTCGTTTTGAGGACACACACTCAGAGACTGTAAATTGTAGCTACACTTTTTTTTTTTAAACCTAAACTGTCTCACAGAGAATTAACAAGATCGTTTAAAAGTACTCGGTTAATCACCAAACCACCCCCACACCAGACTTCTAAACTCTGCTCCCAGCACACGCATATTGAGATAATAAGAATGTCTCTGTTTATCATTGTTAAATACACAATGCAGGACATTCTTAATAAAAAAATTAAAGTGAAACAGAGTGGAGTCAATTGTAAAAAAACAAGACTGTCGTCTCCCACAAGCACTCTCGAAGGGACACAGACCAAGTATGACACATCATGCTTGCAACCAAGCCTATTTATATTATTGCTATAAAAAAAAACGACCCCCAGAAGCTCGTCTGGTAATATTTGTTTAACTGTCAAATATTTCCTTCATGTTAATTATAACTGATTAATCCAAGAAAAGTCATTGTGATATGAGTGAAAAATTATATTTATCAGAGATGACTTTAATAATCTTTTTTTCTCGTAAATAACTCCTTAGCATTTAATGTTTGAGAACTGCGAAGAGGATATTACACAAACAGGACTTTGAACGCATGCCATAAGCAATTCAAATATTAGCCTCTCTTTTATGTGAATTAAACTATTTAATCTTCACTGTTCACTGACCTGACCTCGGTCCATCATGTGAGTCACGATGGACTGAAATTAAACTTAAAGAGAGCAAATAATCTCTTTAAAAATTTACTTCTCATCAGAGGCAAATGGTAGCTAGTCTTTGAGAAAGCAGAACGAAGTTAAACGAGTTATCCATAACATAAGACACCCAAAGACGCACTCTAATTTCCACTCTGTCCATTCAAAGCAAAGGGTCGGAAAAATAAAATAAAAAATATAAGGAGGATAAACGAGTACGAAAGGAAATGGAAAATCAGTAAAAAGAGGAACAAATTTAAGATTATTCCAATCTTTAGAAGAAAACTTGGAGATATCTACTTTGAGAAAGAAAGCTACAAATACACAAACGAGACCAAAGTGCTATGACTAATGATCACCAGAACGGGTTATAGCAATAGAAATAGAGAGAGAGAATAAACAGAGGAAAAGGAATGCTGAGACTAGTCTAACTGAAAGAACAAAAAGACCAAACGATTATACAGTCATCGATGGGTGTACTCAGTTATTCCTATGTACACTATCTCGAAAACAAACATTATCAAACTGCAAAGGATATACAGCGAAGCCACATTACTTATCACAAACACAAGAAGAAGAGAAAGGAAAAGAGAACGCAACATCTCCCTTTTCATTTAATTTCATTTCAAGAAAGTACGAGTAGGTTTCTTCTCCTTAACTCGAATATAAATGCTCAGTATGTGAAAAGAAGAAAAAATACCCAAAAGATAAATAGTTAGATAACAAAACTTGTCATATTAAACATTAAAAACGATACAAACAAAAGATTTAAATTTGCGGAAATATATGGTTAATAGAGAAATAAACAGCAGCTTTTGAAGCATTGGGAAAATACTGCAAGCAGAAGAGATGCAAATATATACATAATCGAAAAAAATCACGACTTCTGACAAGAGATAAGAATAAAATAAATTACATGAAAACCAAAACGCGAAAAGGATCTAGTCATGCGTAAAAGTTTTGAAACTAATATATATATGCATTTTTTTTTAATTAAGTGATAGGAATAATTAATCCAATATTTGAATTATTGCAGATTTATTAAAATGTCAGCATCCCCAAAATAATCAGAAAAAACAGTGCATTCCTTCGCTGCATCTCAAACCACGCTCTGGTCCTGTTCCGTATTTGTATTCGAATTGTACATATTTAAATACAATTTTCATGTATTTATATTTTGGCATCCAGAGGAAAGAGTATGTTGTATTTGTATTATGGCACCCAGAAGAAAAAGTATTTTATATTTTTATTTCGACTCTAAGCCATTTGAGAAGGATAAGCAAACTGAGAGAGAGAGAGAGAGAGAGAGCGTCAGTGAGAACAATGATTTACGAGATATTATAAAACTCAAGGAGGCGCGCGTCTCTCGAACGCGTGAGAGTTTTCTAAAACATTCTCGAACGTTCAGTAATGTTTGGCGTAAAAACTGTAGAGTTTATAAGGCGCGTAAACGGAGTACTTTCATTCAGTCTTTATTTGAATAGTGCTGTGTAAGGGATACTCTCTCTCTTTTGTTCGGTGGGTTTATTATCATAATAATAACACATAATAATATTATGTATGTTAATTTAATTTTTAATTACACTAGCCAACAAATTTTAACTTTTTCTCTGCTACTTGAGTAAATGTTGTTGTAACTAACTAATTTGGGGGCGCTGATTCAAAATATGTGCTCAGATTTGTCCTAGCACGTAAGGTTCCTGAGTTATGCAATTAGGCTATATGGCTCACTTTGTCACCTTGGATCAATTAATGACATACTTATTACGACCTTTGAGGCTACCAGTATTTGCATCGATGAATAGTCTCCATTCATCAGGTAAATGCTCGTTTCCTAGCTGATTCATGAGGCCATTAACATCAGTACAGAAACAAGCACCATCTTCTTTATAGAAGGCAGCTAAGGCCTCATGGCGTTTATGGAAAGTAGATATTTTTGCACCGTCCTCTCGAAGATTCCATTGCTGTAGTCTGGATCCCAGGAGTTCTGCGTTCTTCTTTGACAATGAGAAATCCCTCACTAAATCCTTCAATCTTTCTTGATTTATCAACTGGATCTTCTTTTCCTTAGAATCATCCTCATACATTTCATCGTCATTGTTATCCTCCTCTTCAGGCGATGAATCATCTTCTTTAACTGCACTAGCTGATGGAGGAACTGAAATTGGCATCTCCATATTATGGGGGACTGGTTTTATAGCTGACTTACAATCTGAATATACAACTTTTTACTTGTATTTATTTGAGAATCCAGAAATATTTATCATACAATAGTAGCAATCAAAAACATGATTTGTTGACTAACGCCACATCATTGGTACAGCAAAAGGCATATCCTTTCGTTTGCCATTTAACTACTGTGTGAGCCCCGTATAACACATAGTACAAGATTTGTGTGGTGCTCAGTGTTTGTCTTGGTCACCAACTTTACAACCAAAATAATAATTGTATGCAGTTTTCACTCTTTTAGCTAAATATTTTCCGCTGGTTGCTTGGAGTATATCTTCCACAGATATAACAAAAGTTGTCTGGGATATTTATACATCCTGGCCGATTCATGTTTTCAACTTAGTTTGTATATATCCTGTTATATACTTTTGTACAATCTTATTTCATTTACAAATTAATTGAGAGATAAATCTGAAAGAAAAGTGCAATTAATCACTGTATGTAAATACCGTTTCAACACCACTACTATAATGGCTAAATTTGACAACGTGATAAAACACGAGTGTAACGCAGGAACCAAACACACACAACACATCCTCTCACTACGGTAGCCGAAGCAACACTGCCCATATGTGAAACTAAAGAGTATGTGTGTAACTCAGGAACCTTATGTGCTAGAACATTCTGATTACAGATTCGGAATCAGCATACTCGATTTAGTATAAATCACAAGGTAATACCAAAGTAGCAAAATCATTGTTGACTAGTGTTATTGAAAGAGATATTCTCTTGGGTTAACTTATTGATTTATCTTTCTGTTTCTCTTTTATTAAGTTTAATTTTAAGGGTAATGACTTAAAGTACTAGTTAAATTTTATAATCATCAGGTTTCTCCATCTTTTTTTCCTTTTCACACATATTTATATATATTTTTAAGTTATTTTTAATGTATTAGGTTTGTGTTTGTTTTAACCACTTTATTATCATTATTTTCTTTTGTTCATTTTATTTTATTGTTATTTTTTTCTCTTAATATTTTATATATATTTTAATTGCTCTTATTTTTTTTAGATTTGTTATTAACCACTTTATACTTTTGTTTCTTTACTGTGGTTTCATTTTTTTTTTTTTTCTTAACATTCTGTTTTGGTATTCAGATATATGATTTATGATAAAGTAAATTTTAAAAAAAGAAGTATATGTTTATTTATAATAATATAGGAATTAAAATAAACCAAAATTTAAATTTAACTTAAATATAGCGCATATTTATTATATAACCTTCTATTGAATTGTTACATAAAAACCCCCCAGTAAATATATAAAATCTGAATCTACAATATTTGAATCTACTAAATAATAATTATATTAACTTCAATTGCTTCTCACTTCTCAATTTTTACTTTGCGATGGATAACGAAGACGTTGTTACACCAGATGCCCCTTCAATCAGGAAAGAGGAGGTCCGGGAGGACGTACAAATGCCTTCTCTATCAGCTGCAATGGCAAAGTTTTATTCTGTCAATGTCAAGTCTATTGACAAGAATCTCATAGCCGACTGTTTGCAGTGCAAAACGTCATAATCGGCAGAAACGAAGGCAACATCTAACCTAGTTGTGCACTTCAGAAGAGTTCAAAAAGTTCAGTATGATGAATATGAGACCTTGAGAGCTGCAGAAGAAAACGAAGAAGCGTGAGAGCTCTACGTAACACTCACAGACCAAAATGACTTTGTTCTTCAAAGTCAAACCTGCACATGAGAAAATCTTTACTCTAATCACATCAGACAACGGTCTATAGTAAAGAAACTCTTAGACTCCATCGCATGTGACCACCCGCATTTGAATATTGTTGAAAGTAAGACTTTTAGAGCTCTTCTGGACGAAGCAGAACCATGCTTCACGTTTTCAAGCAGAACCACACTTAAAAACAGTTTACTTCTGCAGAGAGCGAAAGACATCGAGTCACAATTGATGACAGAATTCGAACATCTCAGTCGTATGTACCTGACATTGGACCCCTGGACGAATCGGAAAAGGATATCGTTTCTTGTTGTCACTGTACACTTTATCAACTCTTCATGGGAGCTAAAGTCGTGCGTCATTGCTTGCGATCAGTTTATAGAACGACATACAGCTGCGAGCATCGCTACAGGATATGAGGATATAGTCACTGAATTCGGAATTCGTGGCAAGGTGAAGAAGGTGGTTGCGGACAATGCCTCGTTTATGGTGAGAGCATTTGATGGCTGTCTACCATGATTATATTGAAATAAAGTAAGGAGTGAAAGTAGCGGTAAAAATGAAGACACCACTGACGTTGATATTTTGGAAGAAGAACTTGATCTGAATGAGGTGCTTGCCCTTCTTCCACCGGATCTGCCCAGTTGCTTTGCACACACACAACTCTGCATACGAGATGCCTTCAATGATCCCTGTGTCAGAAACAGTGCAATTGCCACTGTGATGCACAAGTGCTGTAGTATTATAGCTGCAATACGTCGATCTACTGCGGCAGCACCGTTCTTGGAAAAGATTGGGGTTTCACTGCAGTCTGCTAACGCTACTAGATGGAACTCTGAACTGACAATGCTTAAGTCAGTTCTCAAGGAAACCGACGGAGTCAACTCAGCTATTCGTTTCTTAGAATCGAACCGAACTGTAGAAGAGTTGAAAGGAATGGAAATAGCAATGCTGAAAGAAGTGATACAAGTTTTGCATCCGTTCCAAGAGGCTATGACGCAAATGGAAGGAGAAAACATGGTTGCACTTTCTTACGTTGCGCCAGTTGTATTTGGCCTTGAGCACAGCCTCAAACTATTCACGGAAAGTAAACCGATCTACTGCTTTAACTTGGCAAATGCACTACAGTCTTCTATCAAGAAGAAGTTGCATCCATTTCTTGAGAGGACTGATGTCATTGCAGCAGCTCTCATGGACCCCAGGTTTAAACTGGCATGGATGCTATGTAAGGAAATGCAAAATGAAAAGGATTAGAGGATTGTGGACTTAATTCTTTCCGAATCAACTCAATCGACCTTGAATAGAAAAGTAATTCAAGAGAGTGAACCTTTCGTCTCCATGAGTATGAATCAATATGAGGCTAGCGTGAGTGCAAAACGACCTCGTCTTTTTGCCTACATACCTCCAGCTGTGCAAATGATGGCAAGTGAATCAACAAACGACACTACAGTGGTCATGGCAGAACTAAAAACGTACCTAGAAGAAGGTGTTTTGCCTTTTGATGTCAACCCACTGAGGGACTGGCGTGATACAAAGAGCTTCAAAATATTGAAGCATTTCGCCAAAAATATTCTAGGGTGCTGTGCAAAGTCAGCACCATCTGATAGGGTGTTTAGCAAGGCCGGCAATTTTTACACTCCTGAGCAAGGAAAACTCGGCCGGGAAACCTTCCGGGCATTAATGATGATAAAATGCAATTATGATATGTAAAAAAAAAGTATCTGTATGTTTTTTGTATAATTTCAAGAGTATTTTTATTTGTATTTTTGGAATAGGAGTATTTGTATTTTTGAAATTTGGAATAAGAGTATTTGCATTTTTATTTGTATTTTTTGAACCAGTACTTGTATTTGTATTTTTAGATTCAGAAATAAAAGTATTTGTATTTGACTTATAAAAATCAGTATTTGATCCAACCCTGCCTGTAGGTCAGTTTGCCACTGGAGCTTTGCTCTTTGATCAAAAGGGTAAAATAAATGTTTGAATCTTTTCCAATTCCAGAAATGGTTCTTTCTGAAGAAAAGCATGAAATCTTTGTTGCTCTTCCTAAAGTGGCTTTAAATGCAGGAAAGTAGTGGCCAAGGGTATTGCATAGAAGAACACCATCTTTTAGATTATTAGTGACATTAAAAAGTCTGTTTACAATCGTGTGAAGAAGTCTTCTGAACGCCCAAGAGCTTCAAATTTACTTCACGATTCCCTCCTGCTATACTGTCAGTATCATATTTATCTACTTCCACCAACTCTTCGGATCTAATTCCATAACACTATTTTATGGTTTAGTAAAATATATTATAGCGATTCCAAGCATTTTAACAAGAGTTATATCATTTGACTCATCCCGTAATAAACTAGTTTTCCCGTGTCATATGTCACTAATTAAGTTATCCTCAAAACTACCACTTATCACTTGTGAACACTTTTTACAATGTATTCCTAATCTGGAAGCAATTTTACTCTCATTAATATTATTTTTGCACTAATTAACACATGCATAATTTGCAATGAACCCTACCAATATTTGTTTCCCCTGCTACTAACCATTTTCAAAATATTAATTTCTAAGCCACTCACTTCATATTTTGTTAATACTCTTTTAATTTCGGAATTTTAGGGGTTACAGAACTTTATAGTTTTATAGACTTACAAAAAAATTTACTTTACTGGACATTTCACAACTAGACCTTCGCCTGAGTTGTGGGTCTAGGCTTCAGGCAAGCAATTCAGTGTTGCTACAACTAATTTAATGTGTTAGGAACATGTCGCTTACAGACATGTTTCTAAGCACGATCATTATCTGTATTGTGAGTAGCCTGGACAGTGAAGAATTACTTCGTCCACAGAGCTCGAGGCTGCAAATTATCAAGGATCCGTTAAAATAGCATCTTTGTTCTTTCGTATCTCTTCTTCTTGGTGAGGTTGGAAAGCAAGTGTCCTTTAGCTATCTTGAATGGGCGAAGTTTCAGATCATCTTTCAGCAATCTTTGCATAGTAAAATGGCTGACTATGGCCTCAAAGCAAGTTTTCTGGCACTCTTCTTTGATTTCGACTGATCTTGTTCATCATGTTCTTGATAAGTGTTGAGGTTCTCAATGATCGGGACACGGTGGTCCTCACTCTAAGTAGACAACTACTTGTCTCCTTAAGATATTTTATGAAATGAAATAATCTTAATACAAAATCAACGCAATAATTAAATTGACAAATCGGCTTCCCATAAGAATGAAAATTGAAAAAAAAATTAGGAACATAATTCAAAGCCAATTTCTTTATTTGTTGTTATGATTTTGTATTTTTTGCTCTTGTTATTTGTATATTTAGGTATATTATAATTTGAATATTTTTTCTTCCTAATCTTTTGGCAATTTTCATTTTTATGGGAAGCCGATTTGTCAATTTAATTATTGCATTGGTTTTGTATTAACATTATTTTATTTCTCTTCCTCTCTCCTTGTCCCTCTTCCCTATTTATTTGCTTACATCTTAGGTCTTTCCTAATCTCCCTCTTTAGACTATCCGTTAATCGTTTTAACCCTTTTTGGCTCTGTTTTTGACTCCTTCTTGCCTCTCGGTTTGACCTTGCTAAGTCTTAATGTGAATTTACCCATCCCTCTCCTACTTCCTCATACGAGCTTATATACACCCTTATTATATTATTTTCTCTTCTAGTTATCCTTGAGAGTGAACTGAATAAAGTTCAAAAGTACTTGGAAGCGCCTTCTCATTTTTCCTGCAGGACATTGCATATATATATATATATATATATATATATATATATATATATAGAGAGAGAGAGAGAGAGAGAGAGAGAGAGGATTAAAAATAAAGACCTAACAACCCGAATGAATAGTAAAAAGGTTTGCTGACCAAAATGTCGCGTGTTCTCACTTATTCTGATTTATGACCTTACGACCTACAAAACTTTCAATAATCCCTGTACTAACCTTTGGAGGGCCTTGACGATTCTATCATTCGAAAGTAAATGTAAACCAACATAACGGTTTCAAATTTTGTTAGAATCAGCCGAATAGTTAAGATGTTTTTGTTTAAACAAAATAATTCCCGGGCTAACCTTGGGAGGACTTTGGCAGTTATATTATTCGAAAGAGAATGTAAAACAACATAAAGGTTTCATTTCGTTAGAATCGACAGAATAGTTGCGATGTTTTTGCCAAAACAAAATAATTCCCTGGCTAACCTCGAGAGGACTTTGCTAATTATATCATTTGAAAGAGAAAGTAAAACAACATAAGGGTTTCAAATTTCGTTAGAATCAACAGAATAGTTATGATGTTATTGCCAAAACAAAATAATTCCCAGGTTAACCATGGGAGGACCTTGTTAATTATATCATTCGAAAGAGAAATTAAAACAACATAAGGTTTTCAAATTTCGTTAGAATTGGTTGAATAGTTACAATGTTATTACAAAAATAACAAAAAGCAAAACGGAGACCGACCGCCGGCATAGTGAGATCTAGAGTCGCTCGCGACTAGACTCGCACGCGACTAAAAAATAAACCCGAATATGACCATAACCCGAATAAGAAAAATAATAACCGATTATGACACCAATTAACTAAATAAAGAAATTTCATAGCTATGAAGAAAAAATACCCAAATTAGACAAATAACAAGAGCAAAAAAATACAAAAGCATAACAACAAATAAACAAAACCTCCGCGAAATAACAAACAAAACAAAGACAGGCACAAAGATACGACGGCTACAATGGCTTGAACGCCCCCCAAAATTAAACCTTAAAAACACAGAACAATAAATTAATGACTGAATTTAATAAAACAAAACAGAGATTTGACTGTTTACCACCTTCAAATGCCTTCTCGTGATTAAACTTCCTTCTTTTTTATTTCCTCACTAAATACTCACTTGCCTCTCTCTCTCTCTCTCTCTCTCTCTCTCTCTCTCTCTCTCTCTCTCTCTCTCTCTCTCTCTTATACTACCCTCATCAGTTCTACCAAAGCCAAAGCGGAACATGTGAATAAAAGCCTTGTGTGCACATCATGTGTATTTATAACAACCATTCCCGTTATTTTTTAGAATTTTAGTTGATAATATCTCGCCCTTCTCTTTCCTCTATCGGTACTTCCTGACAGGGTATCGAAGCTAGAAAAATTCGAGAACAAATTATGTACTTCCGACCCAGGTATGTAAGTGTATGCAGGTGAGGGGATAGAAATGGTGTGTGGATAGACAGCGGAAAGTAGACGAGTGGTGAAAAGAGAAAGAAGTGTGATAGGGTGCAAAGTGATGCTAGAGCCTGGTGATCAGGCCTATCGCTTTAAAAATTTTATATTTTGTAGTTCCGTTGTTGTTTATCATTTTGTTTATATATATATATATATATATATATATATATATATATATATATATATATATATATATATATTATAATATATATATAATTTGGCGTTCAAGCCACTTGTATTCAAATTAGCTAATGTATTTGGTCATGCTGTGCGCGTTTGCTGTTGTTTTTGGTAGTTCATTAATTATAACTTGCTATGTTTGTTTAGTGTCTTTGTTTTTTCGTAAATTTGTAATGTGTGTAGTTTGTGTATTTTGTTTCTTCTTGAAGTTTTGAATGGTGTGTTTCATCTTCTTGGGTAGTTTTCCTTCTTCGGTAGGTTTGTCTCATTCGGTGTGTTTTGTCGATATCGGGGAATTTTTGTCAAAATCGGTTTGGTTTCACAGTTTGGTTAATTCGTCTTCTTTTATTTTGGAGGCAAAAAACATCTCATCTTGCGTAGAACGGCACTTCTGCTCCACCAGCTAAAATCCCAGTGGAGCTTGGAAATCTGGCGGGACTTACAGCTCTTCTATTCTGGTCAATCATTTGTACGATTTCCTCGTCCAATTCTCGATTGACCTTTTCCAGCATATTCCTTGTCCGTTCTTCAATGACAACGTTAATGGGAGTTAACCCCGCCTCCCGGTGCAGCTCTTCATGTCATCTTCTTTCCATTCTGCGTGTACCTGTAATTAGGTACGCGCATTTGTTCTGCACCACTTGTAGTCTCTTCTGTGTCTTTGAGACACACGAGAGGGCGGAAGCGGGGTATAGCAACGTCGATCTTACTAGTGCAGTATAGATCTTCTTTTTGTTGCTTTGACGAAGATTTCTGAACCTATATAGAGTCTTGACTGCAGCAGTGGCCTTGGTGATTCGTTCTTGGACGTGCTTTGTGTACCCGTTTGAGGTAATCTTCATGCCGAGTACATTGCATTCATTCGGGAGGGATATCGTCTATCCCCCACCCTGACGTCATCAAGTAGTCTCCTGCCTATGGGGACTACTTTGAACTTATCCTAGTTGGTGCGGATTTTCCACCGGGCCTCGTAGGTATTAAGGTTTTCAATTTCTGCTGCTGTCATTCGAGCTTGCAAAGGCGCATTCCTCCATGGACAAGTGATTATCTGGGTGAAATCATCGGCGAATTGTATGTTGAGGCAAGTGGGGCTTACAGGGGCTGGGACATCCGCGGTGTAAATCAAGTAGAGAGTGGAAGACAGGCCCCCCCATCCCCTCCTGCGGGAGGCCCGCATTGAGCGGAAACTTTGGCCCGTCCGTGCACCCTAAACTGATGTACGCCACTCTCTACATGAAATAGTCACAGAGAGCTCTTTCTAAGTTTTCACTTAGTCCCAGTCGTAAGATCTTGTACTGCATTCCCCGTTGCCACACCTTATCGAACGCCTTTGATACATCCCGACAAACAATGTCCACGTAACTCTTTTCCCGTTTTGTATGGGCTAGCTTTTCCGTGATGACGTTAATCGCCATCTCCGTACTTCGCTTACTCCTAAGCCCGAATTAGTGTGGGTTATAGAGTGAGTTTTCTTCCAGGTGAGACGACAGTCTTTTGTTGAGGATCTTCTCGAAGAGCTTCCCGCCAAATTCCAGAAGTGAAATTGGCCAGTAGCTCTCCTTCAACTTTGGGTTCTTTCCGTGCTTAAGCAAGAAAATCATCTTGGCCGTTTTATAAGCATCCGGAAAGTATCCCGTATTGAGACAGGCGTTAAATATTTTTCTCATTCCTTCAATGACACAGGCTGGTGCCTTTTCAAAGTTAAGCTTTGTAAGCCCCGATTGTCCTTGGGATTTTCGTTGGAATGAGCGAAGCGCGCCGAGTAGTTCTTCTGTAATCTCGGCGTCTCCGTCGCGCTGTCTATCCACCTGGTGATGAGGATGCGTCTTATCTATTTCTTCGTTTAGCTCTTCGATGATGTTGATTTCGAACTCTAGGTCATAGTCTTCATTCTCTTCTTCAGTTATACTGAAGATCTTTTCCCAATAACTTCGGAATATCTCTTCAACTTTTTCTTCTTCTTCTTCTTCGATGTCTCCGTTTTCTTTCCGTAGCTCGATCTTATGCTTCTTTCCAGTCGATCCTTTAAGAATTCGGATCTTCTTCTAAAATTCTTTGGGAGTTGATTCGTGATCGAGGCTATCGATCGCGTCCTCCCATCTTCTGTTCTGCTGTTCGAGGATCAACTGGTTCAATTCTTCTTTGAGTTCTTTACTTCTCTGCCTCGAGTGAACCGATGCATTCACGATTTTGTGTTCATACATTATCTTCAGTTCACGGTACAGTTCCTTCATATATTCGGTCCATTCGTAGGTCGAGATGGTCCTATATGCGGAATTAGGGATACAAGCCCTATCTGCGTAGATGATTTGGTTATTGAGGTCATCGAGTGCCTCGTCAATCTCCTCGAGAATTGCCTCGTCCAGGTTGGGTGGATCGTAGCCCTCGAGAAGGTGCGCGTACCGTGCCCAATCTGATCTCCTGTAGTTCTTCCTGACTGCTACTGGGACTTTTATAGGGTTCCTGTTGATAGTGAGTAGGTTCCCTATATGGTCACTACATGGCATTGGACTGGTTCCATGTAGTAAGTAAAGTTTAGCTGACGATTCACCAGACAGATGTCTGGCTTTGTGACACATCGTTCTCTGACATAGGTGGGGAAGTCGGGGCCTATCCGCTGGGCAATATTTCTGTCCTGCAACAGGTCCAGGCTTCTCCCTATACTTTTATAGGTCCTGTAACCGGATTCTTGGCATCTGACGTTCAGATACCCCATTAATATAGTTGGGGCTCTTCTGCCAAATAGGCCAGTGAGAGTGTGAATAGGCAACACATGTCTCCTTGGCGGTTGATATCCGGTAGCAATGACCAACTATCCTAAGTCGAGCTCGACCTCAATCGCGAGGTAGGATTCTTCTAGATTCCTTATCTGTTTGTATTTGATCCCTTTCTTTATTGCAATAGCGGCGCCATCGTACCGCTCTTGCGAATAGTTGGTGATCAACACATCGTAGTTCCAGATTTTCATTTCTGTATTACGTGTGTCGATCCCGTGTTCTGAAATCAGTATGATGTCTGCATCAATTTCTCTGAATACATTTCCGTAAAGAATTCATTTCGTCGCCCAGCCGTTGGTGTTGATTTCCATTATTTTCAGTGCGTTACGTAACATGGTGAGTTGTTTTACCTATGTTTCTTCTTCCCCCTTTTTTAGTTTGGGGGCTGGCTGGGAGATTTTACTCGGCCCAGGGTTTTCCTTTTTCGGAGGGGGGCTCGGGGTCTTTGACCTGCTCTTGGTAGCTCGTGTACGAGTGCAGGGGCCTTCTTCGCTGTCAGATGAGGAGGATCCATCCTCACTTCCAGCCTTTTCCTCATCTTCGCTTTCCTCGGTTTCTTCCGATGGTGAAGCTTCAATCATCTCCGGTGAAGTTAAGTTGTGCGGGTGTCGATGCAGTCTTCACCTCTGCATTCCTCCTAGCGGCGTTTGCATACGTCATTTCTTTTGCCTTCCTTTCCTCTTCTTCCTTCCTCCTAATTATCTCGCGGCACTTGGGGCAGTTAAGGGCCATGGTCCGATGCTCCCCTTTACAATTTAGGCATTTCTTCGTGGAGCTTTTGCACTTGTCGAATCTATGTCCTTCTGTGGCGCATTCACTGCACCACAGCTTGTTCTTGTCCGGGCACGTCGTTGAGGTATGGTCTTCTAGCTTGTAGCATACAAAGCACATTTGTATGCTGTTGAATTTCTCTTGCTGAATATTTTCACCTGGTATTCTCATATTAAATACGAGAATTCCGTTTTAAGTAGCCTTCCTTGCCATGTCCGTAGTCGAGAACGTTATTTTGAACACATGGGTATGTTCGCGGAATTTAATGATTTCACGAACTTGTGCCCACGGGTTGCTTCTCGTAATCCCCTCTTTAAGTTCTTCAATTTTATGCTCTCCTACCCAGCTCTCCACGTTGCGGCAGATTACACTCCTGTTCGCTGCCACTTGTGGAATGGATGGGAGGGGGGGGGGGGGGTTGCTTCCAGTCCGGTGTTTTGTAGAACTCTCGCTCTCTCTTCCGATAGGAGCTGGTCCACATCCTTCGTCTCGGCACACATGGCGATGAATCCCGATGAAACTTCGATGAGTTTCACCAGTGCCACCTTGTGCCCGATATACAGGATTTCGCATAGGTTCTTCTTGGTTGGGGTGTGTCTTCCGGCGATGGTCCTTGAGGGGACCCTCTTAGTGAGGGCCTCCATGGTCTTGGCGTTCCTCTTCTTATTTTTTCTTTCCCTGTAACTAAGTGTAATTAATGTGCATTTTGTATGTGAAAAAAGTTAGGGTGTGGTAAAGGAGGTAAAGGATGGTGTGAGTAGGGCTGGTAACAGGTTCAAATTAATGGTGAGAAAAACGCCCCCGTCCATTTTTCCTGTTGTTTCCCCGCTCGTATGCTGCCAGTATGATGGATGATGGATGGATGGGGTGGGTCTCGGGTGGGGACCTCAGAGAGTTGAGCTTGGTGAACTTAATGCATAGCGGCCGAATCAACGACCGCTAAGTTTTTGCCACCCCCTCACGGGTACATACGCCATAACTGCATCCAACTACATAGAGACGGGTGTACTTCCCTATATGATTCTGGCCGGGTCCCCCGGGCGATGAGGATTTCTCCTCCGTCCGAGACTCGCAGTTATGCCCCAGTATCGAGACAATTTCTGATTTACGCTTCTGCTGTGGGCTAGGTCTCAAACCAATGTTCACATAAGCCCTTAATTATGCCAGATCAAGTGGCCGGTATAGTTAAGACGAAATCAATGAATGGCAGACATCCGAGCGGGTTCGCATGCAGAGCGATGGACGGGAGCAGTGAGGTGCTTAAGCCCTCATTGAATTACGACGCTTCTACGTAAAAGAGTATCTCTTTCTTCTGAAGGATGAAACTGGGTTCACCGTAAGACTTCCAGAATAGGCGTTCGTTTATGTAGGCAGCGCTCAAAAGTCAAAGTCAGTCACTAAAACAAGTAAAAGTGCTGTATCCGTAGGTTTTTCAGCAGAACGTAGTAAACGGAATTTCGGCCGTCAATCTGTACTTCCGCTTCCCTCAATATCTATTAAGTCTTTTGAGTGTTTCTTTTCATTTGCACTTCTCCACCCAGGTTGCCAGTTTATAATTCAAAGGCGATGGATGCCAAACGATGCAGGAATAAAAGCCAAAAATATAAATTCGTTTTTTATTTGTTCATACCCTGAAGTGCCAGTAGTTATGGAATATCAGTATATAAAGGTAATAGTGAGCAGTGTCACCGTACTGTTACGTCATTGAAATTCTCAGACTTGTATCAATTGTGATCTGGCATCTCGTGCGTCGGTATGAACACTGGCTAGGCAGCTCATGACAAAGAGACTTGAATTATAATTCAAGTCTCCTTGTCATGAGCTGGCTTGTAATCACTTTTTTTAATCAATACAAAAAAATGTTATTAAACAGTTATAAGTTTGGGTTTGTAACAATTCACGGCGAACCACTAACATTCAACCTAAGAAAATTTTATAATTGCAGCAAAACCAAGTTATGTCATATTTTCGAGTGCAATTGGTGCTGCATTATTGTAAGTGCATTTATTTCTTATTTTTGTATGCTTCTTGTGTTTAAATGACTGGTCAATGCACTTTCCTTTATTTTTTAATATTCAGATAAATTCGTTAAAGACCATTTTTTTCAAATTTTGATGACTATAGCCTGAATTACCCTACTTATTTTATACATGAATGTTCATTTAACATGTTTATAATTTATATTTTCAGATCTATAAGATCCATATTTCCAGATTGTATATATTTCTATCTTTTCAGATGGCTTCAAGGGGCTGCCGGTACCACCCTGACTCCTCTGTTATATATGCGGTGATTTTATAAAGAAGAGATGCAAAAAATTCTCCTTAGAAACGTCGGTAAAGGTTTGCGAAGCCTACCGGAAGTACTTCGGGATGCCAGTTGGGGACCAGGGCAAGCCCTGGGCCCCTCACTACTGCTGTGAACACTGTAAGAAGACTCTGGAAGGGTGGCTGCGAGGTGAAAAAAGGTCCATGAAATTCTCCAACCCACGGGTCTAGCTAGATCCAACAGACCACTCCACAAACTGCTTTTTTTTGCATGGTGGATGTTAGCAAGCGGCGGACAGGAAAGAATGCTGCTGCTGTGCATTACACAGATCTCCCATCATCAATTGCTCCAATTCTTCACTGCTCCAAATATCCCGTGCCAGTACCACCTGTTCTAGGTGAAGTCCAAGATAAGTCTTCTGATGAAAAGGAGGAGATGGATGCTGAGGATTTGGATTATAACCTGCCCGAGGTACCAGAGAAAGTTCCTCACTTCCAAAATCAAAAAGAATTAAATGACTTGGTCAGGGATATGGCTCCGATCAAGTCCAATGCAGAGCTATTCATCTACAGGATGAAGCAGTGGAACTTGGTTAAGGAGGAGGTGCAGGTGAAAAGTCAGAGAAGTCGGCATAAACCTTTCTCAGGCTTTTACACTCTCGGGGATGGCCTCTGCTTCTGCCATGATGCGCCTAGGCTGTTGGACGTTATTGGGTGTCATTTGTGCCCAAGGAGTGGCAGCTCTTCATAGACAGCTTTACCACAAGTTTGAAGGCTGTCCTCCTCCACAATGGAAACAAGATCCCGATGCTACCCCTAGCCCATTCAGTCTGCCTGAAGTAAGACTACTACAGTGTGAAAGTCCTCCTAGAAGCTCTGCAATACAACCATTACAATTGGGACATTATTGGGGACTTCAAGATGGTGGCTTTCCTGCTTGGACTGCAGGGATGTTTTATCAAGTTCCAATGCTTCATCTGCCTTTGGAACAGCAGAGCCACCTCTGATCACTCCAACAGGAAGAACTGGGAGCAGCAAACAGAATTTGTAGTTGGGACCCGGAACATCATGTGGGAGCCACTGGTTGACACAGGATTGTGCTCATGCCGCCACTGCACATTAAGCTGGGGTTGATGAAGCAGTTCGTGAAGGCTCTCAACCAGGAATCAGCCACTTTTAAGTACCTTCTTGAGTTATTTCCCAAGTTATCTGAGGCCAAAATCAAAGGTGGCATTTTTGTTGGACCTCAGATAAAGAAGGTGCTTGAGTCTACCGAGTTCTCTAATAAGCTCATTAGGATTGAGATAACAGCATGGAACTGTTTCATAGCAATTGTCAGGGCAAACACAGGGCTGAAAACTACCAGCAGCTGGTGCAGGATCCGGTAAAGGCTTTTGTCGCCATGGGATGCAGGATGTCACCTAAACTTCATATGTTGGACGCTCATCTGGACAAATTCAAGGACAATATGGGCGCCTACTCAGAAGAACAAGGTGAGAGATACCACCAAGATGTGAAGGAGATAGAGCGGAGGTACCAGGGCCACAACAATGATAAAATGATGGGGGACTATATCTGAGGGCTGGTGCGGGATGCCACCTGGACAACAAGCGCAAATCCAGGAAATCCGGCCATTTCTGACGTGTTTATGTTGCTTTATAACTGTCATTTGTTTTTACTTGTTTGTTTTTGATAAGCTTGTGTCATAAAATAAAGATATACTCTGTTGATTTAATTATATGAACGGATAAATCAAAAAATATGTTTTATTTTTATAAATATGAAAATTTCGAAATATTATAGTACTGATCACAAACCCAAACTTCTGATTAGATGATAGTGTTTTTTTTATAATAATGGGATATAACAAACCAGAAAATGAACCAGTGAACAAAAAATGTGTTACACGGTGAATTATCGAAGTTCGAACGGGGCATGGTAGTGTGTATCAGATGGATTGGACATTACATTTCTGAAACTGTGCGAACATTAAACATTCCTCGTTGTAGAGTGTCACTTGTGTACCGAGAATACAGTGGATAGTGCAGTGGGCAGTCACAGCTGCTTAATAATCAAGAACATCAGCATCTGGCTAGAGTTGTCCATAATAACACTGGAATAAATAGTGTCCACATTCAAATCAGGAAGTACCAGACGCATATCCTTCAGGTCTTTATATTTTACTGTATATGATAACTAAAGACAGACCATACTGTCCTTCAGTTAACACCACGGCAGCGGACACAGTGCCGCAAATGTGCTCTTGACGTTGCTAATGGGATCCTGGATGACTGGCATGGTCCTATGAGCCATGGTTCCAGTTGTTAAGGCAGCGTCTCCCGCAAAAGCTTTGTAGGGGGAGATCTATAAAGAAGGTGATGGAGTAGGGGGAAGTAAAAAAGTAAGGAAGATATATAACTGCACAGCCCCCTATCCATCGTGAACACGAGGGAAAACTTCGGGTTGTGGCAGCTGCATCAAGTTTCCTCACGCAACACGTGACACCTCCTTCCGGGTACATTCCTGCCTGGGGGACGTCGTCTCGCTCCTGAGCAGAGGCTCTTGCATCCAATGGACACTTTTGCGTTGGATGCAAAAGTGTTTAAATCACATCACTGTTCAGAGGAAAGCCTCGTAAGTACATGTCCTTTTAAATGACAGATTCGTATCACATGGCTGTTTAAATGACAACTTCGTACACACAAGACTTTAAATGAAAGCCTCGTTTGTACATCACTTTTTAAATGACATCTTCGTACGTAAATGGCTATTTAAATGACATCTTCGTACGTAAATGGCTATTTAAATGACAGCTTCGTACGCACTTGAATTTCAATGAAAACCTTGTACGTAAATGGCTTTTTAAATATAGCTCCGTCTGTACATGGATGTTTAAATGACAGCTCCGTACGCGCATGGCTTTTTAAATGACAGCTTCGTATGAAATGGCTGTTTAAAAAACGGCTTCGTACGCACATGTTCGTTTAAATGAAAGCTATTTACGTACATGGCTGTTTAAATGAAGACTTCATACGCACATGACTGTTTAAATGAAATCTTTCTTCATACATGGCTTTTTAAATGACAGCTACTTACGTATATGGCTGTTTAAATTACAGCTTCGTACACACATGACTGTTTAAATGAAAGCCTCGTACCAACATGGCTTTTTAAATGATAGCTTCGTAGTTACATGACTCTTTAAATGAAAGTCTCGTATGTACATGGCTGTTAACTGATAGCTTCGTACGTACATAGCTGTTTAAATGCTAACTGCCATGTGAAATATGGAGTTTGTTGTGGCAGCGATTCTCGACCTTGAGGCTGAATTATTTAATCTCTCTTGATGTTAGGCTACTGATTAACTCCCCTTCAAAGTGATAAACGGACATAACCCTTAGTGCCCCACAGCTCTTAATTGTGGTACTAGAGATATTGAGGGCGCGCAAGTCTCCCCAACCTACCGTCATTTCTAGAGAACCGCGGGTCCTCTTGCCAAGAGGGTGGATGGATTGGTAAGCATGAAGGAATTTAAACTTTTGAAATCAGAATAGGATCTAATACTAAGGTAAAATTGGGTCTAAATTGACCAAGTTGGGTCAAAATTGACGTAAGCTAGGCAAAATGGACCTAAGCTGGGTCAAAATTGACCTAATCTGGCGCAAAGTTGACCTAAATTAGGGCAGAATTGAGCTAAGCTGGGTCAAAATAGACCTAAACTAGGGCAAAATTGACATAAGCTGGGTCAAAATAGACCAACTTCATCTATCAAAAGGGAACATTCGCGCTGGAAGAGAGCAGTCAGAATCCACCTTCTTCTTGAAGGGAAAAAAAGAGACGGGCAATGGAGAAAGAAGGCTTGAGAAGACCCCATATAACGAGCAAGTCCGGAGAAATCCAATTCGGCAACTTCATCCACCCTTCTCGCCTCTCATCAATGAAGATCGATTGTTCGGAGGCACGTGTAGCTTTGGAAGGCGGACGAGTACCAAAATAAGTGCCACAGATCGAAGAAATACAATACTGGACCTGACAGCTCATTCCTCACTGACCCCCTCCGCAACTCCCCCCCCCCATCACTTTAATACGTGGTATATTAACCTCTCGGACTCTATAAAACTTTCACCAAATGACTTGTCAGTTGAGCCCCCCCCCCCTTTCCCCAAGAGACGTAATCCAGGCATTCGAGACCCTTTTATAGGGAGGTTTTTGTTTTAAAGTTTTGTAAATGTTAACCACTCTTATACAAGTTCTTTTTGTTTGTCACCTTGATGTGAGTACCCACCTGCCCACTCCTCCCCCCGCACGATCTGTCTGGCGGAACGCATCTTGCCCTTCGATAAATCGTCTACCCCAAATTCAATGATACCGCTGAGAATCGTCACACAAAGAGTTTGTCTCCAGGTTGGCTTCTCAACACTTCACTTTTTAATCATTATTACTATTGCATCCAAGTCAAAATATGAGAGCAGTTTAGCTAATTCCCTTTTTTTTCTTCAGTATTTTTTACATGTGTCTAGGCACATTTAAATCCTTGAAGACGCAGACATCGCAGAACATGGCGATCTTGACGCCTTCAACCAGCATCTATCCCAACACATTCCAAGTCAATTTACACCATTTTAGACTTCGAGCAACCATCCCCTCTTAAAGGGGTGTCATGATGCAGCTAAGCTTCTGAAGGTATGCGTGCCCCTCTCCCCCTCAACCTGGAGCCAAAATCCACAGGTAGACTTGTGGCAATATATACAGGTATATCTTCCACATATTTTCAGTTTCATTCTCTCCAATTTATAGATCTCTCACCACACACTTTCTGGTGGAGATGCTATCATTGCTTTTCGCTTTTACATAACTTTTCAGTAATATCAACAATCTTTACTTTGCCACACGTCTTTGGGATTGGGTCAGTCTAGCATCAACGACCTGTACTCAAGCGTCCCTTTGCTCGTGAAGGGCCCTCATCTGATCATCTCTGCAGCGCGCTCTAGTGGAGACTCGACGACCACCAGAGAGCGTTCGAAGAAATCTCATTCACCGCAGAATCAAGGAGCACATTGGATTGATTAGTCAATTTTAACGTGACGCCAACTATACGGTTCATAGGCGCTCGAAGGACTTCCTTATTCTATTGATCCTTTATTAAGTTCATCAAAGTGGAAGAGAACTCCTGGCACATTGGATTAACTTAGTTTCCTTTTGTGGGTTACACCTATTTGTCACTACATGGGCGTTTTCATACTCACAACCCTACGTGGATGATTATTTTGCTTCAACCGCTTTCCCACAAAGTGGGGGCGATTTCCATCACCATTACTAGATAAACAGTTTGACTAGACAGGGTCTAGGAGTAGCGGAGCCACTCCTCTGTTATTCTAATATTTAAATTATTACAGGTTTATTAAAAGTCAGTCCCTAGAGCTTTCATATTCGATCAAAAGGATAAAATGATGACAACTATGAGTTAAATGAATGATATTGTGTAATTATAATCTATTTCCTAATATTTTTTGGTAAAAATATATGTTTCAATCTTTTCCAATTCCAGAAATGGCTCTTTCCAAAGAAAAGCGGTCTGAAGAACCTCACCATCAAATTAATTCACGGCAGCAAATAGGGATTTAACGAAGTTTAAATATGCCATCTTTGAGGGGTTCTGACTGAGTTCTGACTGGACTTATCCTCTGACTTTAAGAATAAAGGTTATCTTTCCTTTGATGATAACTCGTCCTTTAAATGCCTGTTCGCATTTCGCGATGATAGTTGTACTATTCCCACATGCCATTTCCAATGAAAGGTTTGAAATTAAAACAAATTAAATGACTTAGCAACAGGTAATTTGAGAAAACTCAATAGTTGCAAGAAAGCTGAAATATGAACCCAATGAGGGAATTATACCCGAAGAGTAATTTTATTTCGATCAAATGAAATTAACCGATTATTAAAGAGAATAGTTTTCAATTTCGATACCACAACATTTTAAATTTGATACACTAACCAGATACTGGGTGATTATATAGGAAATTTTGAAAATGTTGAACAGGAAAAAAAAAAGAAAATGGGTAAGATAATCTCACTTAATTAACTTCCGGATTGAAAAAGGTGATTTTGTCTATTCAGAGCGTCACATAAGCTAGTTTTAGTTCCGAAGTTCAACTTGTTAGTAATTTAAATAAAAGAAAGGAAAATTAGAGCAATTAGAGAGAGTAGAAGAGTTCGTTTGTTTAAATTAAGTTGAATTGCGATTTGAAATTTGATTTAGACATACAAACAGTATTCTTGTAAATAAGTTTGAAAGGAACAGATATTCACTTACCATGCTTATCTTGAATTGGTTTAAATAACTAACATAAACAAGATGCACATATATCTGATCTCCAGGAAAACTGGCACCCATTTCCAAAAATATCTCCCTTCAATAGAATTTCACTCTGCTAACTTTTTCCTATTTTGTTCACGGGTGGACTTACAAAGGACATCTGGGAAAGAGATCAAACAGCAGTAGAAAATCGAAAGTGGTATTAGCTAACACACCTCTTGGTTTGGATGCGACGTTAAGCTGTAAGTCCTATGACTGCCTAGGTCGCCTTTTTGTCGTCTACTTTACTTTTAGCTGTTCTACCCTAAACTTTTCTTCCTCCCTTTCTCTTAGTCCCACCTACAAAGCCGCTTAAATTCTGAGTGGTAAGGGTTCGGAGTAATACAGTGGAGTGCCAGGCCTTTACCTCACCTCCAGCGCACTAGTGCCCAGGGGAGGGGAAAGGGGGTAAAAGTTGGATCGACCGATCTATTACTTTTCTTTAATTTTTCTTTTCGACGACCCTAGATGACATAGGGTCGTCGCACAACTGTTGCACCTGCAAAGGAGACAAGTTTAATGGAAACGGAATATAACCACCGCCTCAAAAACATTGAAAACTTCTGTCGGAAGATGCCTAAAGAAGGCGAAAGCTCAGGAACAAATTCTTGATTAGCTTGTAATTACCTATGTATTAATCATTCGATCATCTTCGGAGCGTTTTGAAACGCTCCGAAGATGATCGAATAAGATCGAAAGCTTACCAATTTAGTTTGTTTTTTACCAAACACATTCATTTGAAAAAGAGATGAATAATAGACAAGTAATCCACCATCTATAAGATGGAATAAAAAAGATAATTAGAAGAAGAGAAAGGTGCCAAAGGAAATTAATTTAGGCAAAAGGCAAAATACACAATGGTCTTCAAAAAAATTTCCATTCAAGAAAGACTGCTACCCAACTACACTAATATATATATATATATATATATATATATATATATATATATATATATATATATATATATATATATATATATATATATATATATGGGTGGCAAATGAATGCAATGTCCCGCAGCAAAAGTGAAATTGTGTTTCCGATAGAACTTTATTAAGTTCCTTATCAAGGATAACTAAAGAAATAATATTATATTAAAAGTATATATACCAAAGAAAAGTATAAAAGACTGCCTCAAAAACAAGAAATCACCAATGAGGAAGACGGAAGGAAGAAGGTAAAGCTTCACATTAAGAATTACAAGAAGCAGGTAGTAAGGTCAAACTGAGAAGACGGAAAGGGTAACAGATTAAAAGAAATGGAAATAGCCTAACGAAGGAGATTATAAGACACGAGGAGCGAAAAGTGGGGAAAGTACAATGTACATAACAGAGCAGTGACAATTAAAAAAAGAAAAAAATTAAAAAATATTGGGGCCATATAACTAAAGATTGTATATAAAAAACTATATACAAAAGTCGGAACTAATTTCTTTAAGTATTAGTCTTTTAATTATAGCATCTATTTTATATAAGCCAGGGGAAAGGTTAAAATGATCACATCAGCTTATAAAAGCACATTCAATGATATTCCTTTTTATAGGGTCATTGGAACGATAAATAAATTTTGCCGAGTTCCAGTTAATTAAATGGACCTTATCTGGCATGTGAAAAAAGAAAGCACCGTTATCTTCCCCTCTTCGGAAATTATATTTATGTTGATTTATGCGAACAGAAAGTTGTTTACCTGTTTGTCCATAATATTTACTTAGGCAACTGAATACCCCCCCCCCCACTATTACAATTATTACGTACTAATAAGTTCTTAATGGTCGTCTGATATTTAAAAGCAACAGAAATGTTAAAGTTATTCAAAAGATGGGGAAGATCACTAAAACAAAGAGAAAAAGGTAGAACTAAAGTGGTATTACTATTAAAAGGGAGAGTAGGGACAGTTTGATAAAATATCATTCTAGCAGAAGAAAGACAGTTTTGAAGAAACGGGTAAGGGTAACAAAGCTTATGGCCAATTTCAAAGATATTGGAAAATTCCAAATCCATATATTCCCGGCTCCAACTCGTAATGCCCGTAGAAACAGAAGAAAGAACAGAACGTTTAACTTTAAGGCTGTGAGAAGAGTAAAAATGAATATAAGAATTTGAATTAGTAGACTTACGAAAGATAGAGTATTTAAAACCTGTATGAGTTCTATGAATAAGAAGATCAAGAAAAGGAAGGGTCCTATTATTTTCCATCTCGTGGGTAAATTTAATTGAAGGGACGAGAGAATTGAGTCTGGTATGAAAAACATTAACATCTTTGCAATTAGGGCACAAGCAAATGACATCATCAATATACAAGGGGCGGTCAATAAGTTTTGCGAATCGATAAGGCAAAACAGAGGAAGGGGGATGGCTGTTTGTGGGGGTGTTAGGACAAGTTATGACAGGTCAGGACCTGCAGCCGCACGCTCCTGCTTCGTCTATTTAAGAAGCAGTAGCTGATCGCAGATCGTCAGCCACAAATCTTTCAACAATGGAGAAGGTTGAGCACCGCGCAGTAATAAAATTTTTGACCAAGGAAGGCAAGAATGCAAAAGAGATCCATGAACGCATGGTTGCAGTATACACCGACAACGTCCCTTCGTATGCAACCATTGCTCGCTGGAATAGGGAGTTCCGCCATGGTCGTGAGTGCCTTGAAGATGACCCCCGTCCAGGACGCCCGTCAGATGTGACCAACGAGGACAATGTGGCCCGTGTGGAGAGGATGATCCTCGAAAATCGACGGGTGAAGGTCGAATAAATCGAGCGAGAACTTGGAATATCACATGGAAGTGTTATCAACATCATCCACGACAATTTGCCCATGACCAAGGTCTCTGCCCATTGTGTCCCTAGAAGCCTCACGCCCCACCATCGAATTTAACGTCGTCAAAGTCCACGAGGCCAGAGTTGCACAAGCTGCCCTGCACGAGTGTGGATTCAAGGAACTCAACCATCCTCCCTACAGTCCAGATCTGGCCCCTAGCGACTACATTTTATTTCGCCAGCTCAAGGCTGCACTGCGTGGATGCCGGTTTGGGGACGATGAAGATGTCCAGCTCGCCGTCTAGGAGTGGATTGAACAGCAGTCGGGAGATTTTTGGTTGTCGGGAGATTTTTGGTTGTCGGGAATTCGAAGCCTCAGGGACAAGGGGCGCAAGTGCATTGAAGTCGATGGTAGTTATATTAAAAATAATAAAACACTTTTCCTTATATCCGAATTGCAAAACTTAGTGACCGCTCCTCGTATATGTACCAAACGATCGCGGCGTCAAGGACAGTAGGGAGTGGTTTTGTTTCAAAAAAACTATATATATAAGTTAGAAAGGACAAGTTAAAACAATTACCCATGGCTAATCCGAATTTTCGGAGTAAATATTTGCTTTCGAACGAAAACTTATAGTTTTTGGTACAAAGGGAAATGAGGTTCATGAAAGTAGTAACGGGTACCTGCAAGTCATAATTTTGCAAATGATCATTAAGGAAATTGAAAAGATCTTCAACGGGTACTTTGGTAAATAATGAACAAACATCAAAACTAACAAGAGTAAATCATTAGAATAATGAATGGCATTAAGTTTAGAAATAAGGTCGTGAGACAGCCTACCTTGATATATCCAACAATTGCCATGTATACGGTTTCAAGCAGCAATCTAATAAGAATGCAACGTATACAGAATAAGGCAGTATACATAATTACGAACACGCGACAATTAGAGAGGAAAAAACAAAGTATCTTATACATCGAAGCGAAAATAAATCCCTTAAACAAAATAATTGAAAAAGAGCCAAAAAAATGATAGAAAAAGTCCAAGAAGAAATAGGAGAGGAATTAAATAATCAAATAGCATGGGGAGGATGGAGACTACATATGATGTTTCCTAGTGCCAAAAACAAAGTGGACCAAAGGGAAGAGGAAGAGATTTACGTTTAAACCAAATAAGGAAACCCGATTGTGACAAAAATTTCCCGAATAATGACAAACTCACCGGATTGGACTTGATACCCACAAGGAATGACAAAACTAACTAAAAAGTGCAAATGAACAAAAAAGGAAAAACAACATGAATAAAGAAGAGAATTAAACAAATAAATAACCAAAGAATATGAGCCAACACAACACATACAGATACGAGAATTATACAAAAATCATAGAAACTCGAGTTATTAACATAGCAGGAAAACAAATAACGCAAACAACGGTTTGAACGCCTATCTCATACACACATAACATAATAACAAAACAACCACAGAAATAAACAAACAGACACACTTTCACTCTAACTTATTTCGAACCTAACTCTAAAATTAGCAAATAGTAACAATTAAAAGCTAGGAAAACATAAAAAAACCGCGGTCCGGGTCCCACGTTAAGCACTTGGTCAACTTTCAAGCCTTTGACTTTATTTCAGTTTGTCCTATCCTTACTTCATTCTTCTTTCCCTCCCTCCGACCGGGTCCCTCATCTGGGAGGGACTGGTCGGGGGGTGAGGGAGGGGCACGGGGATCTAAAACTTTTTCTGCCACTTTCCCTTTCATTTCATTTCATTTCTTTCATTCTGTCAGATCCTCACTCCACTCATCACATCGGTAAAGGAGGCAAGAACATTTCAAAACGCTCCAAAGATGATCGAATGAGATCGAAAGCTCAGCAATTTAGTTTGTTTTTCACCAAACACATCAATTTAAAAAAGAGATGAATACAGGACAAGTGATCCACCATCTACAAGATGGAATAAAAAAGATAGTTAGAAGAAGGTAAAGTTGCCCAAGAAAATTAATTAAGGCGAAATACACAATGCTCTTCAACAAAATTTGCATTCAGAAAAGACTGCTACCCAACTACATTAATATATATATATATATATATATATATATATATATATATATATATATATATATATATATATATATATATATATATATATATATATATATGGTTGAGGAATAAGTTCTTGCTGTTTTATCAAATTTATTCATTACCATAATAATTTTATAAAAACTTCATTTTTAATTGATAACAATAGGCAATTTAATCAATAATGTATTCTCCGTTCTTATTTACGACTTCTTCCCAACGTTCAACTAGTTTTTCGATGCCTCTGCAATAAAAATCTCTGGAATTTGACTCGAAAAATTCGTCTAACTAGGTTCTTAATTCCACATCAGTATTGAACGAAACGCCGCGCAAATCGTTGGAGAACAATCGGAAGAGATGGAGATCCGATGGAGCCAAGTCTGGCGAATATGGAGGATGCGGCAGGATTTCCAAATTAAGCGTTTGGATGGCGTCTTTTGTCATATTGGCAATGTGAGGACGAGATTATCGTGTTGCAGAAGGACTCCATAACGTCGATGAGGTCGCTTTTCACGAATAGCTTCGGCGAGTCGATACATTTGTTGAACGTAGAGTTCTGCATTGACATTCTCGTTGTTCGCAAGGAGCTCATAAAGAATGACGCCTTCACAATCCCACCACACACATAGCATCGTCTTTTGTGGATGAAGTCCTTGCTTTAATCGCGGAAGTGTTTTTTTTTATTGGGGCTAAGCCATTGTTTTTGATGGTTCATGTTGACATAAACACACCACTTTTCGTCGCCAGTGATGATGCGGTGAATAAATCTGTCTTTATATCCACGAGTAGCCTTGTGACGAGCAAGCAAACCTGCGGCAATCGTGGAGCGTTGAAGTTTGTTGCTTTCGCTCAAAGCGTGCGGAACCCATGCACCGAGTTTTTGAACTTTCCCCATCGAATGAAGGTGATTCGCTACAGTTTTCTGATCACACGCCAATTGTACAGCCAATTCTCTAGTCAATTGACGAGGATTTTCATGAGAAGGTCGTTCAATCGATCTTTATCCAACTTAATGGGACGACCAGAACGTTCTTCGTCATTAAGATTGAAATGACCGTTTTTGAAATGTGAAAACCACCATTGAGCTGTCCTTTCTGATAAAGCATTTTCTCCTTACACAGCACAAATATCGCGACGAGCTTTGGCTGCGTTTGCATTGTTCCCGTCTCGATTGAAAATGAATAACAACAAGTGTCGAAAATGCGCCTTTCTTTCAACTTGACATTCCATTTTGAGGGTACAGAACAAAAATTAAATTAACACAACTTTTAAATAAACCGCAATGACTTATTATTCAACTTCAAGACGTAGTCTAAGCAAAAGCCTAATAGTCTACGCTGTTAAGAGACGTAGCCTAACCTTTGCAAATTTTGTTCTCATTATTTATTATTGTTTCTTAATATGTGCACAAATCACGTCAACAAAACTTAAATCAACCTAACATTAAAAAAAACGCAAGAACTTATTCCTCAACCTAATATATAGGGTGCGTAATAATAATGTCTTTTTTTGCTGAAAAAGCTGTGAGGATAAGAATAAACGTATTGTTTTGTAATTTTATTAAATGAAGTATCCTTCAGCTTCGATAATGGCTTCGATACGATGTCTGAATCGCCTACATGCTAGAATCAAGTGGTTTTTGTTCATATTGGAAATTACTCTGACTATGGAGGCTTTTAGGGATTCTTTAACGTTATGAGAGTGCTCATTAACTTCTTTCTTAACTACGCTACATACATAGGAGTCCAACGGATTGAGATCTGGGGAGCTAGGAGGCTAAATGTTAGGGATTATGTGATCCTGAAAATTTTCCGCCATCCATTCCAGCGTTGTTTGAGCCTTGTGTGATGTTGCCGAGTCTTGTTAAAACACATAAGGTCTTCCTTTGCGTGCATTGTCGATCCATGGCTTAACCATCTTTGGCCTCTAACTCCTTGCAAACTTTGTAGACGAAGGATCTAGGGACTTCTAAAAATAGTAATATTTCTAAATTGCTATGTTCAGCCTTTATAACAACGATATTGCGTGCCTCTTCATTTCATGAGTAAGCATAGGGTCTGCCATTGATAATTATGAAATATAGAAAATATAAAGTCAAATATTATGCTACTATAGTAAAAATAACATATGTCCTCAAATACCTTACGCACCCTGTATATATATATATATATATATATATATATATATAGTTCTGGACTAGCTGAAGGGGACGTAGAGATGAAGATGGTAGATTTACAAGAAGAGAGTTACAGTAATGAAGGCGTGGACAGCAGTCTCAAGACTTTGGCGATCGAAGTGTGAGCGAATGGGGAAGAAGTTACAGAGGAAACAAAGGGAAGATTTACTAATATTGTGGATGTGGGGCTTGAAGGATAAGGGCTTATCAAACACAGCGCCCAGATTTCTAACATAGTCAGAGAAAGCGACAGAGTTCCCACCTAGAGGGAGGGAGGAAAAGAGGGATTTAACTTTGTATACTAGAGCGGGGGTACCAACCAGAAGAACTTCAGTTTTGGAGTGGTTAAGTTTGAGGAAATTAGCCGATAGCCACTTTGAGATAGAAGAATAGGCAGATAGGATGTCACAGATTGAGTGGGCAATAGTCGAGGGGGAAGAGGAAATAAAGATTTGAGTGTCATCGGCATAGAGGTGGAAGAATAGACCGAGATTACGTAGGAGGAAACTAAGAGGAATAAGTAGATACGAAAGAGTAGAGGGCCGAGGGCAGAGCCTTGATGGACACCAAAGCGAATGGGAGTGGGGGTCAGAGGTAACATCGTTAATCACTACAGATTGGGTGCGAAACGAAAGGTAAGAGCGGAACCAGTCGAGAGCTACACCAGAAATGCCAAGGAAAGAGTGGAGGCGATCAAGCAAGACAGAATGGTCAATAGTATTAAAAGCAGAGGAGAGGTCGAGTAGAATGAGGATAAAGGCACAACCCCGGTCAGCAGCTCTACGTAAGCAATCAGTAACATTGAGTAGAGTGGTTTTGGTAGAGTGCCCAGCTTTAAAACCTGATTGGTAAGTCTCATCAATATTACAGGCAACGATGTGGGAATTAATGCGCGAAACAACTACTCTCTCAAGGACCTTAGAGAGGAAGGAAGGTTGCGAGATCGGGCGATAGCTAGCTGGGTCGGAAGGGTTAAGCTTCGGCTTTTTAAGGATCGGACGGATTTGGGCACATTTGAAGAAAGAAGGGACAACACCAGTGGCAAGGGAGGTATTAAACAGGTGGAGGAGCATTAAGAGTATGACAGGCAATATTTTGATTAATATCTGGGGGAGGGGGACGAGTCACAAGGGAAGCCAGATTTTTTAGAGCGCGAGGCGAATGTAAAGCAGACAACTCAAAATCGGTCACGGCAGGAAATACGTTGAGCGGCCAAGGAGAAAGATCAGGGAGAATGTGAAAGGCCTGGTCAGGCAGTCGTGGGAGGGAGGCACGAAGGTTGATGACCTTATCAGCGAAGAATATCAAGAGGATGGTGGGGCTGATGGGGGTGGGAACTTGGTGTGAGGAGGTAAGAGGAGAGAGCAGGTGAAAAACGGCACGGGGGTTATTCTTATTTCGGCTAGCAATTTACGCGAATGGACTTCAAGAGAAGATTTCAGTTTAGCCAAGTAGAGAGATGTCGCAAGACGGTAATTGAGCGAAAGAGCAGTTGTATCTTGGCCACGGGAGCGAGCTTTACGAAGAGCTCTTTGATGGGCACGTAAAGACTGTTTCGAGCGTAGGAGTTCCAGCGAGTACCATGGGGCGCGGTGACGGCGAGAGGACGAAGGAGTAATTTGGGTTGAGTGGGCATTAAGGCAAGTTAGGAGGGATTGATCCAAGGATGAGAGGATTTGGTCAGGGGAGGCGAGAGTGTCGGGAGGGGGTAAATTAGAGGCAACATCATTGAGGATGGATGGGATGTCAATGGAGGCTAGCCGTCGATAAGGTTTTCGGATGAGAGGAGGCCGAGAGGGCAAATAAGTGGGGGTTGAGCGTTGAAGTTAATAAGGTAATGATCAGAAATAGCATTAGACAGGATAGAAGTGGTCAAGTTGGAAATTTGACAGTCGGAAATTACAAAGTCTAAAATGTTACCATGGCAGTGTGTTGGGGAAGAAACGTATTGAGTAAGAGAGAAGAGGTCAAGGATCTCAAAGAAGGCAAGTAGATTAGGGTTAGTGACTGGGAGGTTGAAGTCCCCCATGATGAGAAGATGACCCCATGGGAAAAGACTAGCGAGAAGGTTACTAAATTCGTCAAGAAAAAGATCAAGGGAGGAGCTGGGGGAGGGGGGGGGGCGGTAGAGCACAATAGTTGTTAGAGATGGAACAGAATTAGAGACAGAGATAAGGGCCTCAAAAGAATGAAGAGGGGGGGATGGAAGGGTATTCAGAGAGACAGAGGCACTATGAATGAGAGCAACCCCTCCGCCACGTTTGTTCCGGGGGTTATGGGAGTAGACGAAGGCCATCAGGGGTCGCTAGCGACAAGCAACCATTACTTTGATCAAGCCAAGTTTCACTGAGACCAAGGAGGGAAATACGTGAATTAGTCAGGAGATTGTGAATGAACTCCACTTTATTAGCGACGCTTCTAACATTGAGTAGAGACGCATTATAAACTGAGACTGATTAACGTACTTAAATAACTATTGTACAAGATCTGTGTTGATTGACGAAAGTACAAAGGTTTCTTTTTCTATTTCTCTGTTAAGATACAGTCTATATTTACGTTTATTTAATCACGAAGTCTCTGCCCCAAATACCAAACCATGTTGGTGTCTTGATGGCTCATCTAGTAACGGGAGTGGGCGGGCAGGTGATTCTAACCAGGCTCCTCTCTGTCAGGCGAAGGATCTACGAGACCCCAGGGGTTTTCGCGACACCATCAATTAGTAATTGGGCCAGCTTTTGCATAATATTGCCTATTTAGGGACTGTAGTATAGAATGGTAACTGACTCTAGACATCTCAATGTGGTGCCCAAACAAGACTGTTTCTCCCTTGCTCGGATTAATGACCTTATTAAAAAGTATAAGACGCCAGTTTTGTTTCGTTATAATTGATATTTCACGGAAGATGCCAACAAGTCTCTGCTTTCGTCACTCCAGATGCTACTTTTGCATATAAAGTTCTTCCCTTTGGATTAAGGAATTCAAAGAAAGATGAATCACGTAATCTCTTGCCTCGAAGGAACAAAGGAATATGTAGATGATATTATAATCTACTCAGAATATTAGATTCGGCCGTTGTTCTACCCATGGGAGGACTCCAAGCTTACTGTGAAATTTTTAAAGTCAAAATTCGGTAGGGCGCCTGTTACCTACCTAGGTTACATAGATGGCTGCAGGTATGTGCCTCCAGTAACTCACAAGGTGCAAGCAATCGTTGGCTTTCTTGAAATAAGTGACAAAAAGGTTCTGCAACGATTTATTGGGATGGCAGGATTTACCGTAGATTCTGTCCCAATTTTTGGCGGTCACGCCCCCCTAACAAACGTTGTGAGTCCTAAGGTATCTTTCGAGTTGAAGGCAGAGTGTAGTAACGCCTTCAATGAAGTGGAACCACTTTTCTTGGCTCAAATGCATCGATATCCCTACATTATTTCACCCATTCGTCGTTCAATTCGATGCACCCCAGAATGTCATTGGTGCGTTCCTCATGCAAGAAGACGAGAGGGACATCCGGCATCCTATTTGCTATGCATCCACGAAATTCCGAGAGGCTGCACTAAATTATTTTACGATAGATAAGGAACTATATGCTGCAATGTTTGCGATAGAGAAATATGAAATCTACATATTAGGTGGAAGCCATAAGTTGCGTGTTTAAAGTGATCATAACTCATTGCTGTTATAAGAACGTGATCACTTGTTGCTATTGACTTCTTGTTGTCGATACTTCGACACTAGGTAGCCTCTCATGGTCCTGTAGAAATATCTAATATGTCTATGGATCAGTTAGGATTTGTAGGGACTATCGGCTTACATAAAATAGAGCGGGATACCTACCCCATTCCGAAATCGAGGATCTGCTTAGCAGTCTCTCAGGTGGTAAGCTATTTACTAAACTAGATATGCCCACTTATGTCCTGAAGATGCATCACAACAGTAGACAGTAATTAACACATATTATGGAATGTTTAAATATCAAAGAGCAATGGAAGATTTATTTACGGATCTTCCAGGTTCTGTTTGCTACTACTTGGATGATGAGCTCATATGTGGTTCATCTGAACTTGAGCATGGGCAGCAACTTAGATCCACACTAAAGATACTAGAGACTGCTGGGTTTAAGTTTTATTTGAAGAAGTGTGCTATGGTATCTTCATTATGTCTTATATTGGTTATCATATTGATAATCAAGGTATTCACCTCAATTCTGACACTATTGCAGATGCCGAAATTCTTACTAATGTGACTCAGCTAAAGTCATACTTATGGTTGCTCAACTTTTATAGGTGGTTCATTCCTAAGGCAGCATCTATCCTGGAGTCTCTTAACTGATTATTAAGACCTGGTGTAACTTGGTCTTGGGGAAAAGCAAAAACAACTTCTTTTGTTGCCTCCAAATAGATTTTTCTATCTTCTGAGGCATTAGTGGATTTTGACCCTCAGAATGCTATTTTAGTGGTTGTAGACAGCAGTGCTTATAGAATTGGAGCTGTTCGACACATCTGATAGATGTGATAGATCGTAATTATTCTCAGTTAAAAAAGGAAGCCTTGAAGATGGTTTTTGCTCTAAGGAAATTCCATTTCTATTTGTATGGCCAACACAAGTTTACATTGGTGACTGATGATAAACCTCTTCTTGATTTATTTTCTTATACTAAATGTATCCCTCCTATGGATTCTGGTAGGATCAACGTTGGGCTGTTCTTCTTCAGGCTTATAATTTCACTATTATTTATCATTCTGGAACCTTACTAGGTACTGCAGATGCTCCAAGCCGTCTACATCTTCCTAGTATTTACACAACTGACAATACTCCAGTTCCAGCTGACAGGGATAAGCTAGTAAATTTTCCAGACTTTTTACCAGTCACTAGTGTCGCTGTCAGGGATTGCACACGTGCAGATCCTGTTTATTCTAGATTACACAAGTTAAGTGAGATTGGGTGGCCAGCCTCAACTATGGGGGATCCTGGCCTTACTGCACCAGATTGATGTTAATCAGCAGTACTCCCAAGTTAAACAATTCTAACAATTTTATATCTATTTCTATCAAATGAACTCGAGCGGAGTTTTGTTGAAAGCGACGGCAAATTTTGCATTTGTGATTTTCTTTTCACATCTTTCAATTTATCATATATAAAATTACCTTTACGTCTAGGTTGAATCAGTAGATACATTCTCTAAAATTAATTAATACTCGAATTTTAAAGTTAATGGAGAGAATAGGAGAAGATTCCCTTAGTAAAACACTATTTATCTGACGCATTTTGATACTCTCGTATCATCTTCAGATATAAAGTAAAAATACAAATAAAAAGAGTAGAACATTGGCTTATATATCAATCAATGAACAAACTTATATACAAATAAACAAAGAGATCAGCAAGTGCGAACGTACAAACAAACTTGTGAGCATGTTAGGACAAGGTCGAAAGGGGTAGGCTTAGGAACGAAGGTCAAATTCGCGGTCACGTCCAAAGAGATGATGGACCTTCATAGAGGGAGACTAAGTTTACCTCGTAGTTCAGCTCTTAATTCTACTGCTTGGCAGTATTCCGTTCGAATTAAATTAAATGTTAAACTTGGGTTGTTTTTCTTGTATATGGGTGTCTTCTAGGAAACGTAGTTGACAATCTGGTGCAAGGTCAATAATTTTGGTGTTTTCTACTAACATTTTTCTGTGTTTTTTTTGGGGGGGGAAGGGCTACGTTGCTTAGGTGGTATGTCATTCTTCTTGATAGTTTAGTTTCTGTCATTCTAATATATGACTGGGGGAGGAACTGATAGTCTTCTAGGTTGCATTTATACTCATATATTAGATGGGTCCTTTCTTTAGGTTCGGCTATCGGGTTCTGATTGTTTTTTCATGGTGAGGCTGGCGGTGCGTCTAGTTTGATAATATATACTTAACGATATTTTTTGTTCAATATTTGTAGGCTTTATAGATCGGTTAACAATTTCCTTAATATATATATATATATATATATATATATATATATATATATATATATATATATATATATATATATATATATGTGTGTGTGTGTGTGTGTGTGTGTGTATGTATGTATCCCAACGTACCTGCAACTCAATTTATAATTTCCTTAAAATGGTAAAATAAAGACTTAAAATGCTTTTTAACAATAGTGGAACTGCCTTTGGTCGAACTTTCCTAAGCGTCACTTAGTCACTCGTGCCCTCGCTTCCATACACAAAGGTTCGTTCATTCAAAATTTTCCGCAATTCAGGTCTGTAAATTCATATCACGATAGAATACTGATATGTATATTTTTTACAGAACACCAATTTATCATATCATTTGTGATCTTTTAAATATCCTTCCTAAATTCACATATATTAACAATCCTCTTTACTCCTTAATATCTTTTTCTCTTTCTCTCTTCATCACTCCCGCGTTTTCCACCGATTTTGTATCTTGTATTGTATGCAATCAATTATCTTTTTCTGTTATTTTTCTTGCTAAACTAATTATCGGGATATTTTCTTTTAATTCTTAAATACAATTTATCTTTTGTATCTCGTTGTATTTGATCCATTGCCGTGAGTTAACCTTCCACCCCGCCGCGCATTAGGCCTAAAACATCAATCATTCACTCTTTTCAAACATTTATGGTGTGTAGGGAATTATTTTTGCTTTTTAGGTTTAGTAATATAATAACCAACACCACCATAGAGGGAGGAATTATCCATTCAGTCTGGCACAGTCTTGCGAGGCATTAGAGTAGTCATTCCTCCTAACTTAAAGAATCCTCTATTGTATGAACTACATACATGCTAATAATGTGGGTGCTTCTCGCATGAAGGAATTAGCAAAAGGTTACTTCCTGGTGGCATTACTTGGATAGTGACCTCGAAGAACTAAATAGGTCGTGTTCCCAGTGCTTAGCTTTACACTCTAACCTCCTAAGTCGGGCTCGCATCATTGGGAGTGGCCACAATCACCATGGGACAAGTCGCATGTCGATTATGCTGGGTCAGTAGATGGGAAGCATTTTCTCATCATAGTGGATGCTCAATCTAAATGGGTTGATGTTTACCCTACATCAGGTCCAACTGATAGAAAAACTATTAAGTTTCTTAGACATTCATTCGCTCAGTTTGGTTTGCCAGTTTCAGTTGTTTCTGACAATGGTTATTGTTTTCTTCTGCTGAGTTTAAGGAATTGGCCACGATATGTGGTATTCATCATATTACTACGGCAGTATATAATCAATCTACTAATGGCTTAGCTGAGAAGATGGTTCAGACCTTCAACAAAGCCCTCTGTATATCTTCCGAACCACGTCAGACAACTATAGATAGGCTCTTGCTTAAATATCGACTGACACCACACTCTACTACTGGAGTTTTCCCAGCTGAGTTGTCAGTCAATATTTAAGCAAGAGCCTATCTATAGTTGTCCGACGTGGTTCGGAAGATGTATGGAGGGCTTTGTTGAAGTTCTGAGCCATCTTCTTAGCTAAACCTTTAGTAGACTGTTTATATACTGCCGTAGTAATATGATGAATAACACAAAATTGTGCAAATTCCTTAAACTCAGCAGAAGAAAACAATGACCATTGTCAAAAATAACTGATGCTTGAAGTCTTGATTAGATTTGTTGTGCCCATAGAGCCAATATTTGCTAGAGTGGCTCATTGGCAGGAATGTCAGAAAGCAAACCACTCAAAGTCTGCTAGAAACATATTACTGCACCTATCATCTCAAGTGGTGATCAGGAACTATACCCCTGGTGGTTTTAAGTGGATACTTGTTGAGGTATAGGAGCAGACTGGTCATTTATCTTATAGCTGCAGTGTACCTACAGGGGATGTTGTAAAAAGATAGCAAGATCAGGTATTTCCTAGGTCCACAATGACCCCTGTTAGAGGAGCTCCTATGTTACAACCTGTTTCTCCCACTTCACCAGTTTATCCTATTTTACCTCCTACTTTTGCCCCCCCCCCTTCCTTGTGGTATAAACTCTTCACCTGCAGTGAAGAGTTCTCCTTCAGCTAATGTACGCAGCTCTTCTAGAGTGAAGAAACCTGTAGCTAGGCTGAATCTATAAGTTTTGTTCTGTTCTAACTAAGGGTAGATGGATATAATGACGTGATTTATTTTTGCAGTCTATACTTAGATTTTATGTGGCCTCTCAAGGGTCCTGTCGAAATACCCAGTCAGTCTACGCCCGTCACCTATTCTATGAAGATAAACAACGACCTACTTAGTACAAGACTATAGGTACAACAACTTTACCTTACCTGTTCCTATCATGGTTAAATGCATATATTATACTCTATTTACTAACCCTTAATAACAATTCTATCGTGACACTTATTCAGAGCTGGGCACTGCACCTTTTTTTCAGATTCCGCACCCCTCACATCCGCAACCTTCAGACAGGGGTTCCGCATTCGACACCTCCGCAACTTTTGGCCTTTTGAGGTTCCTCAACTGTAGTTACACACCTCCGCTCGAATTTCAAAGGTTCGCACCACTAGCGGAACTAGGTCCGCCCCCTTTTTTATTTTAACCACAATAACTTTATAATTACTTATTACTTTAATATATGACAAAATTGGCTAAATAATTATATAATATTTATCATTTTACATTCTATAATGGCAGTACAGCAAAGATTTCCAATAAAAGGCAAAAACCAGCTCCACTACACTTATTGTTCCTCATGTTCAACATCTTGAGGTTGCCCGGGACGGCACCACAAAACTGCGGGTACAAGTAGGTACTTGAGGAACACACTGAAGTGTTCAGAATCCATCACGTTGCTTGGCAACATGTTGTGTATGATAAACCTGAAAAATGAAATATGTTAACATTTTTATAAAACTTCGTTAATTTACTTGGTTGGGGATCTTTTATAAATCAATCATATAATTATTTTTATTTTGTTAAAAATTTAACAGAATTTTTTAAAATTCCGATACGGCGATACACTATGGTCTATATACACATACTTACTTGTAGTACAAGTCCAAGGCCTTGCCCTGGATGAACGTCTCCTTCATTGAGTCATCAATGGACATCTGCTTGAGCTTCTTAGTGTTGGTGTAGTCGGTCTCGCTGGCAATTGGCCCAAACAGATTCTATGACGGCCAGGAGGACAGCGCACATATTTGGGTGACTCTAAATGCACAATAAAATTTAAAGATAAATTCATTAAATTGTCATAATTCATTTACTGAAAAGAAAGAGAAATAAGTCAAATGACTAATGAGTAACGGCAATTATTTTTCCATAACACTTGACCGTCATGGTGGGCAGGTTAATGTCATAAAGAATTAAAATTAAAATTTTAAAAACGAAATAAATGTTAATACGAATTTATATATATATATATATATATATTAGTTATAAAATAAGTTATTAAGTTGTTACTAACGTTGTTATATATTAAGCTTAAGGCTTACCCCTTCGAATGCACAAAATCTCTCCTTTCTGGCTCAGTCTCGGGTGCCATGACTAGTGTGTTGCTGACTCTCAATGTCCTCCTCTAAACTTCCGCGGGCACCAGCAACACGGTTGCTGAGGTTGAGGTCCTGGTCTTCCTCATTCATGCTCTTTTTAATGTAAATAGCGTAACGTTGTAAACATTTAATTTAATTTTAAATTTATTTGTTAAAAAATCCATACAAAATTATTTGATAATATCTGTACTTTACTCTTTTTTTTACGCATTTAATCAATTGACTAACCTGTCGCTTCTGTCGGTCAAATCCTTGTCCATGTTGAATGTTGACCAACGAATTTTAATCAATGACTTAAAAAGGTTAAATGGCAAAATGCACTACAATGAAAATGGCCTCTGCATAAAAAGAGCAAATATTATAAGTGTGATTCAGTCAAAATCAGAATCACTTCCCCATCTTCTACTGGTCGCACAAAGTCCACTACACCACTGACTCTCTTTGCGCACACAAAAAAATAACCCACTCTAATCTCTACCACT
Source organism: Ceratothoa steindachneri (assembly GCA_963969495.1). NCBI lineage: Eukaryota > Metazoa > Arthropoda > Malacostraca > Isopoda > Cymothoidae > Ceratothoa > Ceratothoa steindachneri. The sequence continues at coordinate 176,058,351 of OZ018321.1, forward strand.
GACACAACTCAACTGACAGTAGGTCATCATTCTACAGTTGTCTGTCAGACTGTCAAGCGTCCATTGGGTCAAGTCATCAATGACGTAAGTCACGTAACTATGAAGTCCTAATTGACTGTCAGTTCAAGAACTATTCACCGTTACGTACGAACATATACACGTTTCTTAAATAGGTTTTCAATTTTTTATAGCTGCTTTGCCTGCGGATACAGTCGCCTTCGTCCTGTTTTAAAAGTAGCGGAAGCGGACCTGATTTGGGGGAGGTCCGCAACCCTAGATGCGCAACTTTTTGAGCCACGAGTTCTGCAACTAACGATCCGCAACCAAATGGCGGACCTCCCCCTCCCATTTTTTTTTATTCTGAATCTGCTACTGTCATTTATTAACCTCCATAAGCACTGAAAAGCTGGGTTGTCTTGTCCGAGGGCCTAAGTGGGGTTTAAACTAATCTGTTTGATGAGAAGTTAATAATACTGAAGCACTGTTTACTGTGGGAAATTAGAACGAAGGATTCCGAGATTTATCCTGATTTAGATCTCACAAGAAGGTTATAGTTATACCCTCGAGTGATAGCAGTTTTCTTTGTCCAAATTCGTTTCTGGAGGGTTTGGTGCAACTAATATTCACATTAGAGTCGACGATATTTATTATTCAGGCTGCCATCTTTAGCCTTTTTTTAGTATTCTTGCTTTTGTTTTTATGACCCTATTTTCTTTACTAGTTTCCCGTCTACTCTACTCATCCTTTCTGACATCACATTTCTTTCTCGTCTCAATTTTAAAATGACTAAAATTCGCACCTCGATCGACTTAAAAATGTTATCAGTGGCTCTCAGTTACAATGCAAATTGTCTCTTATCACGATTGCTGTAATATGGTATATGAATGCCTTACTCTGCCAATTTTAGACTCACTTGAAATAGTTCATAGCGTAAATTTAAGACAGTTTTTTCAGATTCTCCAGTATTTATTCCCGGGCTAATACGAGACCAAGTTAATTAGTTAACTGTACCCCATCCCCTAATCATCATTTACATAAATTTCTACTATTTCTAAGGGGATTTTTTTTATTTGCATGAAACGTTAAAGTTGTTTCACTCGGAGGCCACGGCACTAAACAGGACTGACCATATTTGCTTCTCTTTCAACTGACTTTGTGCAGCGTACACGTCTCGTCGAGCAACCATGTACAAAAAGTCGATGCGCGAGGTTGCTTAAAGTTGAGGTGGGAGGAGCAAGGCCACCAGAGATAATGACGAAGAATATCTGTCGAGTGATACATACGTCTAATTGACACTGTGCGAAACGAGGAAGAGCCTCCTCGAAACGAATGAAGAGGCACAGCACCCTCATCTTTGTCTTCCTCCTCAACACAGTGGCTATTGCATTCGCACACTTGTCAAGCCATGTAATGATTTTCTCCATCACACTCGGGATCTGAATTATTGCAATCAGTGTGGAAATCAAGCTAATCAGGTAATCAGCCGTATCGCCAAGGCTTCGTCCAATGATGTTTATAAAGGGCAACTCGTAACCGCCAGTTCTACATCTCGAAACGAGTCGGGTGAAGTGAATTAAAAATGTGCAAAAAATAGCGCCATCGACTGGGTCCCGCTTAAGACCCAAAGCTTAACAATGAAAGAATGTGAATCACAGTCCCTGACGGAAGTCAATTCCGCCCCAAATGCTAGTACGTCGTCGAAATACTCTGCTTTCGAGACTCTATTGGATGGCGTGGGGTCAAATGGCCTCTTCCAGCGGTATCTTATTGGCCTGTTTATGATCCCGCTGTCATTTATGGATGGTCTGGCTGGAACCAACTTTATCCTCATCGTGGCTCCACCGAATCATGTTTGCCACGTTCCAGGAAGGGAGCAGTTCAACGTTACCATGGAGACGTGGCTTAACGCAACTATTCCCTGGTACGGTAATGTAACCTTCTTTGTTTTATATCAATAACATATTAGGTTACCTCATATGTTGGCTATGGCGACTTTTAAGATAGGGTGCTTTCTCTCCTGAAGGCAGGATTTATGAAGAGATCCGTCATCCCTCTTGTTTTAACTTTAGCAAAATTGTGTCATCCCTCATTGGTCAGAGTCCTTAAGCCTCGTGATTTATCCTGTGATCGATGTGTACTATGGAGGGGAGAATTAAGATAAATAAGGAGATAAATGAAAATAAAATTAAGTTCGAAGATATTAGAAACACATGTAAGCGTTGGAAAAGCTAAAGCCCAGAAATTACAAGGATACGATGGTATTAAATGTTTGATCCCCACCCCCACATTTTTCGTTCTTTGCTCTATTTGGCTTTTATTCAACCAACAAATGTGTCAGGTCATTTGTCCGCACCCAGTAGAGAGAGATAAATACCGCACAGAAAAACTCGGTTGTAGCTTAGTACTTTTCACGGTCAAAATAATTCTTAGTTACTCATTGTGGTTACAATGTGGTCATAATTTACTAAACTAACCATAAACGGCGCTCTGCAAGGGTCTTGTAGTCTTGAGAAACAGCTTTGTAGACTGAATATTTTAATTTTACTCATCTGAAGCATGAACCACAACAACCAATAAGCTAAAAGCAATTAACATAATTATGTATATGCTAAAAAACGTAATTAGTCAGGTGAGTAGTAGCAGATACATGCCTCAAATCATGTACCTGTATGCAATTCATGTACATTGGAGCGTATCATAAATAGAATCTTTCAAACGTGTCGTTTCAGCCCTGATTTTAGATCATTCCTTCGTAGTGCCCACCCCTGATTAGTTCCCCCTTTTCACTCTCGTGATATACATACACCTTCACATTATGCACTGCCTTCTTTTTTTACCATCATTTTGTACCTCTTAGGAAAGTTTTTGTTGAAGCCAGGGTCAGTTTCTCGATTTATAAAAATAATTCCGATTGACTCACCGATCTATAAAAATGATTCCTATTGACTTACCGATCTATAAAAATAACTCCTATTGACTCACCGATCTATAAAAATAATTCCTATTGACTCACCGATCTATAAAAATAATTCCTATTGACTCACCGATCTATAAAAATAATTCCTATTGACTCACCGATCTATAAAAATAATTCCTATTGACTCACCGATCTATAAAAATAATTCCTATTGACTCACCGATCTATAAAAATAATTCCTATTGACTCACCGATCTATAAAAATAATTCCTATTGACTCACCGATCTATAAAATAATTCCTATTGACTCACCGATCTATAAAAATAATTCCTATTGACTCACCGATCTATAAAAATAATTCCTATTGACTCACCGATCTATAAAAATAATTCCTATTGACTCACCGATCTATAAAAATAATTCCTATTGACTCACCGATCTATAAAAATAATTCCTATTGACTCACCGATTTATAAAAATAATTCCTATTGACTCACCGATCTATAAAAATAATTCCTATTGACTCACCGATCTATAATTAATTAAATAGAAAATTTGGTGCTCTTCTATAATACCTAAGCTACACCTTTTATATTACGAGGGATACATTGCTATAATAATAAATTGTAAGTTAATTAGTAAAAAAAATGTATGTTAGAACAAAAACTAACATAATAAAACAATTTATAATAGTAGCGGAAAACAACTTTAACATCATTCATAAAATCAAGTAACTAACTTAACTTAACGTAAGCTAACATAATCTAGGTTAGGTTAGGTTTGGTATGCTAATTTTAAAATTGTTTACCGCTATTAAAGAATGTTTTATTGTTCTTATTTTTTAGTGTTAACATGCATTTTTTTTGTTTAATAAATTTACAAATCATTATTATCTTAATGTACCCCCCCCCCCCGTAAGATAAAAGTGTAGTTCAAAAGTGTTGGTGGATCACGTATTGAAAGAACACCGAAAATTTTACTAGTTTCAAAAAAAGAATCAAGGAATAATTTTGACTCCTTCATTTAAATAAGTAATAAATTTGACTCTCACTTAGAGATAATTAAATGATAAATCTAAATAATTTATTAAATATTAATTAATAATAATTTTGACTTATTTAAAGAATAACTAATAAATTAGATTCGTTCCATGTGATTAAATTTTAAGCTATAAATATTCGTCCTTTTCCCACTGGGGAAATGGTTTATGGGTTTTGTTTTATTTACACTTAATATATGTAGTAGTAGTTTGATAACCATCGGATAATGAAATAGGCATAAAGGTCAATATGACAATCGCTGGTGAACCCGAGGGCACCAGGGGCCGGTGCTCTTTGGAGACAGGTGTTATGTTTTGAACACCAAACATCGTAGCGTTCGTGTGTTTTTTTTTCAATTTTAGGAGCCTATCTGGCGACTACCCACTTGGACACAAGTCGCCGCACTCACGACAGCCTAGCACTAGGCTACTTTAAAATATGAAAAACAACAACAATAATAAAAAGGAAAAATGGCAACGAGTAAGCAAGCACCAGCGTCAGGGGGAGGTCCCACCGGCGCAGGAACGTGCGACCTACAAAGAAAACAACAAAAAAACAAAACCTAGTTAAATAAAGGGGAGAAGGCCGACCTCCCCCAAAAGTCTATAAGTCCACAAGTCAATGTGCACGAACTCGTCCCGAGTACAAGAGACAGGCAGTAGCAACCTCACCCATCCCGGTACCGGGACAGGAAACGTGCGCGGAGATCGCCCAAACTGGCACATTCAACAAGAATGTGCCGAACAGTCTGATGGACAACGCAGTCTTGATAGTAGGGCGCTGGCGAGCGGTCCATCAAATGGCGGTGAGTCCAGCGATTGTGGCCAATTCGGAGACAAAAGAAAGCAACCTGAAGCCTTCGCGAAATTGGGGGTAGGTCCATGGGAACAGTTGCGGTGCAATGGCACGCAACATTAAGTTCCCTTTAACCGCTTACCATCTTCTTTGCCAAGCAGCCCGAAGAGCTGCCCATATTCCTGCCATGTAGTCAAAGTGGAGAAGAGCGAAACGCTTGTCCGGTCGCAGAGTCCTCTCGGACTCTCTGGCGCCCTCATCGGCGCGCTCATTCCCCGCAATTCCTACATGTCTAGGAAGCCAGCAAAAGATAATCTCGACATCTGCCCGGCTTGCCAAAACCGTGGCGTCACGGATATCGCGAACCAGGTGATGCGGAGATTCCAATGCCCCGAGAGCACTCATGGCGCTTTGTGAGTCGCTATAAATCACAATCCGGTCTCCGAACCGGGCACGTCACGTTATCTCCCGTACCGAGTGGTGTATTGCCACCAGCTCGGGCATGAAGACAGACGCAGGGCCTGGCAGAGCCCCGCTGACTTCAAACAGAGGGAATACGGCGTAGAAGCCGACCCCCTTTTCAGACTTGGAGCCATCCGTATGCACTGGCACGGTTCCAGCGTGACACGAAGTGTGCTCCAAAAAGGTCGAACGCAATACTCCCGGCGCTGTACAAGCTTTGGGAGCAGTGGCCTCGTGAAAATAGCCAAATGTGGTACCCATAAGGGTGGCGTCCTGGACAAAACCAGAGAGCTATACCTAGCTCTCAAAGGAGTTTCCTGTCCCTAAACTCAAAGAGCTTAGGGTATGAGTGGCGTCTTTCGGTGGCATAGGCACCGTCGAAATCAGCTGAGGATGCAGTGAAAGCTGTTTGCGACTGAGGGAGGCGCCGGGCTCGCGCGTACAGTCGAATAATGCACTGTACACGGCGTAGAGCGATTGGCATCTCCCCAGCATCGACTAGTGCGCTGTCAATGGATGAAGTGCGGAAGGCACCGGTCGCAAGGCGAAGGCCGGTGTGGTGGGTCGAGTCCACCTTCCGCAATACACGCTCGGCTGCGGATGCATAAAACTCGCAACCGTAGTCGAGCTTCGAACGAACAAAGGATCAATAAAAAAGTAAGGCACTAGCCCTATCAGTGCCCCAAGCGCTGAACGTCACAAGACGGAGAATATCCATGGCGCGGGTACAAGAGACCCTAAGTCTGCGAATATGAGCCCCCCCGCGTGAGGCGTCGGTTGAATACAAGACCAAGGAAACTGTGTGATTCAACCACTTCCAGGCGTACCCCATTAAGGAACAAGTCTTGGTCAAGGTGGAGCCGTGGATGGCGGCAGAAGTACATCACCTTAGTCTTGGCCTAGGAAAACCGAAACCTGTGCGCTTTGGCATAGCGAGAGACGCGGTTGGAGTCAACGCTCCAGAGTTGGAATTTGGGCCGCGCCAAATGAGATCGAAAGGTTGTCCACGTAGAGCGTAGCGAGAACATCTCCCGGCAGCACCGAGGTGATGCAGTTGATGCTCAGGGCAAAGAGTGTGACATTGAGGTCACTTTCCTGCTGGGCACCCTCTTCCTGCTCCATTGGGGCGGAGAGGGCTCCCCACACCCGTACGCGGAATCGACGATCTCGCAAAAATTCAGATATAAACATTGGGAGGCGTCCCCTCGCTCCCATCGTGTGGAGAGTCTCCATGATACCGTATCGCCATGCGGTATCATAGGCCTTCTCCAGATCGAAAAACACCGTGACGTAGTGCTGTCTACGAAGGAAGGCCTTGCAGATGGCATTTTCCAGTCGGAGCAGAGCATCCGACGTGGAGTTGAACTTGCGGAAGCCGCACTGTGCAGAAGACAGATGGCCTTCGCTGTCCAGGAAAAAGGCTAATCTAACATTTACTAATTTCTCCTTTAACTTGCACACGCAAGAGGTTAGAGAGATTGGGCGGAAACCGGCCTGATCTATCCCTGGTCTGCGAAAGGCGAGCAGAGTACCGATTCGCCAGGAATCGGTGTGGCGACCCTTCACCCATATCCTGTTGACAAATCTAAGAGAAATGCCATGCCATGCCATGCCTCGCTCACCAAGGTGTCGAAGCATGGCGTACGGGACATCGTCCAGACCATGGGCGGTGTCCGCGCACGAAGAAAGAGCGAAACGCAACTCACTCAGAGTAAACCTGTATATAAAAGCATATTTAGATGGGGGCAAAGAAGAAGCCATTAACATTGTTTATTCCGTATATTCAAAAGAATTACGATAAATGTTTTTTTCTTGCCTTTATGCCTAGAAAATAAGTATGGATATGAAAAAGCTTAGACTAAGAGGAAATTATTAGGAGCTATGTATTGGAAACTTTTTAATTTGTTTTAGACAAAAACACCATTGCTATAGTCAGATAAGCCGCATGGAGCGATGGTTTTTGGTATATTGAATGGTTTTATCAAACTTCTTTCTAAGAGCTTATTTAGAGATAGAAAAATTAGAGCGGAGGGCTGTTTTTCGTATATTCAAAGATTTTATCAAAGCTATTTCTAAGAGTTGCTTTAAAGTTTAAAAAAACTTTTATTAGGAATGGTTTCTCGTATATTTGAATATATAAGAACAAATATGATAGAGGGGTGATTGAAATTAATTTTAAAAAATTGTATACGAGGAAGTATTTAAAGACAAGATTATTAATAAAATTTTAGAAGAAAATATAGATTACGATTACAAAGAAAAAATCAAAATAAGTTATTGAAAAAGATATTGAAAGTTTTTTACTGGGAGAAGATAGAGACAAAGAAAAAAAGTAATAAATATATTTCAGAAGAATTTGACACCATAATAAAGGTAACTGCTCAATTTGACATTGAAATGGAAATATATGTCCTTACCTTGGCCATTGGCCACAGCCCGAAAGTCTGCCTGCCAAGCGCAAGCTGCCCTTGTAAGAAGGAATGGCGAAACCTCTCCACTTGTATTGTTATAAAAATGCTATAAAGATTGTTATAAAGATTGATATAAAATTGCATAGGTATTGCTATAAAGATTCTTAGAAAATTGATATAAAGATTATTATAAGATTGCTATAAAGTTTACTCAAAAGATCGCTATGAAATTGCGATAAAGATTGATATAAACTTGCTGTAAAGATTGCAATAAAATAGCTATAAAATTGCTAAAAGTATTGCAAAAAAATTACTCTAAAGATTGCTATAAAAATTCTATAAAGAGTGTGATACAGATTGCTATAAATTTTATATAAAATTGCTATAAAACTGGTATAAAGATTGATATACAGATTGCTACAATATTACTATAAATATTTCTATAAAGGTTGCTATATAGATTGCTATAAACTTAATATAATGTTGCCTTAAAACTGCTATAAAGATTAATATAAAGATTGCTGCAATATTGCTATAAAATACCTATAAAGATTGATATAAATTTGATATAAAATGGATATTAAGAGTTTATAAAATTGCTATAAAATTCCTATAAAGATTCTTATAAATTTGCTATAAAGACAAATTGAAAGATGTGAAAAAAGAATTACAAACGCAAAATTAGCTGTCGCTTTTAACAAAACTTGTTACGATGAAAATATGTTGCCCAACTTCACCTCCATATATATATATATATATATATATATATATATATATATATATATATATATATATATATAGGCGGCAAACGAATTGATGGGCGCAAACGTCAGAAGTAGTAAAAACAAGATACCCAGGACAGAACCGAATATGCCTCGTAACATTTATTACAAACGTTTCAGGATTATGAAAAATACCATCATCAGTGCTAAAGAATACATAATACAGATTAAATATATACAATATACATAAAAAGGTTTTCTAACACATGCCCCTCCCCCCAAATCATGAAACATGAATTTTAAATTTGAAATGAATTCAATACATCGGAAATGCGGAGAGGAGAAAAGACCAATGGGGGAATTTATATAAAATAGGAAAATAATTTACAGTGGATTTTATTCTTGCAAAACTAGGTAAATTTTAAAAAAAAATTACATCTTTGTTAATGTGTGACTGTATTTAATGGAACAAATGATGAGTTATTATTTAGTCTGGGTTGAAGTTTTTTAATATAAATTCACTCGAGCAGGTAATGGTCTGAGATGTTTCTTACCGCATTAAGTATCGTGTAGCCCTAGAGCTACACTAGAGAACCCTAGAGCCACATTGTGACAGGTGGTTTCGAATATATATATATATATATATATATATATATATATATATATATATATATATATATATATATATATAAAACATAACTCTACATTTTAAGAACGAGAATTTTTTTAGGGTTTGAATAATATTTTTTCTTTTAGTTCCTCAAATTCCTTTAGAAAATAAACCAGGCAATGGCATCTTAGGAGAATACTAGAATTAAAGAAAGCAGAGGGCAGCGCAATGAAGGCAATCTTTTACCGAGAAGACAGAGATAACGCCAGGGGAAAAAAGTTTGACATTCCTGGCCGGGACCCGAACCCGGGTCTGCTTATTGCCGGTCAGATAGATGCTCTACCGTTAAGATACCAGGCGCATTGACTCTAATTCGCCCAAAGCCCTACCCCATGAAACCCAGTATCTCCTTAAGCTAGGAACCCCCAAGGAATTTTTATACCACATCTTCTTACCTGCTTGCAATTTAAAGGCTCATTGTCCAGGTTATTTACAAATAGAGGACAAATACAAGTTCTGTGGGTGACGAAAGCCCTGTGGTGGTCAATATCACCCGCAGAACTTGTATTTTCTCTTTCTTTGTGTGTGTGTATATATATATATATATATATATATATATATATATATATATATATATATATATATATATATATATATATATATATATATATATATATATATATATATATATATATATATACAAGCCATGACTTCGAAACTTCCCCTTTGCTACGATCACTTTCAGTCCTTCGAGCTGTTGGCCTTCATCCTCTTTGATCTTTAAAAATATTGTGATTATCTCCCTCTTCCTTTACCCCTATCATCTCCTCTACTCCTTTCCTTGCCCCATCCGCCTGACCTCTCCCGCTTCCTCCTCCTCTAGTCCTCCATATGTTCCCTAACCATTTTACCCATCCTCGTCCATCTCTCTCGCCCTATCTCTCTCTCTTCTTAACCCAACAACCGAGCAATCGATGACCTATAGACCTACCCACCGACCGACATACCAACTTACAGACCGACCGACCTACCGACTTACCAACCAACCGACAGACCATTCTACCTCCTGACTCACATTTTTCTTTCTTTGCGGTGTGACTGATTCATTTACTCATTCTATTGCGTTCATGAGAGATATACATATATATATATATATATATATATATATATATATATATATATATATATATATATATATATATATATATATATATATATAAAGGGTCTTTCAACAAGGACGCTCGAGCTTTGTCAGGCGATAGTGGCCATGTTGTTAAAGCGACATCTGGCAACCTCACTGTGAACTGTTCAGTAGTAAAAGGCAAGTCACGATGGAACCTTATAGCGTTGAACAGCGTGTGCAGATCATCAAATGTTATTATCAAAATCAGTGCTCCGTTCGACAAACGTTCCGGCATTACGTGATTTCTATCTTCGCCACTGGGACGAGGCCCATTTTTGGATGAATGTATTTGTGAACAAGCAAAATTGTTGGATTCGGGACGAAAGAAATCCACATGAGATACACCAGCACCAATTGCATCCCAACAAAATCACTGTTTGGTGCGGATTTTCGTCTAACGGAATCATCGGTCCGTATTTTTTTGAGAACGAAGATGGGATTGCCATAACCATCAATGGCGAGACCTACAGATCGATGATAATCAACTTTTTGTGGCATCAACTGGATTATATGGATCCTGACGACATGTAGTTCCAACAGGACGGCGCTACATGGCATACTGCGCACGCCACGATAGATATTTTGCAGCAGCGATTTCATACAGAACAAACATTCCTATCTCCAAACCCGAACACTCCTCTATACGAGGACATTCACTAAAACATAACCACCCGCTTGACCCTGATTCCTTTAGTATACTCTCTTCTGCCCCCTCTTCTCTGGATTTAAAAACTCTTGAATTACTTTACATTAAACAAATGAACCCGGAACTCAATGATTATTCATCATCCCTCAAATTATTCACTATATAGACAAACGTACAACCAACCACATCCCCCTTAATAGTTTTATTTCTGCCTAATTCTGTCCGTAATATCAGTTGATACTCCCAGCTACACCAAAATAAGGTTAGTACCCGTGCAGAGGAATTTTTATTTTTATTTTAGTTTATCCCATTTATATCCAAATGATCTACTTTATGATTGACTTTTCCTTAATTTAATGTTTAGTCGTCCTCTTTGGCCCATCCATAATTGATTATTTAATATTTAAACTTTCGTGCCTTAGTCTACTCCTATTCATTTAATGTTCAATTCACTTAGAAAACTACGCTAAATCTACATCTCTTACTCGATAAAGGAGGAAAAGGTTCACACTTCACCCATCTGAGGGGCCTCCCTGGGTTCCTCCATCATCATTAATCCCCTCATTTGGCAGTTCACGTTCATAAAAGTTTAGCGACGAAGTAGAGGGAGTCGTCAATAAATAAACAAGGAAACAGCATCATAAGAAGAAAGGAAGTACGAAATGGACTAGAATCAAGTCACCGATGATAAGAGACTTGGGAGGAAAAGTAAACCCAGTGTCGAGGGGCCACTCTCTCGAAGAGATGGCCAAAGACCACACAACACGAATACCTCTGCAGGTAGTCGACGGGCAGCCCAAGCCTAGCAGAGAGAAGGTATTCGAGGCTGTGTATGACAAGTTGGGCATTGCCATGGTGAGGCTGCTGAACATAGCCTCAGGTTACATCGCAATCTGCGAAAAGGAAAAAGATATAGAAGATATCACCAAGGAGAAGGCAGTTGGGGTCCTTCGGGGCATTGGGCTGCAGCCAGCAGTACCACCACAGATCCTGGCCCACAGGAGCGTGGTATGCCGGTGAATCGATCCGTAGATTGGACAACACTCCATGGGTAAAATCATGGAGGAAATCCAGCTTCGGCAAACCTGGGCCAAGCTAGACGAAGTGATAAAATTTAAAAATAGAAGAGATGGCAGCGAATACACTCATGTCTTTAAGGTGGTCTTCGCAGAGACAACCATGGCCCAAAAGTCAAAGGAACAAGGCCTATTGATGTTTAACGCCAAAATTAGCGGGAAACAGGTTGAGAAGGGAGAATACACTCCAGTTCAATTCTGTTTCAGATGCTATATGATGGAAGCACACGTCACTAAAGACTGCAAAGAGCCTCAAGAAACTTGCTCTAAATGCAGCGAGAAAGTCCACAATTGGTCATGCAATAGTAACATTGAAAAGTGCGTAAACTGCGGCCAGGAACACAAAACAATGGCCATGTCATGTCCCGTTAAAAAATAAATTATGAAAAACAAACAAGAAGCGAAGAAAAATGAAGAAACGCGTAGAGCGAACACGTCCTACGCCCAAGCGGGAAAGGTGGCCCTCTCGGAAGTAGATAATAAGAAGACATATCTTAGACTACAAAACGAGAATTCGACGAAGATTATGACGTGCATCCTTCACGCGCACGTCATGAACCTCACTCGCCCTGGCACGTTCGCAACTGAGCTAAACCAGATGTTAGCCGAAAACGGGATGGAACAAATGTGGTTCCCAGACAACCCCTTCCTCCGGGGATGTACTGCAACTGCAGATGGTTCCAAACCAGCAAACAAACGGGCAAGACAACACTAATGAAGTAACCAACAAAAATGAAAAGAAACGAGCAGTCGAAGTGAAAACTCCTGCACCTAAACAGAGCCAAGTAACCACAAAAGAGAAATAAAACACTGACACCAACAGTTCCTCGGAATCCTCAGATGCCTCGGACACCGAAGCACCACAAACCCAGAAAGCCAAGGGAAAGAAAAGGAAAACCAAACATTGCGGACAGATAACATCAATCTAAAAATCTACGCCTGCGATCAGTTTCCCTTTCCTGAGGAAATGGAGGCCAGGGATATTTTTCATGGAATAAAAATGAAAATATACAAATGGGAATACGACTACGAGGTCGACCATGAATCGGTGGAAGAAGCTCTGCTCAGCCATAATGTGCCCTACACCATAGCACCTGCGAGCAGATCTCAAACACTGAATTCAGGAGAAAGAGAAGTGGAACGAAGGAGAACATCACCAAAAAACACTAAAGAAACAACCTGGAGAGAGTAGGCAATAGAATGGGGATTTTGACACTCAACGTAAATGGATGGGAGGGGAAAGCTACGGCATATGCAAACATATTCCGAGTGCTTAACCCCGACATCATTCTTATAACGGAGCACGGTATTGATACCACAGCTGGTCGAATTAAAATACCGGGCTACAGAGTAGTCATGAAAAATCATTCTCAGGAAAGGTTCGATGGTGTTGCAATAGCTGTCAAGGGGAACATCTCGTTCAAACAATTACCAGAACTTGATGAATCCTTTGTGGCGATCGAGCTCCACACACTAGTAGAAGACTTCGTGTTAGCTGCAACCTATCAGCCCCCTCGTCGAGCCTACCTCCCGTTAAATAACTTCTACACACTGTTCGGGCACCGTAGAATGGCAATTTTAGGAGGGGACCTCAATGCCAGATGCCGTGCGGTGGGCTACGGTAGTACCAACGAAAGAGGCCGAAACTTGGAACTGATTAGGGGAAGAAAAAACATTAAGAGAATATGGCCGGATTTTCCGATCTATATCACTTCCAGATCAGCAACCAAACCGTGACATAATCTTAACAAGTGAATGCTTCCCATTCAACTACCATAGTGAGCCAGGCCCAACAGTCCAAAGTGATCACATAGCGATACTCACCACAGTATCTCTCGCTCCGATCCAGCTTCCAGTCCCTCTCCGGAAAAACTACGCCTTGGCCAACTGGGATCGTTACAAGAGACAACTCAGTCAATACGCGCCAGCTGACCTAAGCGAGGCGTCATTGGAGGAGATAAACGGGGAACTAAAGGGGATAACAACGTCAATACTAGAAGCGGACTGCAAGAGCATACCCAAAACCGGGTATAAAACACCTGCTCAGCACAGATGGACAGAGAAGAGGAGAGAGATCGCTCGCGTTCACGGGGAAGTGTACGAAAAAATAAGACGGGAAGGTCCTAATTTGGAAAGAAGCTCGCTCCTTCGACGCCTAAGCACCGTGCTTAGAGAGGCTATCAACTTCCAACAGGAGGAAATTTGTAACAACATGAAAGCCAAAGTCGATAGCGAACTCAACCCGGCTAAGTTCTGGCGTCAAGTCAAGAACTTAAAGGGACTAACAGCAAGACCAAAGGCTCGTATAAAAGAGAACGGAGACTATATAGAGGACCCGGCGGTTCTGGAAGACAGTTTCAGAAATTTCTGGAAAAACGTCCTCAGGATCACCCCTGAAGAAAACGACGAGTTCGACCAGGAATTCGAAGGCCAACTGATCGAAAAACTGAATCAGGTTATGCACCGCACGCACCCACAACATCGAGTCAACGAAAGCAGGGAGATGGCAGACCACGGCCTTCCCATAACACCAGAGGAGACAATGGCCACTGTAAGAGCCTTCTAACAAGAGGCACCAGGCTGAATGGGCATCACCAGAAACAACTTGGAAAATGCCCCACAGCAGATCATTCAGGAAATTGCAAACATTTACGACGCTTTCCTGAATACGGGTTACTTTCCGGAAGGTTTTAAGATTGCTAAAATAATCTTCATACCCAAGGAAGGTAAACCCCCTGATCAACTGGTAAATTACAGGCCAATCGCCCTGCTGGGAATCGTTGCGAAAGTCTACGAGAAGCTCCTAGCTGACAGGCTTCAAGAACAACTAGCCGAATGGGAGCTCACAACCCTCAGCAACACGGGTTCAGCAAGGGACGAGGAACGGAAACAGCCCTCGCCCTTCTCACGGAAAAACTAGCTTGCAGTAAAGCTCAGAGAAGGTACGTAGACGTGGTGCTGCGGGATATAAAGAAGGCCTTCGATAAGGTATTGCTGAGAGGGCTACAATTCAAGATCCTCAACCTCCAGCTAAACCCACTCCGGGGGAGGGTTCTTTGTAACTATGTCACGGATAGGAGAGCCCAAATCGCCATCGAGGACTGCAAGGGCCTCGAATTCGAACTCGAGGCGGGAGTTCCACAAGGCAGCTGTCTCAGTCCTTTGCTGTACCTCGTGTACACAATTGACCTACCTGCTCCAGTGAGGCACGATTCGATGTATCTGCAATACGCAGATAACATCACTCAAATCGTCCTGAGTCCATTCAGGAACTCTGGAAGTCAGGCAGTGGCGACAGCTGCCGAAATTGACAACATCAATCGCTATGAAAAAAAAGTGGAAGATTAAGACCAACCGCCAGAAGTTCACCATAATTCCAACGAACCGCCGGAAAGTTGACGACGTCATCATCGACAACAAACTCTATCCGTACTCTAACGAGGGAAAATTCCTGGGCTTACGACTCTACAAATCTGGTTACAAGGCTCACGTAAATACCAGAGTCTCCCTAGCCAAAAGAGAGCTGAACAAACTTTACCGTTTCCGAAGCCTCAGCGTGCCAAACAATAAAAAACTGTACATGGCCTTGGTACGCTCAGTCCTAGTGTACCCGGCTGTGATCACGCAGATGACGAGCTGTACATATCTCAGAATGATGCAGAGGGTGCAGAATAAAGCCACACTGATGATAACTGGCACGCAAAGGATCGACCGTATTTGGCAATCGGTTCTACATAAGAGAATCGGAATAAAACCGATCAATATGAAGATCCAAAGGCTAGGGAGAAAGATTTGGGATAAAATTGATCGAGAAATACGAGACGCGGTCAATAAGTTTTGCAATTGGGATATAAGGAAACGAGATATGAGGAAAAGTGTTTTATTATTTTTCAATATAACTACCCTCAACTTCAATGCACTTGCGCCACTTGTCCCTGAGGCTTTGAATTCCCAACAACCATATATCTATCGACTGCTGTTCAATCCACTCCTGGACGGCAAGCTGGACATCTTCATCGTCCCCAAACTGGCGTCTACGCAATGCAGCCTTGAGCTAGTGGAATAAAAAGTAGTCGCTCTGGGCCAGATCTGGACTGTAGGGGGGATGGTTGAGCTCCTCGAATCCGCACTCACGCAGGGCAGCTTGTGCAACTCTGGCCTTGTGGACTTTGAGGACCGTGAAGTCATTCTTGCCTTCCTTGGTTAAAAATTTGATCACTGCATGTTGCTCAACCTTTCCATTGTTGAAAAATTTGTGACTGACGATGTGCGATCAGCTACTGCTTCTTAAATAGACGAAGCAGGAGTGTGCGGCTGCAGGTCCTGACTTGTCATAACTTGTCCTAACACCCCCACAAAGAGCCATCCCCCTTCCTCTGTTTCGCCCTACTGATTCGCAAAACTTATTGACCGCCCCTCGTACTCCCAACAATAAACATCGATTGAACGTACGTGGGAACAGAAGACACGCAATTGGTAGAACAGCTCTGTTCCCAAGCGGTAGAACCTGCGCGAGAGAAAACGTTCTACCAATACATACTTAGTAGTATACAAAATAAAATGAACTTGACTTTAATGAACTCGACTCATAATAAAACACTAAACAAAAGAGAAAAATTAACCTTAAAAAAAGGAGGCGAAGTGCCCAAACTCATTAAATCTAAAATAACTAAATTTACCAAAAAGAGGCGAAGTACCCAAATATAAGTCTAATCAAAATTAAATAAAAAAATAATTCATATTAACAAAAAGAGGCGAAGTGCCCAAAATGAAAATAATAAATGAAAAGATTAATAAAATTCAAATAGAGATATTTAGCATAACAAAAAACTTTGAAAGGCTCGAATGCTACGACGGTGAAATATATTTAACTTAATAAATAATATATATATATATATATATATATATATATATATATATATATATATATATTTCAATGGAGGAAACTGGCTGTCAACGACAGTCAACACCATTACTGACGGAGGAAGAATACATTATAAAATAGAAAAAATAAGAAGCATGCTAGTGATGCCCTAACACCAGGGCAAACTAGAAAACATTTTCACACCTTTATAAACCTACCACACAATTCATCACTTTCACTAATTAATTAATTAATTAATTTAACTTAATTGAATTACTTGCTTCGCTCCATCTTTTAATATCCGCTTTGATTACATACCCCCTGATCTAACTTATTTTGGATTCTTCGCCCTGCACTTACAATTCTTTATTGCTGTGGTTTATAGTGAATTTCTTGTATTCCGCTTAAAATTCGCTGATGATGGTCATCGTTAATGACCGAAACGTCCGGAAAATTAAATGTTCGTAACCATTGCATATGTCTTCCTATTTTTGCTACGAATAAGGTTCCCAAGGAACGACTCCATCACCAATATATATATATATATATATATATATATATATATATATATATATATATATATATTCTTTAAAAAATAAAGAAATCTGTTCTAGGTAACTGGATATTATTACGCCTTACAAAAAATAGTATATACCAAATTTAAATTCATATTATCTTTGCCGCACTGAACATTAACTTTCCTTAAATAACCTTTAAACCAGGTTAGTAATTTAAAGGATTCAAGATTTATATGTATTATAAGGATAACACAAATATATATTTAACCACTATAGATAATTAATCAAAATAAAAGTTAGTTATCAAATGAAAATTAAATTTTTAAGAAATACTTCTCTAATGCAATGGGGAACCGATTTGTGTGATTCTCAACAATCTGGAGAAGGAAATGTCGCTGTTCTTCATCTTTTGTAACAGTATGATAAAGTTGAGCATCAGTTTCACACATCCTTCTGCACAATCATTGATAACTTTAATAGTGCTGATACATTGAAAAGCAATTATATATTCATGTCTTCTTTCTCACTCCTTAAGTTTCTAGGATTGAATACTTGAAAAAGATAATGAGATTTAAGAGTGATGAACTTTGATATGGTTTTATTTTAAAGAATCATCTGGACCGATAATAATGCGTTTAAGGTGAAGGGGCTTCTGAACTTCGCTCTGTAGGTCAGTTACTATTTGCCTCTTTTCCTCTAGTGTGATTCTGTCAACAAGAAATAAGTCCAGCTAATTCCTTCCAAATATACTAAATAGTCTTAGTTATTATTTTTGATCCATTTGTCAAAATTTCTCGGTCTGAATAAAACACAATTTGCTTGTATAAATTAAGGTTATTAGCTGATGCATAGTTATGGAATGGAGCTTCATATCAAGTAGATATATATATATATATATATATATATATATATATATATATATATATATATATATATATATATATATACATTTACTGCAAATATAATGAAACGTTGAGGACTTTAGGCCTCTTTTCGAGTAAGTTAGAGTTGTTTACGAAAAGGAAAATATTGTATAGTTAATTCGAGCCATAAATCGTGCATGATGATATTCACCAGGTTGAATAATTCGAGTAACTATTTGGGGAATGTCACCAAGAATTATGCTGTTCATAAAGTTGGCTCTTACAGAAGCTAGTAATGACAACCACTCTGATATCTTGGTTCAGTGGTTCGAAGTCATTTCTCTTCAGCTTATTTCAAGCTTGTTTGAATCTTTTGAAAAGGGGTATTTCGGGACTAGAGGAAGGCCCAAAACAGGTACAGGAAACCTTTTGCACTAGTTTTTGAGAATGTGATATCGACAATAACTTTTAATAAAATATTTTGTTAAATCAGTGCAAAAAGCCCATTAATAACACTCGTTTTGCTGCTGTTGTATTAAAACATATGCCTTTAATTCTGTCCCTCACATTTCACTCATCTAGGTGTTGATTACTGCATACGATCTAGTTTCACCAGATCCCGATGTTAATTTGAGCATTGATAACATTTTTAACTCATCGTGGCTAGCGACTACAATTTCCTAGATGTCCCATTGAAATGGCTCACTGTTAGACATGAATTAGTTTATGATCCCTGTGATAGAACGTGTTGAAACTGCGTTTAATTTCAACTCCTATCCCATATTTTTTTTAACCACGATGCTGCCCACGTGCATTTTCGATTCGAGGCTTGGAGTCTTATCTCAGCTACCGGATGCCAATGTTTAAACAAGGAGGTTATCGTCCCCCCGTTCGCCCCCATACGCCGACCTCGCCAGATCGAGTTAGGCTTATGAACAGATAAGGCAATGTTCCCCGGCCCGGCTGTGCGTTCCCTCCAAGCTTTCACTCCATTTTCCCCCACGCCAAGGAGATGTCCTGGCTATTTATATGGAAACTTTACCAGTAAGATCAGATTGGAGATCCAGATTTTCATCGCGAAACATCACCACGACCCTCTCTCCCTTTGTGCGCCAAGGGACCTTGACCTCGAGATTCACCATCACTTGTCCAGAAGGAGGACAATATTCCTTGAGTGCCAAAGGTTCGAGCCTTTCCGACGCCAAGTCCCCAAGGCCCCCCCCCCTGTTGTTCAAGGAGAACAGTATTAGAACAGCCATTGTTCGTTTTGAGCCCTTCGCCAAGAAACGGTTCTCATCCCTCCCCCCTGTTGTTCAAGGAGAACAGCATTAGAACAGCCATTGTTCGTTTTGAGCCCTTCGCCAAGAAACGGTTCTCACCCCCCCTGTTGTTCAAAGGAGAACAACATTAGAACAGCCATTGTTCTTGAGCCCGTAGACAAGAGACGGTTCTCATCCCCCCCTTTGTTCAGAAGAGAACAACCTAGAACAGCCATTGTTCTTCAAGCCGTTCGTCGAGAAACGGTTCTCCTTCCCAAGACGCCTCGTCAGGATCCTTTTATCCCCCCCCCCTTCGGCTGGAGCTCGCCAGCGGACCGAAACTCCTTTGCGCCACCTTCCACTGCACCACTATTGCCAAAGTTACGTAAGCCAAACTTCACCTTTGAGTATTGATCCCTTTTGTCAATTCTATCCTGTGCTTTAAATTGTTTATCGAACCATCCCATCTCTTTAACTCTATATTTGTTTTACCTTTTTTTAATCCCTTAAATCCTTGGATTAGCCCGAGTCTCCACGACCCTTTCCATTCTGTTTATGTCAATATTTTCCGTTTTTGTGTATTGTTTATAGTTATTATTAATAAAACTCTATTTTATTAATGATAGCAATATTATTATCCTTGAGCTCAGTTCCACTTCTTAAGCATATCGAAGATACATAATATCAACCGCCAGACAGTAAACGCACTCTAAAGATAATTAAGGAAGTTCCCTCAACGAATAGATATATATGGTATCGTCGGGAGTCATTCTACGACATATATATATATATATATATATATATATATATATATATATATATATATATATATATATATATATATATATATATATACTATTTAATTTGGTATCAGGTGTGTAAGGTTTAACGCTATATCTTTGCAAACACTGGTCTCAGTCGAGTAAAGCATAGTGTTATTCGTTATAATAATAGAATATAGTAGTTCCCTTTTGTTTTAACGATTGCTATCCCCCCTTTTTTTTTAAACTTAAGAAGCTGGAGTAGCTCAAGGAACTGTGATAATAATTTGTTTGTGTTTTTTTTGTGATTTTAGTCAGTAGTTATTTAGAGTAAGAAACCAAGTACGAATAGGTCAGTGGCCATATTTAGGTAGGCTAATTCTATAGAGGCATAATTCTTGTTGCGAGGAATTTTAGTTGGTTGACTAGTGCGCCCCTAAGTGCAAAGATGACTCAGTTTGAAATCTTTAAAGCGCAAGGAGAATCCTTGGGACTCTCCGGAAAAGAACTAATTGAGTACATTCAAGAGGAGCAAAGAAAAGAGGAAGAAAAAGAAAGAGTAATCCGACAAGAGGAACGAGAAAGAGAAGAAAGAAAAATACAACGAGAAGAAAGAGAAAGAGAGGAACGGATAAGACAAGCTGAGCTTCAGATTGAATTAGCTCGGATTAAAGCAGAAGTTCAAAGAAAAAACGTAGAAAAAGAAAGAGAAAGAGAGGAACGGGAAAGAGTAATCCAACGAGAAGAACGAGAAGGAAAAATACAACGAGAAGAACGAGAAAAAGAAATCCAACGAGAAGAAAGAAGGACGGACTCGCGCTCCTTCCCAGGAAAGCTGACAAAGTTTCCGAGCCCCGTAAAACCCCAAAACTTCTTTCCCCAAAACCAACAACGGGACTCCAAACCTCCCGTTAAGACTTCTCCTCCATCTCTCTTCCCGAAGTGACCAACCAGATGCTTCACCTGTGGTGTAGAAAACCACATGAGCTGGAATTGCCCCCAAAATTCTAGGCTTAAAAGCGGACCAGCCCACCAAGTTCACCAGATTAATGCAACCCCGGCTCCCCCGGTGGTGCAGACCCAAGCAGAAACTTCTCCCCCTCCGTCAGGCCACCAGGTAAATTTTGTTTTTGGTAAAAGTTCATCGGGAACTTTGAAATATGAGGAGGGCAGCGTGGACAGCTGCCGAGTATTGACTCTCGTCAGGGACACAGGATGTACGTGCTTCATCGTGTCCGACGAACTCCTCCCAGTGGCCTCTAACCACGAAAAATTTGCGGTGGTACATGACCACCTTGGGCGGGCGAACCGATTCCCCGTCGCTAGATGTTACCTGCAGTGTCAATATTATAATGGCTGGGCTGAAGTCATTGTAGCACCCATACAATTCTGTTCCGTACTTATAGGACAGAGCCCCCAAGTAAGTTTCGACCCTGTGTTTCAGGCCGCCCTTCCTCAAGGCCGAGATAAGAAAGAAGCCAAGGAGCCCGTCCCCATCAGAACCCCGATACCGTCCGATTTCTCGGAGACCCCTAACCAGGACTTTAGGACGGCAAAAGAGGAGTGTGAATCACTAACACCCTTAGGTGATAAGGCCCAAGACAAGGACACGGAGACTGTCCCTGGACCCCAAGAAAAAAAGAACCCCCAACGCGCCCATGGAGATACTTTCGTAGAACTGGACGAAGCATCGGCGCTTGAAGAGGATTGCCCCGCGGAGTCCCTTAATGTAATCCAGACAGTGTGCATCCAACCTGATGCCGATTACCCTCCTCCTTCCCTACCAGGCGAGTCTTTAGAACCCTCTGACCTGGATAGTGACGCGCAGCTGACACCACGTCCGAAGAGTCAGCTACAAGAACTAATTAAATGGAATCACCATTTACCCGCCCTATTAGCTCTTTTTGAGTGACTGCGTAAAAATGGCCTCAGCATTGGCCCCAGCAAATGCCATTTTGCTCACGAAACCATCAAATATTTGGGTTTCAAAATAGGACAAAGCAAGTTAGGTCCCCACGAGAACAAGATTAAGGCAATCGCCCACATGCCCCTCCCGATTACAAAGAAGCCATTAAGATCGTTCCTAGGATCAGCTTCTCCCTATCAGCGATTTGTTCCGAATTTCGCTGCAATTTTGGCCCCCCTATGCCCCCTTCAGGAAAAGAATTTCCCCGATCGTTTACGTTGGAATGATGTCGCTGTTTCCCATTTTAATCAGCTCAAAAGTAAGTTCATTTCTGCCCCCATTTTTAAGTTGCCCAACCCGGAAAAATCCTTTGGGGTTAAGACCGACGTGATCAACGAGGGCATTGGAGGTGTACTCCTTCAATACGTGGATGACAGAACGAGTCATCCAGTTGCATATGCTAGTCGTCAATTATTACCACGCAGAAAGAGATATGCCACTAGAGAAAAGATAGCTCTATCAATTATCTGGGTCATAGACAAATTCAAGCTGTACTTGATATGTAAAGAATTTCAAATAGGAACCGACCACCGTCCGTTAGCCTATATTAGGAATTTGAGACACTCAAACGGCCGCATCATGCGCTGGAGTTTACTCTTGCAAGAGTATCAGTTTAAAATAAATTAGATAAAAGGTTCCGATAACCAGGTCGCTGACGCCCTCAGTAGAAATGCGTTACCGAATAGCGTAGAATAATTGTATTCATAGGATTAGTATCTCCATGTAGGTATATACCGTCTTGTACGACTTAATTTAAGATTCTTTTGTAATATAATTAATTAATGTATATGTCTGAATTTTGTAACGCTCAATGTCTAATTTTTGTATGTATATATATTTGTTCTTATTAATTTACGTATAAATTATTTTGTCCCGTATGTACTAAGTTTATATCATTTCATTGTTCCATGCTTTTTTTTTTTTCTCTGATTAAGTTGTATTAAAGGTTATTTTCCCCTGTAATCTAAAGATCAAATGATCATATGTATTGAGGTAATACTAGTTAGGTGCAGGAAGGTACGGTTGGTACAAGAAAACGAGTTCCCCACAACGGAGCTCTATCGTTGTCCCTTCTCTCTTTTTTTTTCGAAGTGACAACTTCCCCTGGAATGGAGGGGTGTGATAGAACGTGTTGAAACTGCGTTTAATTTCAACTCCTATCCCATATTATTTAAAACCACGATGCTGCCCACGTACATTTTCGATTCGAGGCTTGGAGTCTTATCTCAGCTACCGGATGCCAATGTTTAAACAAGGAGGTTATCGTCCCCCCGTTCGCCCCCATACGCCGACCTCGCCAGATCGAGTTAGGCTTATGAACAGATAAGGCAATGTTCCCCGGCCCGGCTGTGCGTTCCCTCTAAGCTTTCACTCCATTTTCCCCCACGCCAAAGAGATGTCCTGGCTATTTATATGGAAACTTTACCACTAAGATCAGATTGGAGATCCAGATTTTCGTCGCGAAACATCACCACGACCCTCTCTCCCTTTGTGCGCCAAGGGACCTTGACCTCGAGATTCACCATCACTTGTCCAGAAGGAGGACAATATTCCTTGAGTGCCAAAGGTTCTAGCCTTTCCGACGCCAAGTCCCCAAGGCCCCCCCCCTGTTGTTCAAGGAGAACAGCATTAGAACAGCCATTGTTCGTTTTGAGCCCTTCGCCAAGAAACGGTTCTCACCCCCCCCCCCTGTTGTTCAAGGAGAACAGCATTAGAACAGCCATTGTTCGTTTTGAGCCCTTCGCCAAGAAACGGTTCTCATCCCCCCCTGTTGTTCAAGGAGAACAGCATTAGAACAGCCATTGTTCGTTTTGAGCCCTTCGCCAAGAAACGGTTCTCACCCCCCCTGTTGTTCAAAGGAGAACAACATTAGAACAGCCATTGTTCTTGAGCCCGTAGACAAGAGATGGTTCTCATCCCCCCCTTTGTTCAGAAGAGAACAACCTAGAACAGCCATTGTTCTTCAAGCCGTTCGTCGAGAAACGGTTCTCCTTCCCAAGACGCCTCGTCAGGATCCTTTTATCCCCCCCCCCCTTCGGCTGGAGCTCGCCAGCGGACCGAAACTCCTTTGCGCCACCTTCCACTGCACCACTAGTGCCAAAGTTACGTAAGCCAAACTTCACCTTTGAGTATTGATCCCTTTTGTCAATTCTATCCTGTGCTTTAAATTGTTTATCGAACCATCCCATCTCTTTAACTCTATATTTGTTTTACCTTTTTTTAATCCCTTAAATCCTTGGATTAGCCCGAGTCTCCACGTCCCTTTCCATTCTGTTTATGTCAATATTTTCCGTTTTTGTGTATTGTTTATAGTTATTATTAATAAAACTCTATTTTATTAATGATAGCAATATTATTATCCTTGAGCTCAGTTCCACTTCTTAAGCATATCGAAGATACATAATATCGGCCGCCAGACAGTAAACGCACTCTAAAGATAATTAAGGAAGTTCCCTCAACGAATAGATATATATGGTATCGTCGGGAGTCATTCTACGACAATCCCATTGGATGGTAAGAGGACCATTTGGAATGAAGGATTCCTTCGAGATGACATGTTTTCTTAACGAGATCTCTTACGAGCATGACAAATACTTTGGCGGTTCAATGACAATTTTGAAGGGGTTTGTCCCAAAGCAGAATCAGCTTCATTTAGAATTTTTACATCATCGCGCTCCGTTTTGGTTTGATCTAAAGCTGAGCACAAACTTCTAGTTATCGGTGTCATAGGGAAGTTTCTGTTTACAAGTCAAGTGATATTAAAAGAACTAGAGAGGTTTCGCAATCTTTCTCTGTTATCTAAAGTTCTTTCTTTGCAATCCGATTTTGCAAGTGGGGTAAATATTTTTCCAACGAACTTTTAATTTCATGTATTTTTCACCTTTCAATACAGTTTTTTTTTTATCTAAATGCTGTTATTACTCTTTGCTTTTCAGAAAGTTTTCTTTCATAACTTTAGAGGTATTTATTATTTTAAAAAATCACTCGTCATGAATAGAAATGGCAAAAAATCGAACATCAGAACATTTATAAAGACCTGCTATCATGCCTATTTTGACATGAAGATGAGATATCACATATCCTGCTGAACATGTCGAATACTTAAAAAGATGGAGCAAAGGAAGCCTGAAGGCATTACTTTTGTTTTGTTCTCGAAATTCTGATTCAGCAATGGATCGTTGAAATGAAATGAAAAAGACAAAAAAACAGATCGTCCGAAGCTCTCCCTCACTCGGTGGCCAAAGTGTAGGTGTGTGTGTGGTTGGGTAGGGGGTGAGACCTAGTACTCCTTTGTAGTCCTCGGCACCCTCATTATCCAGAGCTTAAGTAGGTTCCGGGCAGTGCGGATAAGGAAGGTCGAAGTGAGAGGAAGGGGAAGAGGACAGTTTTAGGATAGGACAGCAAGGAAGTATAGTAAGAGACAACAAAGTGGACTTAGTTAGTTATGGGACCTACGACTTAATGTGGAATCCGAATCAAGATGTGTATCATGTAACTATTCTAATTAATTGCTATTTCGTGATCCTTGTACTATGTGTCCACTGTGAGTCTCATTTATGAATATAATAGGTAAGAGTACATATGCTGAAACTTGAAGGAAGGGAGAGATTTGCAAAGAGATGCTAGATTGCCTGGAGATAAGGCTTATCTCTGTACATTGTAAGTATTTATAGGTATCATGGTTAAGTTAAAATGGCGTTTCGTGTGAGAACCACGCAATTCTGTTATGATACTGTGTATCTATGTCTATTTATTAGTATATATGTTTGTTTATATAAGATGTTCAAACAGTTATTACTAATTATTCTTACTAATACTGGTGTCGGTTTCTTTCTATTTAACTCTTCGTTTCTTTTCCTATTCTAGTTATCCTTGACGATTTAACTTTACCTTTCCATACTTTTGGTTACTAAAGAATCCTTAACGTTGTAAAATAAGCTACTTTTTCCTCAGTTGTAGATTTCCTTTTCGTATTGTCGTTCCTTTAGGCGCAGTAAACTTGGAAATAGATGGAGAAATCTTTACCTTTCACTTTGGGTTATTTTGTTGCCTAAATTTATGCCAATTTCGTTTTTTACTTCTTTTCTATGACTTTCCTTGGCTCTCTTTGCAATTATTATGTTGAATGGCTTTATATTTGCCTCCCTAAGGTTAAAATACAAGTAAGACGGTGAAATGTAAACATATGATAAATAAAACAAAGAGCATAACAAGAGAAGCATAAACATTAAACTTTAGAAGAATATATATTTTTTTTACTTTCTAGAAAAGTTTTATTTTATATAAAAAAAAGCTCTTCCTTAAAAATGGTGTTTTATTCAACACAAAGCAAATACAAGCACACAACATTCGACGACAATATTGTCTATAAAGAAACAATGTCCTGTTATGGCGCAATCAGCTTCTACAACTTTCTCTTATGTGTGATATGACGCAAGATGATACAATCTAACCCTGAACAACGTGATTATTCATCGTGACAATTTTTGTTTCAGCTTGTAAATGCTTAAAATAACTAGACGAGAAAATGGAATTCAATTTCGCTTTCTTCCTGTCTTTCAGTTCTGTGGCTATAAGAGAAACAAATGAGCAACTGGCCCAATGCATTGGTGAAATAGGCTTTGAGATGTGTCGCTCGTTGGCGAGGAAAGGGTAGCGATTAGTAGCGACCGTGACTTGTGATTTCAGGAGATGGAGACTTCTTTTGAGGCAGGCGTTAATCCGAGAATTATCGACCCTTGAAAGAAGTGGATTGGAGATTTAGATGACTGAACGCCCGAAAATTGACAGGATAGTTTTATCCTCGCCAATTTGGGTCAGTCTGAAATGTCCCCTGCTTGGAAAAATTGCTTCTGCCAGAAATATGAAAGGAGAGGAATTCTCTTATCTGGCGAAACACAGAGTAAATTCTCTTCACTAACGTTGTCACTTTAACATTGAAAGTAAGTTCAAATCAAGACCGATGGTATGTATAACATTATAGGGAAGTTTAAAGTTTACCCGTAAATCAGAAAGAAGAAAATGTGTCAAGCATTATTAAATACGGTCCTAATATGTGGCAACAAACTATAATGTTGCTACTACGTGTATGAAGCGGATAACTGGTGGAAATGATGTCGGTTAGTATCCACAACAAGATAAGATTATCCAACTTTACACCCGCGAAGAAAAGTTTTCGGACACCTCGGAACTTTTAGGAAATGATAAATACAGAGTCGTAAAGGATTTATTTGAATATCAATATCAATATGACAGTTAAATAAGGATAAATAAATAGCAATAAGTTATATTTGCTTCGACAATCAACAAACATGTAACATCAACAACATATAAGCAGATGGAGCTCTGTGAAAATTACAGCAAGACAAAATTGATACAGAAAGTTCAGTAGCTTGTCGAGAGTCCCTAAAGCTGTGAAGGAGTACGATGCTGGCCCACTCTTGGTGATGAATGCCTTCAGTTGCTTATTGAAGGCTGGCTGACGACGTTTTACTGCCTATTTCAGGTCTTGCCAGAGGTCTTGCAGTGTACTCATATCTGGAGACTGAGGTGGATAGTCTATCACCGTGATTTGTTGTCTTGGAACCACTGTATGGTGAACGCAGACTTGTGACACGGAGCATTGATCTGTTGGAAAATCACAATGCCAGCATTTCTGAAGAGGTCTCGGGCTGAGGGAAACATGTAATTTCAGGGCAGCTTTGCTACTTCTCTGAATTCATAGTGTCATCACAAACGGTGAGACAACCCAACCCTGAACTTAGCATTCCATTAGAAAAAGGCCATCATGTTTTACTCTTGTCACTTTGCACTCTCGATTCGACTGCTTCCCTGTTCTTCTGCGGACTCTAACGTTTCCTGGGGTCGATAGCAACTGAAACGTGGACTTGTCGGACCATAAAACTCATTCCTACTGACGCATGGTCCAATTGCGGTGAGCATTTGCCTAAGCCAGTCGACGTAGCAGCTTCTGGCGGAATTTACATGACTTCAAGCCTTGTGCAGAAGTTTGCGATGGACTGTACTGACGGGTGCATTAGCCTGGCCGCCCTCCAGCCATTCATGCTGCAGCTGGACTTCATGTTTCTTACGATCCAGAAGGCTCATGCAATTCAGATACCTGTCGTCCCGTTACGCACCCACACTGGGTCATCCAGAAACAGGTCGGCCTTGGAATTCCCACTTTCTCGAATTCTCTTTAACATCAGAATGTGATCCGCTGACCCTCTGGGAGTGATTTATAGACAGTTGAAGCCCTCCTTGCGCAGCTTGCTTATTAGACTTCTGTCTTTCATGGTATAGCTACGTGCTTTCGCCATTATCCTATTATTATCAGATTCTGTCGACATGGAATTCCATATTGATCAACAAATATGTTGTGTTGTATAGACATTTTGACTCTAACATACCACATAGTGGTAACTGATTTCATACATTTTACTAGCAACGCCATTTTAAATATTTCAAAAAAGTTAAAGGGAAGCTTGTACATTTATTTTGCTATTGGACACATGTATGCAAATCTACACCAACATATTTATAGACGTCGCCAAGGTATAAAAAACTTATACATGTCCGAAAACTTTTGAAACTTCTAATAAGAAAAGTTTTTTTGTGTTTAGTTTGGCTTTAAAGATTAATCCTCGAAATATTTCGCGGTACCGAAATTCGCCGATCGCTGTCTGCAAAAGTTTGTTTATATTTAAATCGAATTTTAGCGGGAATTTTTTTAGTTTTTTTATACAAATCAGTGACGATATGATTAAGTATGTGGTGAAGTGTTTTTGGTAAGTACTGCATATTCACTCGTCCAGAACATCTCCCCTCTTTCTCTTTTCTACAGATCTAAAATGGAACTTGCCTTCTTTATGGAATGAGTGATTTCAGGAGAGTTGCACCTTTTCCGCTCTCTACTACTGGCAGTAGTATCCTGTTTTACCTAATCGAGTGATATCTTTTCACTCATTTTTGCATTCCCTAACTTCACCAATTTTGTTTAGAATCTTTTTTCAAAAGAATTTCCTTACAAATGTCCTCGCTGATTTTTAATTTATTTATTGGTTTGATAAATAAAAACAAATACTAACCCCACTGGGTCAAAATGAGGAGGGTTTTAATGTGCGAACTTTGTGTCCAGGAAAATTGGCCCCGATGGAACATCCCAACTCGACCATTGTTGGATGTTCAACCGGTCAATGGCCGACTTGCAGCAAGAATTCTCTCCAAAGAGGTCTGGCCAAGAGGATGAGAATGCAGGTCTTGAAAGCAACGCCACCGCCAAAGTTGGTGAGTAAACAAGGGCGAGAGATTCGCTTAAAATAGTAATGGTTTGCTTCCCTGATACTGTGGGAGCGCCCCTGGAGGATGGTCCTTATCCAAACCAAGCAAGTGGTTGTATCAAATAAACCCAATCTAACAGTCCCTTATTCTAGAGCTGTTATATTAGTTTATTTGATACAGCCGCTTGGTTCATATAGATAAGCATCCCCTTCCTTCCAGGGCAGGTCGATGCAGTGTCGAGGAGACCAATTTCATAGTTGCTTCATTGCCTTTTTTTAAGATGAGAGATTGCTACTTGTCAACGGAAGACAAAAGGTTCAATAGGGAAGGAAATCGAACAACTCAAAACCAACTGGAAAAGGAATTGTTAGTCTGAAGGAACCAGGGAAGCAAGGGATGCAATAACAGGAAACTCTATCATCCAAACTAACCCTATTTTTAAGACGTTCGGAACAAATTCTTGAAAAATATATTTTTTTCCTTCTTCACTTTCACCAATCCGAAAAAAAGGTGTTTTCGGCGCGCAGCAGCTCCATATTTCGTTGATGTGGTCATAGGTGAAGTCTTGGGAAGGAGGTATCCTGGGCCGGCGACGTGTATCTGATCTTTGTCCTTTTTCACGGCAGGTACCGAATACGGTATCCATATTCTCCTGCCCCACATACAGCTCACCATACTCTAATTCCTGTTAAGGGAACAAGTTTACCCAACTCTCTCTGGATGAATTTCATTCCCCACTTATTCTCCTTTTGAGAGTTTGTAGTGTCGCCCCAAACAAACCTCCTAAGTGAACTATTTAACAACTTCCGAAGGTAATCACTGTACTTCTGGCATTGCAGTAAAATGCAGGCACGGGTGGCAATACGAAACGGATGTCTGGAAGGAGACAGCCGTCTCACACTTCAACTGGGTGTGCGACCACTCTGGAATTGTCACTCATCTGTTCACCCTTAAAATGATTGGCGGAGCTTTGGGCACATTTGCCTTCGCCATTTTGTCTGACAAGTGAGTATTAAGTGATTGGGTATGGTTTAAGTGACTTGGTATTCAGTCGCGGGACAGGGCCACACTTTAAGGCAGGTTTACCTTGCGGCAGCTGCCATATGTTGTAGTTACCGACCTTTTTTTTAGTTAGACAGAATAAATGACCATTTATTGACGTAAACACGTCGTGTTCAGTTATTGAACGACTTGCGGTGTTTGGATCTTATGTTAAACTGTAATCTGAGCTGAGAAAAGAAGCCAACCCGCATAAATCGGTGTTCAAACCCTGTACTCAAATATTCCTCAAGGCTAAAGAACACCAAAACTGTTTCTCATCTGCAATTGGGTACTTTATTTCCCCTTTTTTAACAGGAATTTTGTGTGAGGATCATAGAATAAATTTTTAAAATTATAATAATGGAGGTAAAGATAGAGACAATATACCACAATGGTTTCGTAAGAATAGGTCTGAAGAATTATTTAAAACCGAGTCTTCAATTACACAGGGTTTTCTTTGAAAGAAAAACTGGTATGTGTAAAAGTAAAAATATTTTGAGCTCTTATTTTTAAGTTCTCTTTTCCTTCCAGATTTAGATTCAGCAGATTTCTCATTAATTATAGTCTTTTTGGTGACAACTTTTCTTCTCGTTTATCTTTATGTTTGCCCTTTATAATTTATCAGCAAATAAATCATATATGGTCTGATATATGTGATTATTGGTCGGTTACTTCAAAAATGTCGAATTCATGGGAAAAATTGGGCATCCGGGTCAGCAAGAGATCTCTAATGGATTTGGCTCTTCTGCTACTCTTGTTCCCATAACTCGGTTCAAGAAACCTTTGCTCTTTGAACTTGTTCATAGAGAGAAGTAATATCATGTTCCCTCTATTCCTGTTCATAGTTATTTACTTCATCACTTCGTTCTTACTCGAATAAAAATGCCTTCATTAGTTGCAACAATATTCTATAATTTCTCCGTAAGAAAATGTAGGTAGGAAGGTTCTTAATTCCCCTTTCCTTTGTTATTAATGACCCACACCTCTTTGAAGGTTTGGGAGGAGACCCACATTCTACGTGTCCTTATTTCTGTGCGTCGTCTTCGGTCCTGCAATGGCTCTTGCTCCTTCCCTGCCCGTCTTCGCCACCTTCCTTTTCTTGTATTCGCTCTCCTTCTACACCCTTTATCAGATGCCGTATCTCATAGGTAAGAACGAACAAAAATTAATAATTTGCTCCTAATCTTCCCACTAATCTAATTCCAATTAAAGTAAGTGTGTGTACGTGTGTGGAAGGGAGCAAAGCATATGTGGTATAGATAGAGAGAAATAAAAGTGGTGAAAAGAGATGGTAGAGTAGGAGATTTGAAAAAGGAGGCAAGGCGCCTGGTGATCAGGCTTATCACTTTCATTTGTTTTAGTGTTCTTGTTTATCTTTGGCTGTTATTCTTGTTTTAAACGGCTTTCAAGCCTTTTGCCTTAAAAAATTATGTTTCTTGTATGTGTTATGCGTATTTGCTGCTTTATTAATTACTTCATTATTATTTGTAATACTTAGTAGGTTTTTTTTTATTTCTCATATTCTGTATTGTATGTCGTTCTTTGCTACTTTTTTTCTTCCTTCTTTCTTCGAGCTCTTTCAAAAATAAAAAAAATATTTTCAGTTATGGAACTTTGTTCGGAAAAACTACGAAGCTTCACCGTGATTTCTTCGTTCCTGTCCTTCATCTTCGCGGTCTGCTTGGTAGCCCTCCTCGCCTGGCTGCTAGCCGAATGGAAGATGATGCTTTTGATCTTTCATATTCCTCTCTGCATCTTTTTTTTCTCTTGGAGGTAAGTTAAAAAAAAAAATCCTCTAGAGATCACCAACAATGCCATAACCGCCGAAAACATAAACATCTAATGTCGTAGAATGACCCTTGGCTTTGATCACTCTACGCTTTGGCACCCTTTTAGTCGCGGTATGCTTTAAGGGGCGTGAGTTACTTCTATGATGAAGTAGGCTTTGTTCTAAGAGTGCTATTTTTGTGGTTTAGTCCTTAAGGAAGAGCTATTTTTAAACACATAAGGATAAGAGGAAACACCGGAATCTACCAAAAATAAACATGTATTTTAAATTAAATATTACAAACCAACAGTAAAAGCATTTCTATATTTGGCCTCAAATGACAAAATATAAACAAGTAGGCTTCTAATAAACAAACCAATTGCCAATTAGTATTTTTATCACGACCCTATTTGTTTAGCATAAAACATTAAATTAATGTACTGTCATCTACAAACACATATGACCTCGGTTCAAGAATAATGGTTTCTACTCTCCTTTAAAACGTGGGACGTACTAAACTTCTACTATCGCAATAGATATATAAATGTTATTGTTAACTTACGGGTAGGTAACAGGGATTGCCGGATGTCGCTGGAGGACTTATCTCTCGCTTTGAAGTGGTGTGGTCGCTGCTTGAATTTTCGAGGAGGGATTGCTTGTCGCCTGTGCCGGGGGATGATTCTTCAATCGTAATTAAAGAACGGGAGCTCGTTGGGGCAGGGTTCTTCTCCTCTCACTCTTACGGTGCTTGAGATGTGAGAATCACTCGAGTGTGAGCGGCTTTGCTTTTCTTCAGTCGGGCTTCTTTGCAGACGGAAAAGGCTTCTTCGGTATGGCACCGATATAAAACTTGACTATTTAGGTTAATACGGCCCTGAAAGGAGGGATCGATTTTCTCAATCTGATCCTATCGTTTCTCACGGAAATAGTCTTGTAGGGCTGAAGGATCGATCTTTACGAACTAATCTTTCTTCTGGCGAATCGACTTCTAATAATCTTCTTGTCTAACCGATGGATCGATCTTCACGACCTAATCCACCTCTAGCGTATCGACTTCTGATAATCCTCTTCTCTTTCTTTGCGGGACTTATATATAGGCGGATTGCCGCCCCATCTAAAGGGGGAAGTGACCAGGCCACAGATGCAAAAAGGGGGGGGGAGGCGAATGGAGAGTTAGCATCTGGGGAGAGCGAGAATTCCTGAGGTGGCACTGGGGTGCCCAAGTCAGCTCGCAATTTATAGGCTCGCAACCGCACCGCTACTTGGCGTGCCTTCTGACTCGCACCGTTTTTTTTTTTCCTAACCACGGGTTTATGGGTCTCGTAGGTAATACGATCGTTAGAGCGTCGTTTAAGGACCTTAGGTGGTCGCCTTCAAACATATGTTAGCTCCAACTGCCCACAGCGGCGAGGAGATCACACATGGTAAGCATTTTCGCCGGCTACCTTTCCCACGCTTCTCCTCATGAAGGGAGGGGGGCTTAAATGTACCTATACTCCTCCAGGATGCTTAATGTAGCCATTTCTCCACATTTACCTCCATTCTTAAGAAAATAACGGGAGGGGGGGGGGTTCCAATCCGACGCTTACAATAATATACATGGGTAACTTACGGAACATTATATTATACAATAAATTCTAGTTCACTCGGGAATGCCTCGATAACATTTCACCTGACCTTAACATTAATTCCTATATTACTGTGCCAACTTAGGATTTTCTTACCTACCACTCGGGTTACTCGCCCCTACTTACTTACAATTCTACTGATTTACACTTAACTTTGCTATAATACAATAGTTGGGCTGCTCCTTAATCGTCGACAGGGTTCCGACTTAACGAGTCGGCCATACAATTGTTGGACCCTTTTATATAGTGAATAGAGTACTGGTACTCCATCAAGAGTAAACTCCATCTCAGGAGTCTTCCATTCTTACACTTATTTTTACCTAAGTATGACAATGGTTTATGGTCGCATTCCAACTTAAACTCGCGCCCTATTAGATAATATTTGAATTTACCTATGGACCATATTATGGCCAAAGCTTCGATTTCGATAGTAGCGTAGGCTTTTTCTCTACTCAACAGTTTCCTACTGACATAAGCTATGGGATAGGCTGTTTCGTCATCTTCGTATTGAAGCAATACTCCGCCTAGCCCGTCCCGACTAGCGTCCGTGCGAAGGCCGAAGATCTTGTTGGGATTTGGTAAGCGAAGAATGGGCGCAGTTACGAGTTTTCCTTTTAGAACCTCCAACTGAGTTATTGCATGGGAGTTCCACGTGACAGGGTCTGACGCTGTCTTTTTTAACAAATCATTCAGTGGGGCCGCAATGGAAGCGAAGTGTGGTACAAAACGCCAAAAGAACGAGGCCGCTCCCATAAACGATCGGAGTTGTTTCTTTGTTTTCGGCCGGGGCATCTTGACTATGGCGTCCACTTTTTCTTGCTGGGTAGTCAAGTGTTTTTGTCATATTTTGAATCCCAGGTAGTCAATGGATTCGTAGGCAAAATAACACTTGGTCGGCCCGGCGGTTAGACCTTGCTCCTTCAATTTCTCCAGCAATGAGCGTAGGGCGTGTAAGTGTGACTCCCATGTACGGGTAGCTACGTACACGTTGTCGAAGTAAAACGACACGTCGCTTAGTCCAGCGATAATTCGCCTCATCATCCTATTATAATTGCTACCGGCTGTAAGTAGTCCGAAGGGTAGCCTGGTAAACTGTAACAGACCTCTCTCGGTCGCAAAAGCCGTCAGTTTTTTGGACTCCTTAGCGAGAGGTATTTGATAGTACGCTTTACACAAATCCAATTCGGTGATGAATTTAGCGTCTTCAAATAAATGGAGATTTTGATCTATTAGTGGGATGGGCTCGGCGTCGAAAACGGTCACTGAATTCAATTTTCGGAAGTCCACGCACATCCGAAATGATTGATCAGGTTTCTTAACCATTACTATGGGGGAGCAATAATCGGACTCCGATGGCTCTAAAATTCCCAATTTTAGTAAATTCCGGACTTCTTTATTGAAGGCTTCTCGTAGGTGGATTGGTAAAGGATATGGTTTGCTCCGAACCACTGAATTAGTTTTTAGTTTTATTTCATGGATAAAATCCTTAGCACATCCGGGGTTTTCAGAAATGACTTCTGGGAATTCCATGAGCAAGTTCAACATTTCCGCTTTTTGTTGAATTTCTAAGTGGGGATTTATCTTTAGATCCACCCGAGGGTCTTCCGGGGTAGGCGAGAGCGAGGGAAGTTCGTATTCCTCGTCTTGTTCCACACACACGGTGTGTATGACTTGCAGGGGCGTACCCGGGTAAACGGCATCCATCGGTTCTTCTTCGTCTAGAAGGGTAATATTCTTTATGTACGCGCGGCGGTGATATTTTTTTAGCATGTTTATATGATAGGTTCTTCGCCCTGTTGGGGTATCTATCAAGTAATCGACTGGACCCCGTGCCTCGATTACTTCAAACGGTCCCTTCCACTGGGCCCATAACTTATTATTTTCGGTCGGGAGTAATAATAAGACTTCATCTCCTGCCTTTAATTTTCGAGCCTTTGCTTTCATATCGAAATAGTCCCGGTATTTGGCTAAATTTTTCTCGGCGTTCTCTCGAGCTAAGCCAGAGCAGTATTCTAGGCGCTCGCGCATATCCATCACGTAGGCGTAAGACGATTTGATTTCTTGCTCGAGCTTCGCGTTGGAAAATAATTCCTTAAGAATACTCATAGGACCTCGCACATTTCTCCCGTATAATAGCTCAAAGAGCGAGAATCCCAACGTCCGATGAGGTATTTCTCGGCAGGCGAAAAGGGCAGCAGGCAGGTATCTGTGCCACTGTGTAGGGTTGTTTTGACACAACTTCTTCAATATATTTTTGAGAGTCCCGTTTAATTTCTTGCAGATTCCGTTAGCGGCTGGATGAAATGGACTCGTAAAAATTGGCTTGACTAACAGAAGTTTGTTAAAATACTCCATCAATTCTGAGGTGAATTGGCGCCCTCTATCAGATAGAATTTCTTTAGGCAAGCCTACTCGTGCAAAAATTGAAATTAATGCTTCCGCGCAGGAAATAGAGTCAATCTTCCGTAGGGCCACGGCATCTGGGAACCGGGTGGCACAATCCACTAGGGTGAGGATGTAGGAGTGTCCTCCACTTGAAGGGGGGTGAATTGGTCCCACCAAATCAATTGCCACTCGAAAGAAAGGTTCGGTAATAACGGGCACCTTTTGTAAGGGAGCGGGAGGTACCCGTCCTCTGGAGGGATCCTTCTGACACACGTCGCATGATCGGCAATAGGCCACAATTTCCCTGACGGCCTGGGGCCAATAAAAGTGTCGGAATATCTGCTGCGCCGTTTTGTTGTGCCCAAAGTGTCCGGCTAATATTCCATCATGCGCGGTATTCAAAATTCTTTGCGTGTATTCTTGAGGTACACACTTTCTTGTTCTCCTTATCCTCCTCGCTGATAGTACGGTAGAGAAGTGAGTCTTCTACGATATACTGGATAGGCTTCTTTCCTTTCACTTGGAGAATTTCACCTTTAATAGCTTTCTCCCATAGAGGTTTAAGAGTGGGGCATTCCTTCTGAGCACTGGCGAAGCAAGTCAATTTGAACCCATTGTCTTCGAGGGTAATCCTCGGGGTCAACTTAGCAGGTTGTTCTTTCCTCTTGGCTTCTTGTGCCCGGGTGACTACTTGTTGGGCCACTTCTTGCTGGGGAATTAGGGGGTTTTGTCCGATTAGTACTGCGCAGAACTTAATCTGGGCTACTACCACGTCCGTCCAACCGGTGAAATATCTGCATTGTATATGACATCTCACGACGGGGAATCGATTGTCGCGTCCTAAAAAGTCGTGGTTGATTGCGAATTTCTTATGGGCAGGGTTTACTGGGGGCAGCAACTTGTCGGATACCACTATGCACGTGCATCCGGTGTCTCTGACTAACGTGGATACTCGGCACCCATTAACAGTGCCCTCTTCAAATTGTAGGCCGCCTGGCGAACTTTTGTTGAATAGAAAGTTTACCTGTTGCTGGGGCCCTTCGGATGTTGGCGCGGGGACGTAGGACGAATCAGCTTGTCCTGCTGGGATCGCGGCAGTCAGGTTTTGCACCTGTTGTCTCGAGGTCTCCCTCAGTCGGGAGTTCTGGGGGCACTGGAAACTCAGGTGACCTATTATCCCGAAGGTATAACAAGTGACGGGCTTCCTGGGATACGTGCCGGTATTAGGGTATGATCCTTGTGGAATCCTAACTTCTTTTTTATTTTTTTCTCCTCCAAAATTTGGTTTATAAGTTCCTCTTGCGGCTGAGAACTTAAAGGGCTTCTTCTGTAAAGGCTTGGGTGGCGGCCCATTTTTCTTTGGGGAGGGAGCCTTCTCTTTCTTGTACTCCCTAGGATATAACCGATGATTTACCGCGTGGAGGTCAGCCTCGTCCAGGCACTCGTTGAAGGTAGAAGCTTTTCGGTCCTTAACGAATGCACAGATTTCCTGGGGTAGTGTACTTAGTAACTGATCTCTAAGCATGAAGTCAACGACCGCAGCGACTTCGTTCTCTACCCCTTCTGACTCCATCCAAAACTGTAGGCTTCGACGAAGCTCAAAGCCAAAATGTTTGTATGTTTGTCCAGGTCTTATACGAGACTGCCTGAACTTCATCCTATATCCTTCCGGGTTAAGGTTTGTTGCTGAGAGAAGTTCGGCTTTGAGAGTGGAATAGTCCACAGTCGCTTCTGAGGGTAAAGATACGAATATCTCTCTCATCCTACGATTGAGTAGCGGTAACAGTCTGGCGACCCCATCTTCTTCTAGGTCCCAATTATTGACTTCAAATATTTTCTCAAAATGGGAGAGATATGAGCATAAATCTTCTTCGTCCTTGTACTCCGGGAGTTTCATGCTGGCCGCTGGTGACACTCCTGTTTTAGATGACACTGACTGCACCTCTAACTGGTCTATACTAAGAGCTCTTTCGTGGGCCCTTATCTTCTCTCTTTCATCAGCTTCCATTTTCGTCTTTTCTGCTTCCATTTTCATCTTTTCTCTTCTTTCATCAGCTTCCATTTTCATTTTACGTTCCTCTCTTCTTTCTTCTCTTTCATTTCTCTCTTTCTCCTGAATAAACGAGTTCAGCTCGGTTCCTTCCAGTCCGAGGCTTTGACCTTGCTTCCGATAAAGGTCAAACAATTCCATCGCGCTTATGTCAGTCATCTACCTTGTTTTTAATCAAGCCTGACCTATTCCACCACCGAAACTTACCACTTGGCCTAACAATTACCTTTAGATGGTATCCACCTCTAACTTTACCAATTTCCCACTCGTCAAATATTCTATTATTCCTGGTGTTCCTTTTATGTGTTAGCTCTTCCTTAAATAGACACTGCTGGGTTCTTTCTAATATAAAACCCCACACCTGACACCACTTTTATAATATGTCGTAGAATGACCCTTGGCTTTGATCACTCTACGCTTTGACACCCTTTTAGTCGCGGTATGCTTTAAGGGGCGTGAGTTACTTCTATGATGAAGTAGGCTTTGTTCTAAGAGTGCTATTTTTGTGGTTTAGTCCTTAAGGAAGAGCTATTTTTAAACACATAAGGATAAGAGGAAACACCGGAATCTACCAAAAATAAACATGTATTTTAAATTAAATATTACAAACCAACAGTAAAAGCATTTCTATATTTGGCCTCAAATGACAAAATATAAACAAGTAGGCTTCTAATAAACAAACCAATTGCCAATTAGTATTTTTATCACGACCCTATTTGTTTAGCATAAAACATTAAATTAATGTACTGTCATCTACAAACACATATGACCTCGGTTCAAGAATAATGGTTTCTACTCTCCTTTAAAACGTGGGACGTACTAAACTTCTACTATCGCAATAGATATATAAATGTTATTGTTAACTTACGGGTAGGTAACAGGGATTGCCGGATGTCGCTGGAGGACTTATCTCTCGCTTTGAAGTGGTGTGGTCGCTGCTTGAATTTTCGAGGAGGGATTGCTTGTCGCCTGTGCCGGGGGATGATTCTTCAATCGTAATTAAAGAACGGGAGCTCGTTGGGGCAGGGTTCTTCTCCTCTCACTCTTACGGTGCTTGAGATGTGAGAATCACTCGAGTGTGAGCGGCTTTGCTTTTCTTCAGTCGGGCTTCTTTGCAGACGGAAAAGGCTTCTTCGGTATGGCACCGATATAAAACTTGACTATTTAGGTTAATACGGCCCTGAAAGGGGGGATCGATTTTCTCAATCTGATCCTATCGTTTCTCACGGAAATAGTCTTGTAGGGCTGAAGGATCGATCTTTACGAACTAATCTTTCTTCTGGCGAATCGACTTCTAATAATCTTCTTGTCTAACCGATGGATCGATCTTCACGACCTAATCCACCTCTAGCGTATCGACTTCTGATAATCCTCTTCTCTTTCTTTGCGGGGCTTATATATAGGCGGATTGCCGCCCCATCTAAAGGGGGAAGTGACCAGGCCACAGATGCAAAAAGGGGGGGGGGGAGGCGAATGGAGAGTTAGCATCTGGGGAGAGCGAGAATTCCTGAGGTGGCACTGGGGTGCCCAAGTCAGCTCGCAATTTATAGGCTCGCAACCGCACCGCTACTTGGCGTGCCTTCTGACTCGCACCGTTTTTTTTTCCTAACCACGGGTTTATGGGTCTCGTAGGTAATACGATCGTTAGAGCGTCGTTTAAGGACCTTAGGTGGTCGCCTTCAAACATATGTTAGCTCCAACTGCCCACAGCGGCGAGGAGATCACACATGGTAAGCATTTTCGCCGGCTACCTTTCCCACGCTTCTCCTCATGAAGGGAGGGGGGCTTAAATGTACCTATACTCCTCCAGGATGCTTAATGTAGCCATTTCTCCACATTTACCTCCATTCTTAAGAAAATAACGGGAGGGGGGGGGGTTCCAATCCGACGCTTACAATAATATACATGGGTAACTTACGGAACATTATATTATACAATAAATTCTAGTTCACTCGGGAATGCCTCGATATCCAAAATTAAGACTAAAATAAAAAATACCCACCAAAACCAAGCAACTAAAAAGCAAAACCCTCCTAAAAGTACGCTCAGGTGTCGGAGGGAGGCCAGTCTCACTGATGGTCCTGAGCCTGTAACTAGCACCCAAAAGTTAAATATTATAGATGATGCCCTTTCCCTCCTAAAACTCAATTACGTCACTTTCAGGAGAGGACGAGTCCGTTCCTAGTACAAGGGACTAGTGGTAGCGACCCTGCTCGTCACAGTACCGGAACAGATAACGTACGCGTAGTTTTCCAAGAATGTGTCAAACAGTCCAGGGTACCAATTAGTATTCACAGTTATTGTTCAAGGTAGCGTTCCATCAAATGGCGCTGGTTCCAGCGAGTGTGATCGATGTGCACTCGGGAGAAAATGATCCGAAGCCATCGAGGCATTTAGGAGTAGGTCTACGGAAAAAGCCGCGGCACAATATCACGCAGCTTTAAATTCTGATCTGCCGTCTCCCATCTTCTTTGCTATGCAACCAAAAAGATGACTTGATCCCTGCTATCTAATCAGAGTGGAGAATAGCAAATCTCTGGTCCGGTGATTCAGTCTGTGCAGACAGCCTACCGCCTTTGTTAGCGCGCTCATTTTCCCCATTCCTTACATAACCAGGAATCCAGCTTAAGGCAATCTTGACATCCTCCTGGGTCTCAATAGCCGTGCGTTACATGGATTTTGAAAATATGGGCTTAGGGTTACAATGCTTCGACAACACTCCGCTCGCTCCATGAGTAGCTATAGATCACAATTCACTCTCCAAACCGAGCGCGGCGCGTAACTTCGCATCTCCTCGCAGAACCATGTCTGTATTAAACGAGATGGGAGGGAGGGAGGGAGGCGTAGAATCCGTAATCCTCTTAGGATTTGGATCCATCCATGTACATTGGCGCAGCTCCATCGTGATACAACTTGTGCTCCAAGAAGAATGAATGCAATACTCTCGGCGCCGTGGAAGCTTTGCGAGCAGAGACGTGGCGACAAACCTTCAGAGGTGATATAATCTAGAGTGGTATCCTGGGTACAACAAGCAGGGTCACAGACCAAAAATGTACGTCGTTTTCTATGTCCTAAATCCAAAATCCTTAGAGTACGATTAGGGTCACCCGTCAGCATAGGAAGCCTCAAAATTGGCCACGGACGAAAAAAGAGCCATCGGTGACTGAGGGAGACGATAAACCTGTACGTACAAGTGCATAATGCCCTGTTTAAGGCGCAATGCGAGGGGCATTTCCCCAGCATCAAAAAAGCGGCTTGGTACCAGAGAGGTGCGGAAGGTATCGGTGGCTAAGCGGAGAGCAGTATGGTGGATCGAGTCCAATATCCCCATTTCACTCTCGGCTGCGGATGAGTAGAATTTAGATGCCCTATTAGGCTTAGAAGGAACTAACAAGCAATAGAAAAGCAGCCCTATCACTACCCTAAGTGCTGAACATCAGCAACGAAGAATTCCCATGATGTAGATACAAGATATCATCAGCTTGCGTATTGTCCCTTTCAGGGGAGGCATCGATAAAAAACAAGACTATTATACGCGGTGCGACTATACCACATCCAGGCGAGCACCTTTTATAAACAAATACTTTTCCAGGGGAAGCCGTGGTCAGTGGCAGACGTGCACCGTCCTAGTCTTGGTCAGTGTTGTAAAAAGCCCCCTACTTCGATACTTAAGGAAAAGTACTGTTACCTTGATAAAATTTACTCAAAGTACAAGTAAAATTACCCAAACTTAAATGTGCTTACGTAAAAGTAATAAAATATCTTAACCATGAAGTACTCAAGTAATAAAAGTAAAAAAGAAAGTCGCGACAAATAGTAAAATACCCATCACCTCAGACGCTATTCAGTATACTGTAGATTATACCCGCTGTACTGGCCCTTATATTTTGGAATTCACTAAAAATGGACTTAACAATCAAGCTGTTAATATCCCTCTATTGATCAGAAAGTATAGTTTATATGGAAAATAAAATTACCTCTAACAGAATTCCAAAATATAAGAGTCTGGTTAACTAAGCTAATTATTAAGTAAAAATATATACAAAGGAATTAATTACTGACATATTCCAAGTATGGCTATTGGTGGAAATCGCCACTATTTTTATTTTCAATGGTACGAGTAAAACTCATGATGGTCCAATAATTGCGCGGCAGCACACTAGGAGTCTAGCATAATTAGGAATAATTCAATAAACTGACACCCTCTCTCAAGCGGGAAAGCAGGAGAGACAAACCAATTATCTATCAGGTATGAAAGGATGCATGTGATTGTTCCAAACATTAACAAGAGCTTATTATTGGTTCAAACCAGAGTGCACGCTTGTGATTGGTGATCGTCTGACTTTTGTTTCTACGTCTGTGATTGGGCAAAATTAACTGAGAAGTAACGAATACTTCTAAGCTTTTCAAATGTAATGAAGTAAAAATTACATAAGAAAAAATACGCAAGTAGAAGTGAAATTACTTTAATTATTGAGTACTTTTAGGAAGTAAAATTATAATAAAATTACTTAAGTATAGTACTTAGGTAGTTGTACATCGTTTCTTCACAACTCTGATCTTGGCGGTATAATATCGAAACTCGCTATGCTTCGGCATATCGATAGATACGGTTCAGATCGTGTTGAATTCGATACTTTAAGGTAGTGGGCATCTGGGCCGCACCAAAAGAGATCGTAAGGTCGTTCACGTAGAGCGTAGGGAGAACACCAAGGTGATACCGTTGATACTCCAGGCAAAGAGAGTGAGAATGAAGACACTTTCGGGACAACCTAATCCTGCCCTATATTAAACCAGAACAAGTCTTTCTTTCCACCTATATGTAATCGACAATTTCGTAGGCAGTCAGATAAGAATATTGGGAGGAGTCCCCCCCCTTCCCTGCCATATTTAGAGGAACCCCACGATACCGTATGGCCATGTAGTATCGTAGAGCTTATCCAGATAAAAAACAACAACAACATGACGAATTGTTGTATATGAAGGAAAGCTTTGCAGATAGAGTTTTTCAGTCAGAAAAGAGCATCCGATGCGGAGCAGAACTTGCGAAGGCCTTATTGTGCAATAGAGAAGTGACTCTTACTGTCCACAAGCAATTTTTCCATGCGGGAAGCTAGAAAATTGTGCAGAAACTAGCCGGAATAGAGTGATCTCTCTCCATCTTGCAAAAAGCAAGTAGCGTAACCATATGCCAAGACTTTGGTAGGATTCTCTCTGTCAAGATCCTGTTGAACAAAACTAAAAAAAAAGCCATACATCTCTCAGCCAAGTCTCGAAGCATGGAGCATGAGATATAGCACGAACTAGGCGCAGTATCTGCGTACGAAGCGAGGGCAGAACACAGATCGCTTAGTGTAATCAGGTCATATAAGTGTTCCCTGCCTCTGGAAAGAAAGTCCAGTCGACGACCTTCAGCAAGCGTGCGATGTGCTCTAAATGCGTGCGGAGTACCATCCCGCATAGATAATTCGGAAAAGCGGTAGTGAAGGACTCCACTACAGAGGTGGGGTCCGAGATTTCGGTCCCGTCCTACTGGATGACGGGAGGGAGGTCCTTAGGGGTACTTACGCCGATTTTCTTTATGGCATGCTTCTCCAACTCTCGAAGAAGGGTATTTCCATTAAGTGAAGGCAAATATGCCCACCAAAATAAGCGACGAGCGCGGTTTGAAACATATTGTAAATCGTTCGTGCATGGCTTCTCCTCACACGGTGGTCAAAGCAGAAAGACGTTCTAGGAATAGAACGTTCAGGGAATATAAATCAATTGCCTCATTAACCGACCATATTTCCTTGAATCTGTCATTGAAGTCATTTCTTCGAATACAGCTCTCTGTGCCTGATCCAAGCACCGTTGAGGCTGCCTCTCGAGTGGCGACGGGACACAAAAGAATGGGAAAATGATCGCTTCCATGAAGATCGCAGATATCCAGACATTCTAAGTCTGCGAGTCCATCCGGAGAGCATAGCATCAGCTCAAGAGGTGAAAATGAAGTGGTTATAAGAGAATGATGTGGGAACTCATCCACATTAAGGATACCAATCTCTATATCTTCGATCCGGTCAGCTATGACCTCGCTCTTGGGATTAGTCGTGTGGCAACCATAGAGGGGTTG
Source organism: Ceratothoa steindachneri (assembly GCA_963969495.1). Classification (NCBI taxonomy): domain Eukaryota; kingdom Metazoa; phylum Arthropoda; class Malacostraca; order Isopoda; family Cymothoidae; genus Ceratothoa; species Ceratothoa steindachneri. The sequence continues at coordinate 176,102,713 of OZ018321.1, forward strand.
CCTATTGTTCAAATATGCGACTGAAATACACTGCATCGAGGTAAGCTGACGTTTGAATATACACTTTCTGACTCACACTCTTTTGTCACACATTCTCTCACATGCACTCCTCATCTCGATACTCTCACTACTTCATCCCTTCACACTCTCACACTTTCACATTCTATATCTATCACACTCAGTCTCTTTCACACTACTATTCGGAAACTTTTTATCTCTCACCCTCTCACACACTCTCACATACTTTCACTCTTCCACACACTTACTCTCTCCTACTCTGACACTCGCACACTCTCTCTCACACACCTGCACGACGGCACCCTACACTTTTTTGATCGATGAGCTGCTCGTCCTCCCGCCCTGAGTGCCAATTATGGAAGCCCTGTCACTGGGTTGACGTAAATTTTCTGATGGGGCCTGGGTGGGGCAGTGGTTGATGCGCCTCCCCCTCGCTCACTCTCAGCGCTACTATTTGTTTTACTCTAAGACTGTCTCCTTGACCGTTGATCTACTTAAACTTATTGGCACCGGGAGGAAATGTTCTTACCTGAACATAGTGCAAATTAGGGAGACCCCATCACGGGGCTGTATTGACCCTTTTATCGGAGCCTGGGAAGTTGTTGGTGAGCTCACTCCTCGCTCCCCTTCAGCATTCTTTTTTCTCTATGACTCTTCCCTCAACCCTCTGCCTGAGCTTAAGGACTTGACCAGCTTCCTCAGACTGTGTAGAAGAGGAAGCTTTGGAACCTCTATAAATAACGCTCGCATGTCGCAGGAAACCAGGCCTTGAGGAGACTTAAGCGTTGGGGCGCGAATAATGAGAAGATCGGTTTTGCCCCAATAACCACTTTTGTGGGTGTAATGGGCTGATCACTTCCTCGTGGCCGTTCTCGGGCGCATAAGGCTTTACTGCTTATCGATGGTGAAGTTTACTGCCTTGTTGTCCACCTGGCCAACTAAAAGTTTCGTGTCCTATCTTAGGGTCTTTCATAACATATTTTCAGATGCTGGCCCTCCTGTTGAGGATCAGTACTACTAAGGATATCGGATCTGTCGCCCTGCCTCTCTGGCTGCCCATTGGGGAGCTACGACCTTTTGGAGAGGACCGGCCACTGGGTTACTTCTGGTCGGTGTTGGTCGCTGTCCTAAGTTGCGTGCACCATCGTTAACGAATCCAGGACGGACTGCTGAAAAGTCCGAAATCGGAGACAGGATAGGTTGGAGGGGCTGGACACAGGATATAGCTCCCCCTCCCTTATTTCTTTTCAGTGGTCACGAATGTAATAATTCTCTGTTTGTTGTCATGTGTTTTATGTTCGGAGCCGCCCCCAGCTCCACCTTTGTGACAGAGGTGGTCTTCCTGTGTTTTCTCTACTTGCAGTGGGTCTCCCCCTTTCTTTCTTAGGAGCCTGCTAAGAACACGGCAAGACAGAGGATGTGCCTCACCGTTGCCAGCCTCTTCTGTTGGGGAAAATGACCCAGCACAATCCTCACAGACGGGTAAGAGGTGGCATCGTCCCCGGGGCCTTGCCGAGACACATCATAGATACGAGGTTTGTTACGTGATGAAAGCCGGCATGCTCGTTTCCCCTTGGTGGTCGGCATACCGGCCCTAGTAACGTTTGTGACGGGCCATAAGCCTTATGAGTCCGCGGGCGGAATATCAGACAACTTGGGGAAGGGGCCATTTGTAGGTGCCTCCTGAGGTGGAAAAGATCACTGAAAGGCAGCCATTCCAGATTGCAGGGTCTTCCACGGGGGCGAACCTGGGCTCGGTGCCAGATACCAAAACTGAGTTCGTCCCTCTGCAAGGCCGTCCTCAAACGACACGGGACACTGAGGAATAACAAGGGGATGAGGGATCCCCTCCTCCACCTGTGCCCTTTAAGGGACAATATCTTATTAACTACTGAGAAATATCTGGCCGAGGCTGGTCCGTTCCGCCGTTGGGCCGCTTCCCGAGTAAAGGTGAAGCAGGTTCACTCCCTGCCCTCCCATTCAAAGAAGAAAAAAAACATAGAGGAAGAAATCGAAGAAAACAAGGAGTTTCTCTCCCTCCGTGGAATTCCAGGAAAGGACTGTTCTGTCTACGTTCGGCAAGCATCCAGGCCAAGAGCAGCACGTCTGTCCCCTTCCCCCACCGTGGGGAGAGTCCACGATACCATATCGCCATGCGTTATTATAGGCTTTCTTAGAGTGAAAAACATCGTGGCGTAGTGCTGTCTACGAAGGAAGGACTCGCAGACAGCATTTTCTAGTCGGAGCAGAGCATCTGACGTGGATTGGAACTTGTGGAAGACGGACTATGCGGAAGACAAGTGGCCTCCGCTGTACAGGAAAAAGACTAAGCTAGAACTTACCAAATTCTCTATCAACTTGCACCTGTTGGAGGTTTTAGAAATTGGGCGGGAAATGACCGGGGTAATGTGATATCTCCCCGGTTTGCGTAAAGCGTTGGGTGATGGTGGGGGGTAGGAATTGAAGCCCTTTTGGTTCTGTTCTCCTTCGGGGGACAGCTTTAGTAATCCCCGAAGAAAGCCTCATGGCCACTTTATGCGGATTTGACTCTAGTGAGTCTAAAGATTCGGTGGAGACTCGCGGGCGTTTCGTCGTATGAGAAACGGTCATAGAGGGAGTGGGGGTAGGAGCGCTGGTTTTAGCCTAGGCTGTTTGTCAACCCTTTGTGCAGCTATCTCTACCAGTGGAGTGCCTGGGGTGGCTAGAAACCACAAAAGTGTTCCGAATGGGTTGCAAAAGCGACGCTGCTTGTCGACCTAAAGAGGCCAGGACCAGAGGGTGCTTTCTTTTTAGTTTTTGAGGTATAAAACGTACCAAGTAGCGCTGTCGCACCAAGACCAAGTCTGAAGCATCGCAAAAGTAGAGACGATCCACAGCCTGAACAGCCAGGGTTTCCTTCTCCAGGAAATACGCACAACATCATTTCAAAGAAGCGGGATGCGGCTCTCCGCAATTGACACACTTGGGAATAGGGGATAAGGAATAAACATACATATATGGCCTTAGAGTAACATAGAGTAAAAGGCAAACCGATATTTGTACTTAAACATCATTGATTCATACCTATAGCCGAAGTGGTGGCAGTAGTAACACTTCTGCGGTAGTAGCACGAATGCTTTTACGCGATCGCGATACCAAACGGCAACACACCAACTCTGGGAGCCTGATGTCTTCTAAGGAGTAGTCCACGAGTTCCCTCGAATAAACCACGCCTTTCACGAAATTCATGGTAGAGTGCGGTATCACACTTACCGGCAAATCGTCGAGTATCCAAAGGGCACCAATCATGGTTGCCTTGAAAGGGTCCGCCGCATTAGCCAGAAGGCTGTCGTCCAAGAAACGGGTTACCCTCGGCTATCTACCAGTTAGTCTAACTAAAGCATGCTGCTATCAGTGGAGCAAATGACTAAAACGCCTTTAAGGCCATCGGGCTCAAAAACGCCAGGTAATCTCTGAATGAGGAGTCCCGACGTACTCGAGGTTCCACTCACCGCACTTGCGAATATGGCCTTCATCTGGTCCTTCTCGCCCGAGAGTGCCTCTTCGTTCCGTTTACGGGTAGGGGGGGGGAGGGTGAATTGTCCGTCCTAATGGAGCAGAGAGACAGCGTCCCGCATGTAAGAGTCCTCAGTTTCTCACCTTTTTCCCTGAGCATCAATGGTATCACCTCGCTCCTACCGTGGACGACCTTTCGATCTCTTTTGGTGCTGCCCAGATAACAACTCTAGAGCATCTACTCCATCAAGCATTGAACTGCACCTCTTGCTATGCCAAAGCGCACAGGTTTCGGGTTTCCTTGACAAAGAATAAGATGGTGCACTTCTGCAGCCATCTACGCGTCTATCCTGACCCGGACTTGTTCCTAAACGGGGTTTTCCTGGAAGTACTAGATTATCACCGTTTCCTTGATCTTGTTTTTGAGAGACGCCTCTCCTGGGTGGTTCATATTCGCAGCCTAATGGTCTCATGAATCCGTGCCATGAATCTTCTTTGCTTCGTGGCGTTCATCACTTTGGGTGGTGATTGGGCTACTGCCTTACTTTTCTGCCGATCCCTCGTTCGTCGAACCTTGACTACGAATGCAAGCTGTACGCATCCGTAGCCGAGCTTCTATTGCGGAAGGTGGAGTCGATCGATCACGCAGGTATCCATCTGGCGACTGGTGCACGTCACCCATTGAGAGCCTACTTGTCGGTGACAGGGAGACCCCACTCGATATGTGCCGTACACAGTGAGTTGTGTTTGTACCCACGGGCCAGGCATCTCTCTAAATCGTCAACGGCTCTCACTGCATTCGCAGCCGATCTCGACGGTGCTCATGCTGCTGAGAGACGCCACTCATACTCTAAGCCTTTTGAGTTTAGGGCTAGAAAACTCCTTCGAGAGCTGGATCTCGGGTCACCGGTGCCTCTGGTTCTGCCAATGACGCTACCCTGGAGAATACCATCTTTGGCTATTTGTCGCCACATAGTATACACTCTGTTTGAAGTCAGCGAGACTCCACCAGGCGCTGCGTCTGTCTTCACGGCTGACTGCTTCCAATACATCACTCGGTAAGGAAGACAACATGTCCTACCCGGCTCTGAGATGGGAGGCAACCGAACAGAACTTAAAGTTGCGTGCCAATGCGACGCGCCTATTCCCATGAACCTATCCAACAATGCGTCAACGGCTTCCGATCACTTTCTGTCCATCCTCATTTTTATTTTGTTTTGCTTTTTGTTTTAGTTTGTTCATTCTTTCTTTCTCCTTTTCATTCTCCCACCTGCTTTCTTACCTGCGGCGAAGCGGCGCCAGGTCAAGGCATCGCTTTTTTTTCAAAGGGAGTAAAGTTCAATTGTACCCATTTAGAGCCATTAAATGACCCATATGATCATGGGACACATGGTTATTCACCCTGAGGATTTCAAATCTGCCATTGGATTTGGCGTTGGGTGGCGCCATCTAGTTGCAAAAGCCTCATTCAGCCATTCAAAGGGACTTGTAACTGATTTGAACCATGGGAAACTATCAATGCAATAACCATTTATCATCCTATCATAAAACGCCGCAGGACATTGGAGAGACTTTTCCTCATTTTTTCTCTCTATATCTTTATTTATTTCTTTCTTTCTTTATCTCTCTTTTTATCTCCATATCCTTTTAACTTTCTCTTGTTTCTTTTATCTCTCTCCTTTCTCCCTTTCTCTTTTCACTTTCCTCTTTTTCTCCCTTTCACTTTTTCTTTCTTTCTCGTTTCTCTCTTTCTCTTTTCTCTCTTTCTCCTTTCTCTTTCTTGCTTTTTCTTTCTCTTTTCTCTTTTTCTTTTCATTTCAATATTTCTTTCTTTCTCTATTTCACTTAATTTCTTTCTTCCTCAATCTTTCTCTTTATTTATTTCTTCCTCTTTTTAGGTTTCGCTCTTTCTCTTTTCTCGCTTTCTTTTTTATCTCTTTCTCTTATTTTTTTCTTTCTATCTCACTTCCTCTCTCTTTTCTTTCGCATTCCATTTCTATCCCTCTCTCTTTCTCTCCCTCTCTCCTTTGCTTGTTTTCTGAAACTTAGAAATGTGCTTTCCGCTTCTTTCTTTCTCGCTTTCTCCCTCTTTTCTCTTTTCTTTCCTCTCTCTTTCTCTCCCTCTCTCCTTTGCTTCGTTTTCTGAGAATTAGAAATGTGCTTTCCGGTTCTTTCTTTCTCTCTTTCTCTCTCATTTCTCTTTTCTTTCCTCTCTCTTTCTCTCCCTCTCTCCTTTGCTTCGTTTTCTGAAACTTAGAAATGTGCTTTCCGCTTCTTTCTTTCTCGCTTTCTCTCTCTTTTCTCTTTTCTTCCCTCTCTCCTTTGCTTCGTTTTCTGAAACTTAGAAATGTGCTTTCCGCTTCTTTCATTTTTGCTACCTCTCTCTTTTCTCTTTTCTTCCCTCTCTCTTTCTCTCCCTCTCTCCTTTGCGTCGTTTTCTGAAACTTAGAAATGTGCTTTCCACTTTTTTTTCCCGCTTTCTCTCTCTTTTCTCTTTTCTTTCCTCTCTCCTATGCTTCGTTTTCTGAAACTTAGAAATGTGCTTTTCGCTTCTTTCTTTTTCGCTTTCTCTCTCTTTTCTCTTTTCTTTCCTCTCTCTTTCTCTCCCTCTCTCCTTTGCTTCGTTTTCTGAAAATTAGAAATGTGTTTTCCGCTTTTTTCTTTCTCTCTTTCTCTCTCATTTCTCTTTTCTTTCCTCTCTCTTTCTCACCCTCTTTCCTTTACTTCGTTTTCTAAAACTTAGAAATAAGCTTTCCGCATCTTTCTTTCTCACTTTCTCTCTCTTTTCTCTTTCTTTCCTCTCTCTTTCTCTCCCTCTCTCCTTTCATTCGTTTTCTTAAACTTAGAAATGTGCTTTTCGCTTCTTTCTTTCTCGCTTTTACTCTCGTTTTCTTTTATTTTCTCTCTCTTTCTCTCCCTCTCTCCTTTGCTTCGTTTTCTGAAACTTAGAAATGTGCTTTTCGCTTCTTTATTTCTCGCTTTCTCTCTCTTTTCTCTTTTCTTTCCTCTCTCTTTTTCTCCCTCTCTTCTTTTTTCGTTTTCTGAAACTTAGAAATGTGCTTTCCGGTTCTTTGTTTCTCGCTTTCTCTCACTTTTCTCTTTTCTTTCTCTCTTTTTCTCTCCCTCTCTCCTTTGCTTCGTTTTCTAAGAACTTGGAAATGTGCTTTCCACTTCTTTCTTTCTCTTTCTTTCTCTTTTCTTTCCTCTCTCTTTCTCTCCCTCTCTCCTTTGCTTCGTTTTCTGAAACTTAGAAATGTGCTTTACGCTTCTTTCATTTTTGCTACATCTCTTTTTTCTCTTTTCTTTCCTCTCTCTTTCTCTCCCTCTATCCTTTGCTTCGTTTTCTGAAACTTAGAAATGTGCTTTCCGCTTCTTTCTTTCTCGCTTTCTCTCTTTTCTCTTTTCTTTCCTCTCTCCTTTACTTCGTTTTCTAAAACTTAGTAATGTGCTTTCCGCTTTTTTTCTCGCTTTCTCTCTTTTCTTTTTTCTTTCCTCCCTCTTTCTCTCCCTCTCTCCTTTGCTTCATTTTCTGAAACTTAGAAATGTGCTTCCCGCTTTTTTTTCTTGCTTTCTCTCTCTTTTCTCTTTTCTTTCCTCTCTCTTTCTCTCCCTCTCTCCTTTGACACGTTTTCTGAAACTTAGAAATGTGCTTTCCGCTTCTTTCTTTCTCGCTTTCTCTCTCTTTTCTCTTTTCTTTCCTCGCTCTTTCTCTCGCTCTCTCCTTTTCTTCGTTTTCTGAAACTTAGAAATGTGATTTCCGCTTCTTTCTTTCTCGCTTTCTTTTGCTTTACTCTTTTCTTTCCTCTCTCTTTCTCTCCCTCTCTCTTTTGCTTTATTTTCTGAAAATTAGAAATGTGCTTTCCGCTTCTTTCTTTCTCACTTTCTCTTTCTTTTCTTTTCTCTCTCTTTCTCTCCGTCTCTCCTTTGCTTCGTTTTCTGAAACTTAGAAATGTGCTTTTCGCTTCTTTCTTTTTCGCTTTCTCTCTCTTTTCTCTTTTCTTTCCTCTCTCTTTCTCTCCCTCTCTCCTTTGCTTCGTTTTCTGAAAATTAGAAATGTGTTTTCCGCTTTTTTCTTTCTCTCTTTCTCTCTCATTTCTCTTTTCTTTCCTCTCTCTTTCTCACCCTCTTTCCTTTACTTCGTTTTCTAAAACTTAGAAATAAGCTTTCCGCATCTTTCTTTCTCACTTTCTCTCTCTTTTCTCTTTCTTTCCTCTCTCTTTCTCTCCCTCTCTCCTTTCATTCGTTTTCTTAAACTTAGAAATGTGCTTTTCGCTTCTTTCTTTCTCGCTTTTACTCTCGTTTTCTTTTATTTTCTCTCTCTTTCTCTCCCTCTCTCCTTTGCTTCGTTTTCTGAAACTTAGAAATGTGCTTTTCGCTTCTTTATTTCTCGCTTTCTCTCTCTTTTCTCTTTTCTTTCCTCTCTCTTTTTCTCCCTCTCTTCTTTTTTCGTTTTCTGAAACTTAGAAATGTGCTTTCCGGTTCTTTGTTTCTCGCTTTCTCTCACTTTTCTCTTTTCTTTCTCTCTCTTTCTCTCCCTCTCTCCTTTGCTTCGTTTTCTAAGAACTTGGAAATGTGCTTTCCACTTCTTTCTTTCTCTTTCTTTCTCTTTTCTTTCCTCTCTCTTTCTCTCCCTCTCTCCTTTGCTTCGTTTTCTGAAACTTAGAAATGTGCTTTACGCTTCTTTCATTTTTGCTACATCTCTTTTTTCTCTTTTCTTTCCTCTCTCTTTCTCTCCCTCTATCCTTTGCTTCGTTTTCTGAAACTTAGAAATGTGCTTTCCGCTTCTTTCTTTCTCGCTTTCTCTCTTTTCTCTTTTCTTTCCTCTCTCCTTTGCTTCGTTTTCTAAAACTTAGTAATGTGCTTTCCGCTTTTTTTCTCGCTTTCTCTCTTTTCTTTTTTCTTTCCTCCCTCTTTCTCTCCCTCTCTCCTTTGCTTCATTTTCTGAAACTTAGAAATGTGCTTTCCGCTTTTTTTTCTTGCTTTCTCTCTCTTTTCTCTTTTCTTTCCTCTCTCTTTCTCTCCCTCTCTCCTTTGACACGTTTTCTGAAACTTAGAAATGTGCTTTCCGCTTCTTTCTTTCTCGCTTTCTCTCTCTTTTCTCTTTTCTTTCCTCGCTCTTTCTCTCGCTCTCTCCTTTTCTTCGTTTTCTGAAACTTAGAAATGTGATTTTCGCTTCTTTCTTTCTCGCTTTCTTTTGCTTTACTCTTTTCTTTCCTCTCTCTTTCTCTCCCTCTCTCTTTTGCTTTATTTTCTGAAACTTAGAAATGTGCTTTCCGCTTCTTTCTTTCTCACTTTCTCTTTCTTTTCTTTTCTCTCTCTTTCTCTCCGTCTCTCCTTTGCTTCGTTTTCTGAAACTTAGAAATGTGCTTTTCGCTTCTTTCTTTTTCGCTTTCTCTCTCTTTTCTCTTTTCTTTCCTCTCTCTTTCTCTCCCTCTCTCCTTTGCTTCGTTTTCTGAAAATTAGAAATGTGTTTTCCGCTTTTTTCCTTCTCTCTTTCTCTCTCATTTCTCTTTTCTTTCCTCTCTCCTTTGCTTCATTTTCTGAAACTTAGAAATATGCTTTCCGCTTCTTTCTTTCTCGCTTTCTTTCTTTTTTCTCTTTTCTTTCCTCTCTCTTTCTCTCCCTCTCTCCTTTGCGTCGTTTTCTGAAACTTAGAAATGTGCTTTCCGTTTCTTCCTTCTCGCTTTCTCTCTCTTTTCTCTTTTCTTTCCTCTCTCTTTCTCTCCCTCTCTCCTTTGACACGTTTTCTGAAACTTAGAAATGTGCTTTCCGCTTCTTTCTTTCTCGCTTTCTCTCTCTTTTCTCTTTTCTTTCCTCGCTCTTTCTCTCGCTCTCTCCTTTTCTTCGTTTTCTGAAACTTAGAAATGTGATTTTCGCTTCTTTCTTTCTCGCTTTCTTTTGCTTTACTCTTTTCTTTCCTCTCTCTTTCTCTCCCTCTCTCTTTTGCTTTATTTTCTGAAACTTAGAAATGTGCTTTCCGCTTCTTTCTTTCTCACTTTCTCTTTCTTTTCTTTTCTCTCTCTTTCTCTCCGTCTCTCCTTTGCTTCGTTTTCTGAAACTTAGAAATGTGCTTTTCGCTTCTTTCTTTTTCGCTTTCTCTCTCTTTTCTCTTTTCTTTCCTCTCTCTTTCTCTCCCTCTCTCCTTTGCTTCGTTTTCTGAAAATTAGAAATGTGTTTTCCGCTTTTTTCCTTCTCTCTTTCTCTCTCATTTCTCTTTTCTTTCCTCTCTCCTTTGCTTCATTTTCTGAAACTTAGAAATATGCTTTCCGCTTCTTTCTTTCTCGCTTTCTTTCTTTTTTCTCTTTTCTTTCCTCTCTCTTTCTCTCCCTCTCTCCTTTGCGTCGTTTTCTGAAACTTAGAAATGTGCTTTCCGTTTCTTCCTTCTCGCTTTCTCTCTCTTTTCTCTTTTCTTTCCTCTCTCCTATGCTTCGTTTTCTGAAACTTAGAAATGTGGTTTCCGCTTTTTTTCTCGCTTTCTCTCTTTTTTCTCTTTTCGTTCCTCTCTCTTTCTCTACCTCTCTCCTTTGCTTGTTTTTCTGAAACTTAGAAATGTGCTTTCCGCTTCTTTCTTTCTCGCTTTCTCTCTCTTTTCTCTTTCTTTTCTTCTCTCTTTCTCACCCTCTTTCCTTTGCTTCGTTTTCTAAAACTAAGAAATAAGCTTTCCGCATCTTTCTTTCTCACTTTCTCTCTCTTTTCTCTTTTCTTTCCTCTCTCTTTCTTTCCCTCTCTCCTTTGCTTCGTTTTCTGAAACTTAGAAATGTGCTTTCCGCTTCATTCTTTATCTCTTTCTCTCTTTCTTTTCTCTTTTCTTTCCTCTCCCTTTCTTTCCCTCTCTTTTTTCCTTCGTTTTCTGAAACTTAGAAATGTGCTTTCCGCTTCTTTCTTTCTCGATTTCTCTCTCTTTTCTCTTTTCTTTCCTCGCTCTTGCTCTCCCTCTCTCCTTTGATTCGTTATCTGAAAATTAGAAATGTGCTTCCTACTTCTTTCTTTCTCGCTTTCTCTCTCTTTTCTCTTTTTTTCCACTCTCCTTTGCTTCGTTTTCTGAAACTTATAAATGTGCTTTCCACTTCTTTCTTTTTCCTTTCTCTCTCTTTTCTCTTTTCTTCCCTCTCTCTTTCTCTCTCTTTCTCCTTTGCTTCGTTTTCTAAAACTTAGAAATGTGCTTTCCGCTTCTTTTTTTCGCTTTCTTTCTCTTTTCTCTTTTTTTCCTCTCTCTTTCTCTCCCTCACTCCTTTGCTTCGTTTTCTGAAACTTAGAAATGTGCTTCCGCTTCTTTCTTTCTCGCTTTCTCTCTTCTTTCTTTTTTCTTTCCCTCTCTCCTTTGCTTCGTTTTCTGAAACTTAGAAATGTGCTTTTCGCTTCTTTCTTTCTCGCTTTCTCTCTCTTTTCTCTTTTCTTCCCTCTCTCTTTCTCTCTCTTTCTCCTTTGCTTCGTTTTCTAAAACTTAGAAATGTGCTTTCCGCTTCTTTTTTTCGCTTTCTTTCTCTTTTCTCTTTTTTTCCTCTCTCTTTCTCTCCCTCACTCCTTTGCTTCGTTTTCTGAAACTTAGAAATGTGCTTCCGCTTCTTTCTTTCTCGCTTTCTATCTTCTTTCTTTTTTCTTTCCCTCTCTCCTTTGCTTCGTTTTCTGAAACTTAGAAATGTGCTTTTCGCTTCTTTCTTTCTCGCTTTCTCTCTCTTTTCTCTTTTCTGTCCTCTCTCTTTCTCTCCCTCTCTCCTTTGCTTGTTTTCTAACACTTAAAAATGTGCTTTCTGCTTCTTTCTTTCTCACTTTCTCTCTCTTTTTTTTCTTTCCTCTCTTTTTTTCTCCATCTCTTCATTTTTCGTTTTCTGAAACTTAGAAATGTGCTTTCCGCTTCTTTCTTTCTCGCATTCTCTCTTTTTTCTCTTTTCTTTCCTCTCTTTTTCTCTCCTTCTCTCCTTTGCTTCGTTTTCTGAAACTTAGAAATATGTTTTCCGCTTTCTTGCTCGCTTTCTCTCTCTTTTCTCTTTTCTTTCCTCTCTCTTTCTCTCCATCTCTCCTTTGCTTCGTTTTCTGAAACTTAGAATCTTGTTTTCCGCTACTTTCTTTCTCGCTTCCTCTCTCTTTTCTCTATTCTTTCCCCTCTCTTTCTCTCCCTCTCTCCTTTGCTTCGTTTTCTGAAACTTAGAAATGTGCTTTCCGCTTCTTTCTTTCTCGCTTTCTCTCTTATTCTTTTTTCTTTCCTCTTTTCTTTCTCTCCTTCTTTCCTTTGCTTCGTTTTCGGAAAATTAGAAATGTGCTTTTCGCTTCTTTCTTTCTCGATTTCTCTCTCTTTAATCTTTTCTGTCATCTCTCTTTCTCTACCTCTCTCCTTTGCTTCGTTTTCTAAGACTTAGAAATTTGCTTTCCGCTTCTTTCTTTTTAGCTTTCTCTCTCTTTTCTTTTTTTTTCCTTTCTCTTTCTCTCCCTCTCTCCTTTTTTCGTTTTCTGAAACTTAGAAATGTGCTTTCGGCTTCTTTCTTTCTCGCATTCTCTCCTTTTTCTCTATTCTTTCCTCTCTCGTCCTCTCCCTCTCTTATTTGCTTCGTTTTCTGAAACTTAGAAATGTGCTTTCCGCCTCTTTTTTTCACTCTTTCTCTATTCTTTCCTCTCTCTTTTTCTCCCTCTCTTCTTTGCTTCGTTTTCTGAAACTTAGAAAGGTGCTTTCCGGTTCTTTCTTTCTCGCTTTATCTCTCTTTTCTTTTTTCTTTCCTCTCTCTTTCACTCCCTCTCTCCTTTGCATCGTTTTCTGAAACATAGAAATGTGTTTTCCGCTTCTTTCTTTCTCGCTTTCTCTCTCTTTTTCTTTTTTCTTTCCTCTCTCTTGATCTCCCTCTCTCCTTTGCTCCGTTTTCTGAAACTTAGAAATGTGCTTTCCGCTTCTTTCTTTCTTACTTCCTCTCTCTTTTGCCTTTCTTTCCTCTTTCTTTCTCTCCCTCTCTCCTTTGCTTCGTTTTCTAAAACTTAAAAATATGCTTTCAACTTCTTTCTTTTTCGCTTTCTCTCTCTTTTCTCTTTTCTTTCCTCTCTCTTTATCTCCCTCTCTCCTTTGTTTCATTTTCTGAAACTTAGAAATGTGCTTTTCACTTTTTTCTTTCTCGCTTTCTTTCGCTTTTCTCTTTTCTTTCCTCTCTCTTTCTCTTCCTCTCCCTTTTGATTCGTTTTCTGAAACTTAGAAATGTGCTTCCTACTTCTTTCTTTCTCGCTTTCTCTCTAATTTCTCTTTCTTTTCCTCTCTCTTTCTCTCCCTCTTTCCTTTGCTTCGTTTTCTGAAACTCAGAAATGTTCTTCTAGCTTCTTCCTTTCTCGCTTTCTCTCGCTTTTCTCTTTTCTCTTCTCTGTGTTTCTCTCCCTCTCTCCTTTGCTTCGTTTTCTCAAACTTAGAAATGTGCTTTCCGCTTTTTTTTTTCTCGTATTCTCTCTCTTTTCTTTTTTCTTTCCTCTCTCATTCTTTCCCTCTCTCCTTTGCTTCGTTTTCTGAAACTTAGAAATGTGCTTTTCGCTTCTTTCTTTCTCGCTTTCTCTCTCTTTTCTCTTTTCTGTCCTCTCTCTTTCTCTCCCTCTCTCCTTTGCTTGTTTTCTAACACTTAAAAATGTGCTTTCTGCTTCTTTCTTACTCACTTTCTCTCTTTTTTTTTCTTTCCTCTCTTTTTTTCTCCATCTCTTCATTTTTCGTTTTCTGAAACTTAGAAATGTGCTTTCCGCTTCTTTCTTTCGCGCATTCTCTCTTTTTTCTCTTTTCTCTCCTCTCTCTTTCTCTCCCTCTCTCCTTTGCTTCGTTTTCTGAAACTTAGAAATATGTTTTCCGCTTTCTTGCTCGCTTTCTCTCTCTTTTCTCTTTTCTTTCCTCTCTCTTTCTCTCCATCTCTCCTTTGCTTCATTTTCTGAAACTTAGAATCTTGTTTTCCGCTACTTTCTTTCTCGCTTTCTCTCTCTTTTCTCTATTCTTTCCCCTCTCTTTCTCTCCCTCTCTGTTTTGCTTCGTTTTCTGAAACTTAGAAATGTGCTTTCCGCTTCTTTCCTTCTCGCTTTCTCTCTTATTCTTTTTTATTTCCTCTTTTCTTTATCTCCTTTCCTTTGCTTCGTTTTCGGAAAATTAGAAATGTGCTTTTCGCTTCTTTCTTTCTCGATTTCTCTCTCTTTTCTCTTTTCTGTCATCTCTCTTTCTCTCCGTCTCTCCTTTGCTTCGTTTTCTAGGACTTAGAAATTTGCTTTCCGCTTCTTTCTTTCTAGCTTTCTCTCTCTTTTCTCTTTTTTTTCCTTTCTTTTTCTCTCCCTCTCTCCTTTTATCGTTTTCTGAAACTTAGAAATGTGCTTTCCGCTTCTTTGTTTCACGCATTCTCTCCTTTTTCTCTATTCTTTACTCTCTCGTCCTCTCCCTCTCTTATTTGCTTCGTTTTCTGAAACTTAGAAATGTGCTTTCCGCCTCTTTTTTTCACTCTTTCTCTATTCTTTCCTCTCTCTTTTTCTCCCTCTCTACTTTGCTTCGTTTTCTGAAACTTAGAAATGTGCTTTCCGGTTCTTTCTTTCTCCCTTTCTCTCTCTTTTCTCTTTTCTTTCCACTCTCCTTTGCTTCGTTTTCTGAAACTTAAAAAAGGTGCTTTCCCCTTCTTTTTTTTCGCTTTCTCTCTCTTTTCTCTTTTCTTTCCTCTCTCTTTTACTCGCTCTCTCCTTTGCTTCGTTTTCTGAAACATAGAAATGTGCTTTCTGCTTCTTTTTTTCTCGCTTTCTCTCTCTTTTCTCTTTTCTTTCCTCTCTCTTTATCTCGCTCTCTCCTTTGCTTCGTTTTCTGAAACTTAAAAATATGCTTTCTGCTTCTTTCTTTTTCGCTTTCTCTCTCTTTTCTCTTTTCTTTCCTCTTTCTTTATCTCCCTCTTTCCTTTGTTTCGTTTTCTGAAACTTAGAAATGTGCTTTTCGCGACTTTCTTTCTCGCTTTCTCTCGCTTTTCTCTTTTCTTTCCTCTCTCTTTCTCTTCCTCTCTCCTTTGATTCGTTTTCTGAAACTTAGAAATGTGCTTCCTACTTCTTTCTTTCTCGCTTTCTCTCTTTTCTCTTTCTTTTCCTCTCTCTTTCTCTCCCTCTTTCCTTTGCTTCGTTTTCTGAAACTTAGAAATATGTTTCCCGCTTTCTTGCTCGCTTTCTCTCTTTTTTCTCTTCTCTTTCCTCTCTCTTTCTCTCCATCTCTCCTTTGCTTCGTTTTCTGAAACTTAGAATCTTGTTTTCCGCTACTTTCTTTCTCGCTTCCTCTCTCTTTTCTCTTTTCTTTCCCATCTCTTTCTCTCCCTCTCTCCTTTGCTTCGTTTTCTGAAACTTAGAAATGTGTTTTCCGCTTCTTTCTTTCTCGCTTTCTCTTTTATTCTTTTTTCTTTCCTCTTTCTTTCTCTCCTTCTTTACTTTGCTTCGTTTTCGGAAAATTAGAAATGTGCTTTTCGCTTCTTTCTTTCTCGATTTATCTCTCTTTTCTCTTTTCTTTCCTCTCTCTTTCTCTCCCTCTCTCCTTTTTTTGTTTTCTGAAACTTAGAAATGTGCTTTCGCTTCTTTCTTTCTCGCATTCTCTCCTTTTTCTCTTTTCTTTCCTCTCTCGTTCTCTCCCTCTCTTATTTGCTTCGTTTTCTGAAACTTAGAAATGTGCTTTCCGCCTCTTTTTTTCACGCTTCTCTTTTCTTTCCTATCTTTTTCTCCCCCTCTCTCCTTTGCATCGTTTTCTGAAACTTAGAAATGTGCTTTCCGGTTCTTTCTTTCTCACTTTCTCTCGCTTTTCTCTTTTCTTTCGTCTCTTTTTCTCTCCCTCTCTCCTTTGCTTCGTCTTTTGAAACTTAGAAATGTGCTTTTCGCTTCTTTCTTTCTCGCTTACTCTCGCTTTTCTCTTGTCTTTCCACTCTCTTTCTCTCCCTCGCTCCTTTGCTTCGTTTTCTGAAACTTAGAAATGTGCTTTCCGCTTCTTTCTCTCTCGCTTTCTCTCGCTTTTCGCTTTTCTTTCTTCTCTCTTTCTTTCTCTCTCTCCTTTCCTTCGTTTTCTGAAACTTAGAAATGTGCTTTACGCTTCTTTCTTTCTCGCTTACTCTCTCTTTTCTTTTTTCTTTCCTCTCTCTTTCTCTCCCTCTTTCCTTTGCTTCGTTTTCCGGAACTTAGAAATGTGCTTTACGCTTCTTTATTTCTCGCTTTCTCTCTTATTTCTCTTTTCTTTCCTCTCTCCTTTGGTTCGTTTTCTGAAACTTAGAAATGTGCTTTCCGCTTCTTTCTTTCTCGCTTTCTCCCTCTTTTCTCTTTTCTTTTCTCTCTCTTTTTCTCCCTCTCTCCTTTGCTTCGTTTTCTGAAACTCAGAAATGTGCTTTTCGCTTCTTTCTTTCTTGCTTTCTCTCTCTTTTCTTTTTTCTTTTCTCTCTCTTTCTCTCCCTCTCTCCTTTGCTTCGTTTTCTGAAACTTAGAAATGTGCTTTCCACTAATTTCTTTCTCGCTTTCTTTCTCGTTTTTCTTTTATTTCCTCTCTCTTTCTCTCCCTTTCTCCTTTGCTTCGTTTCCTGAAACTCAGAAATGTGCTTTTTGCTTCTTTCTTTCTCGCTTTCTCTCTCTTTTCTCTTTTCTTTCCTCTCTCTCTTTCTTCCTCTCTCCTTTGCTTCGTTTTCTGAAACTTAGAAATGTGCTTTCCGCTTCTTTTTTTTTCACTTTCTCTCTCTTTTCTGTCCTCTCTCTTTCTCTCCCTCTCTCATTTGTTTCGTTTTCTGAAACTTAATAATGTGCTTTTCGCTTCTTTCTTTCTCACTTTCTCTCTCTTTTCTCTTTTCTTTCCTCTCTCTTTCTCTCCCTCTCTCCTTTGCTTCGTTTTCTGAAACTTAGAAATATGCTTTTCGCTTCTTTCTTTTTCGCTTTCTCTCTCTTTTCTCTTTTCTGTCCTCTCTCTTTATCTCCCTCTCTCCTTTGTTTCGTTTTCTGAAACTTAGAAATGTGCTTTTCGCTTCTTTCTTTCTTGCTTTCTCTCTCTTTTCTTTTTTCTTTTCTCTCTCTTTCTCTCCCTCTCTCCTTTGCTTCGTTTTCTGAAAGTTAGAAATGTGCTTTCCGCTTCTTTCTTTCTCACTTTCTCTTTCTTTTCTCTTTTCTTTTCTCTCTCTTTCTCTCCCTCTCTCCTTTGCTTCGTTTCCTGAAACTCAGAAATGTGCTTTTTGCTTCTTTCTTTCTCGCTTTCTCTCTCTTTTCTCTTTTCTTTCCTCTCTCTTTTTCTTCCTCTCTCCTTTGCTTCGTTTTCTGAAACTTAGAAATGTGCTTTCCGCTTCTTTTTTTTCACTTTCTCTCTCTTTTCTGTCCTCTCTCTTTCTCTCCCTCTCTCATTTGTTTCGTTTTCTGAAACTTAAAAATGTGCTTTTCGCTTCTTTCTTTCTCACTTTCTCTCTCTTTTCTCTTTTCTTTCCTCTCTCTTTCTCTCCCTCTCTCCTTTGCTTCGTTTTCTGAAACTTAGAAATATGCTTTTCGCTTCTTTCTTTTTCGCTTTCTCTCTCTTTTCTCTTTTCTGTCCTCTCTCTTTATCTCCCTCTCTCCTTTGTTTCGTTTTCTGAAACTTAGAAATGTGCTTTTCGCTTCTTTCTTTCTCGCTTTCTCTCTCTTTTCTCTTTTCTTTCCTCTCTTTTTCTCTCCCTCTCTCCTTTGCTTCGTTTTCTGAAACTTAGAAATGTGCTTTTCGCTTCTTTCTTTTTCGCTTTCTCTCTCCTTTCTCTTTTCTTTCCACTCTCTTTCTCTCCCTCTCTCCTTTGCTTCGTTTTCTGAAACTTAGAAATGTGCTTTCCGCTTCTTTCTCTCTCGCTTTCTCTCGCTTTTCGCTTTTCTTTCTTCTCTCTTTCTCTCCTTCTCTCCTTTCCTTCGTTTTCCGGAATTTAGAAATGTGCTTTCCGCTACTTTATTTCTCGCTTTCTCTCTCTTTTCTGTTTTCTTTCCTCTCTCCTTTTCTTCGTTTTCTGTAACTTAGAAATGTGATTTCCGCTACTTTCTTTTTCGCTTTCTATCTCATTTCTCTTTTCTTTCCTCTCTCCTTTGCTTTGTTTTCTGAAACTTAGAAATGTGCTTTCCGCTTCTTTCTTTCTCGCTTTCTCCCTCTTTTCTCTTTTCTTTTCTCTCTCTTTCTCTCCCTCTCTCCTTTGCTTCGTTTTCTGAAACTCAGAAATGTGCTTTTCGCTTCTTTCTTTCTTGCTTTCTCTCTCTTTTCTTTTTTCTTTTCTCTCTCTTTCTCTCCCTCTCTCCTTTGCTTCGTTTTCTGAAACTTAGAAATGTGTTTTCCGCTAATTTCTTTCTCGCTTTCTTTCTCGTTTTTCTTTTATTTCCTCTCTCTTTCTCTCCCTCTCTCCTTTGCTTCGTTTTCTGAAACTTAGAAATGTTCTTCTAGCTTCTTTCTTTGTCGCTTTCTCTCGCTTTTCTCTTTTCTTTCCTCTCTCTTTCTTTCCCTCTCTCTTTTGCTTGTGTTCTGAAACTTAGAAATGTGCTTTCCGCTTCTATCTTTCTCGCTTTCTCTCTCTTTTCTCTTTTCTTTCCTCTCTCTTTCTCTCCCTCTCTCCTTTTTTCGTTTTCTGAAACTTAGAAATATGCTTTCCGCTTCTTTCTTTTTCTTTTCTCTTTTCTTTCTTCTCTCTTTCTCTCCCTCTCTCCTTTGCTTCGTTTTCTGAAACTTCAAAATGTGCTTTCCTCTTCTTTCTTTCTCGCTTTCTCTCGCTTTTCCCTTTTCTTTTCTCTCTCTTTTGCCCCGTTTTCTGAAACTTAGAAATGTGCTTTCTGCTTTTTTTTCTCGCTTTCTCTCTCTTTTCTCTTTTCCTTGATCTCTTTTTCTCTCCCTCTCTCCTTTGCTTCGTTTTCTGAAACTTAGAAATGTGCTTTCCGCTTCTTTCTTTCTCGCTTTCTCTCTCGTTTCTCTCTCTTTCTCTCCCTCTTTCCTTTGCTTCGTTTTCAGAAACTTAGAAATGTGCTTCTGCTTCTTTCTTCCTCGCTTTCTCCCTCTTTTCTCTTTTTTTTCCTCTCTCTCTTTCTCTCCCTCTCTCCTTTGCTTCGTTTTCTAAAACTTGGAAATGTGCTTTCCGCTTCTTTCTTTCTCGCTTTCTCTCTCTCTTTTCTCTTTTATTCCCTCTCTCTTTCTGTCTCTTTCTCCTTTGCTTCGTTTTCTGAAACTTAGAAATGTGCTTTCCGCTTCTTTCTTTTTCGCTTTCTCTCTTTTTTCTCTTTTCTTTTCCTCGCTCTGTCTTTCCCTCTCTCCTTTGCTTCGTTTTCTGAAACTTAGAAATGTGCTTTCTGCTTCTTTCTTTCTCGCTTTCTCTATTCTTTCTTTTTTCTTTCCTCTCTCTTTCTTTCCCTCTCTCCTTTGCCTTGTTTTCTGAAACTTAGAAATGTGCTTTTGGCTTCTTTCTTTCTCGCTTTCTCTCTCTTTTCTCTTTTCTTTCCTCTCTCTTTCTCTCCCTCTCTCCTTTGCTTGTTTTCTAACACTTAAAAATGTGCTTTCTGCTTCTTTCTTTCTCGCTTTCTCTCTCTTTTCTCTTTTCTTTCCTCTTTCTTTTCTCCCTCTCTTCTTTTTTCGTTTTCTGAAACTTAGAAATGTGCTTTCCGCTTCTTTCTTTCTCGCATTCTCTCTTTTTTCTCTTTTCTTTCCTCTCTCTTTCTCCCCATCTCTTCTTTGCTTCGTTTTCTGAAACTTAGAAATGTGTTTTCTGCTACTTTCTTTCTCGCTTCCTCTTTCTTTTCTCTTTTATTTCCCCTCTCTTTCCCTCCCTCTCTCCTTTGCTTCGTTTTCTGAAACTTAGAAATGTGCTTCTCGCTTCTTTCTTTCTCGCTTTCTCTCTTCTTTCTTTTTCCTTTCCTCTCTCTTTCTCTCCTTCTTTCCTCTGCTTCGTTTTCGGAAAATTAGAAATGTGCTCTTGGCTTCTTTCTTTCTCGCTTTCTCTCTCTTTCCTCTTTTTTGTCCTCTCTTTTTCTCCCCCTCTCTCCTTTGCTTGTTTTCTTAAACTTAGAAATGTGCTTTCCGCTTCTTTCTTTCTCGCTTTCTCTCTCTTTTCTCTTTTCTTTTCTCTCTCTTTCTCTCCCTCTCTCCTTTTTTCGTTTTCTGAAACTTAGAAATGTGATTTCCGCTTCTTTCTTTCTCGCTTTCTCTCTCCTTTCTCTTTTCTTTCCTCGCTCTTTCTCTCCCTCTCTCCTTTGCTTCGTTTTCTGAAACTTAGAAATGTGCTTTTCGCTTCTTTCTTTCTCGCTTTCTCTCTCTTTTCTCTTTTCTGTCCTCTCTCGTTCTCTCCCTCTCTCCTTTGCTTCGTTTTCTAAAACTAAGAAAT
Source organism: Ceratothoa steindachneri (assembly GCA_963969495.1). Classification (NCBI taxonomy): domain Eukaryota; kingdom Metazoa; phylum Arthropoda; class Malacostraca; order Isopoda; family Cymothoidae; genus Ceratothoa; species Ceratothoa steindachneri. The sequence continues at coordinate 176,122,518 of OZ018321.1, forward strand.
GTGCTTTTCGCTTCTTTCTTTCTCGCTTTCTCTCTCTTTTCTCGTTTCTTTCCTCTCTCTTTTTCTCCCTCTCTCCTTTGCTTCGTTTTCTTAAACTTAGAAATGTGCTTTTCGCTTCTTTTTTTTCACTTTCTCTCTCTTTTCTGTCCTCTCTCTTTCTCTCCCTCTCTCATTTGCTTCGTTTTCTGAAACTTAAAAATAACAAGGAGTAACAACAAGGAAAGAGGGTATCTTAGGAGACCTTACGGTCCATTCAAAGAGGGTACCTTTGGACTAGCAATTGAGCGGGCACAAGGCTGCTCAATTGTTTTGCGTCCCTAAACGGCCACTTTTCAAGACTTTGTCTAGTCTTGACTTGAACTGGTCAACAGATTCACTGTTGACAACTTCCACTGCAAGTGCGTTCCACATACCGCAGATACTGTAAGTGAAAAAATTTCCACACAGATTGCGGTTGTAACGCTTCAGTTCAAGTTTGAAGCCGTGATTGCGCGTTCTGTTCTCACTCAGTGTGAAAATATCCCGATAGTCAACATTGTCGAACCCTCGAAGTATTTTGAAAACTTCGATGAGCTGACCACGCTGTCTACGGGTTTCCAGCGAGAACAGATCTAATTCCCTTAGTCTATCCTCATAACTTTTATGTCGGATAGAGGGAATCAGCTTGGTTGCCCTGGCTTGTACGCGTTCCAATCTCGCGATGTCCTTTCGCAATGAAGTACTCCAAAATTGTACGGCATACTCAAGGTGCGGTCGGACAAGTGAGTTGTACAGGCACAGTACAATCTCCTGGTTCCGATAACCAAACTGGCGCTTAATATAGCCTAGCATCCTTTGGGCCTTTTTCTCCGCCTCAATGCACTGTTTCGAGAACTTGAGGTCACTAGTAATAGTAACACCCAAGTCCTTCTCAGTGTCACTCGATTCAAGAGCAGTGCCCTTAAGGATATACTGAGATTGGGGGTTTCTGTGGCCGATATGCATCACTTTGCATTTCCCCACGTTAAAAGGCATTTGCCACGTGTCCGACCACTCCCCAATCTTCCCAAGATCTTCCTGCCGGCGGGCAGTATTTCCATCCTTTGCAACGTTCATACCAAGCTTGGTATCGTCGGCAAATTTGGAAATCTTCGCAACCATGTCACCGTCCATGTCGTTGACGTAGATGATGAATAGTAGTGGTCCCAGGACAGAACCTTGAGGCACCCCGCTAGTAATGGCCACCCACTCAGAAGACTGTCCATTTACCACCACCCGTTGCCGCCTGCCACTTAGCCAGTTCTCGATCCAGCCGGCTACCTTTCCGTCTATGCCAAGCGCTCGCACTTTCCGGAGAAGGCGGCGGTGTGGTACCTTATCAAAGGCTTTCTGAAAGTCTAGGTAGACCACATCCACCGCCTTGTCCCGATCGTGCTCACTGAAAACGAAGTGGAAGAATTCTACAAGGTTCGTCAGGCATGACCGTTGCCTTCGGAAGCCGTGCTGGGAACTCCTCAGTAGCAGGTTTGACTCTAAATACGACGTCACTTTGTCCACCATGATGCTTTCCATGAGTTTACCGACTATCGAAGTCAGACTGATAGGACGGTAGTTCGACGGTTGGCTACGGTCTCCTTTCTTGAAGATCGGAGTCACCTCCGCCTCACGCCAGTCTCTAGGAACGCATTTGGTCCGGATTGACATGTTAAAGATAGCGCACAGATGTCGTGATACTTCATCGCACACTTCCTTCAACACTTTAGGTAGAAACCCGTCCGGTCCAGGGGACTTATTCGTCTTTAGGTCAGCGATCTTTTTCTTTATTTCTCCTTCGGTGAAGTCCATTGCCTCCAGCTTTTCCCCCGAGTAGGAATCCGTCGGCTGGGGAATGGGACCACACTCTTCAGTAAACACTGAAGAGAAGTAGTCGTTGAGGAGGTTGGCATTTTCTGCATCTGAATGCTTTAATGTCCCTTCCTCATTCCTCAAAGGGCAAATCCTTCGACGGATTGGTTTACGGCTGTTCACATATCCAAAAAACTCCTTGGGATTCTCTTTACAGAGTCTCGCCACTCGGAGTTCCTCAGACCGCTTAGCCGCCCTTATACTGGACTTCACTCTCCTGGCTAGCCTCCGGTATTCGTCAAAGTCACCCGAGATCTTCGATTGCCGGTACACATTTCTCTTCTCCCTAAGCAGTTGCCCGATTTCTCGATTAAACCACTTTGGTTGAACAGAAGACCGACGGGGGCATTTCAGAGGAATAAAACGCGATTGAAGACTCATGAATGTGGTTTTGAAACTGTTCCAAGAGTCTTCAACAGCATCGCACTCTTCTAGCCTCGCGTCAGTCAGTCCCGCGCGTAGACTTGCAAAGTCTGCTCTTCTCAAATCGAGTTTCCTTGATTTACTAGTTGCAGGCTCTGCCTTGGGGACTTTGACTACAAATCTAATTAGTCGGTGGTCACTGCCACCGAGCTCTTCGCCAACAGAGAGGTCCTCAACGATGTCATCTTCAGAGGTGAAAACCAAGTCGAGGATATTGTCTCCTCTCGTTGGCTCTCTCACCCATTGAGTGAGGAACTCGTTGTTCGTGAACTCCAGGAGTAGTGCGTTCTCGCCACACGGTTCTCTGGTTTCCCAGTCAACTTGTGTGTTGAAATCACCCATGACGATACACACTCTGTCTTCGACAAGTTCTCCTAGTAGCTGGTACAGATCTCTGTCCTTTTCAACGAGTTGGGCAGGAGGTCTATAAAGCACCAGGGTCTTGTATTTGGCAGGACCTATCTCTAGGTCAATACCTAGTAGTTCATGGTCGGATATGATGTTGCAATCCGTCGAGTTGAGAGTATCCTTGACATACAACATCACACCGCCACCCTCTCTGTCTGGCCTATCTTTCAGGAAGAGCTGGTAACCGGGAATCGTGAATTCACCTTCAAAATCTCGGCTTGATGTTTTTATCCACGACTCCGTTATGGCCACCATCTCCGGTTCCTCTGTTACTACGAGGCCACGGAGCTCAAGAAACTTATTCCTGATTGACCTCGCATTGAACAGAAGAACTTTGAGGGAGTCCCCTAGTGTAGGACTCCCTACGCTCTTCCGTTTCCCGGCTTCTCTGTTTTCGTGATCACACCCTTTTTGACCACCTCCGAGAAGGTCGTTCCAGGAGTGACACGGGCATGCTGGCGCACGTCCGCTTTCGCTCTGTTTCGAACGCTCCTTTGGGTGCGTTCCACGACATCTTGAATTAGATTGGCGAGAAAGGCCTTCCCTTTAAAGGAGAGATGTACCCCGTCCCTTTGGTAGAGGTCGTCTCTACCGATAAAGGTACGATAGGGGTCCACGAAGAAGACTCCTTCTGCCGTGCAGAGATCCGCCAACCTTTTGTTCACTGCCACGTTTCTTTCGTGAGCGGTTCGGGATGGACCTCTTCTCGGAAGCATCCCAACCACCACACGTTTGCGGGTTTTAAGCCCTATGTCGTCCACGGCTCCCATCACTGTTTGGATGGTCTTACCACTGAGGGCCACTTTACCCCCTCTGAGGTAGATGTCGTTGCCGCTCACCATCAGAGCAACAACAGAATTCTCAGAAATCTGAGCTTTCTCTGCCTCTACTCTGATGGTGTGGTTACCCCGTCCTGACAGGCAGCTTACCTTCACGCTAGTGCGAAGGCGGGCCGCTAGCAGCGGCTGCAGATCCCGTGTTTGCGAGTCACCAATGAGGGTGACCTTCGGACACTTGGTCTCTGAAGACGGGGTCTTCCCTTGTGGAAGAGGCCTCCCCTTTTCCTCTTTACTCTCCACATTCTTATCTTTCTTTTTCTTCTTCTTTATCTGTTTTTCTTCTATTTTGGGTTCTACTCTTGTTTCAACTATCACCTTTTTCTTTTTTTTCTTCGTTTCTCGTTTCTTCTTTTTCTCCTTCTCTCTCGCCTCAGCTGGCTTAGCCTCAGATGATGCCGGAATGTCCGCTTCATTACCAGGGGATTCCGAAACGTCAGTGGGCGGCGCCTCTTCTAGGCATCGAACCTGAGCTACGTTAAGGGCTTCGAGCTTCTCCAACTTTCCCTCAAGGACCTTAGCTCTCTCCTCTGAGGCTCTATAGAGGTCTTTTAATTTTTCCACCTCTCGCGTCAATATGCAAGTAGTGCAGATACTTTCAGGGCTGCATTTTGAGTAGCAGCCCTCCGGAAAGTCAACGCACCACTTTTCTAACTGGCATATTGCACAGTTGTGTTTGAGACGAACGGGTCCTTTTTTGCCTGTCATTTTGAGCGCTTTCTCTCTCTCTGAAACTCATGACCAATCAATGATAAAAAAGGGGGGTTGGTGAGTTCTCCCAGCGTGAGTCGCTCCCGCCTATCGATCGGAGAGGTTTCGGATCTTTCAGAAGGCACGCTCCATGTGCTGCTGTTCGTCCGACCAGGTCGTCAAACCTCGGCGTGCCGTGGCTCCCAACCAAGCAGCACTGACGGTCCCCGAAGGGGCCATCGATTTCTCACCAGGTGAACAACAACGAAGCACGCCCCGTACTAAACTCCTACTAGTTCCCTTCACAACGGCCAGGATCTCGGAGTAGCGTTCAATGGATATCCCGCCACACCAAGGAACTCGACCCAAGGCTTTTTATTGGCCTGGCAACCAACATGGGAACAAAGGGCCGTCACCTCGGACCAATGCTACCATAAGCACCCGTCAACGGTCACTGGGAACGGTCAATAATTACGCGCCAGGGAAGGGGTTAACGAGGCACTACCCTCATCCCATTAATCGTGCCCCAACGCCTAGGACACCTCTAGTCCTAGTCTCTCGCAACCGGTGAGCGTCGATTGGCGTTGTTTATAGAGGTTCCAAAGCCTCTCTTCTGACGCATGAGGTAGCTGCCAGGTCCTTATAGGTAGATAGTGGAAGAAATGGAAAGAGTGACACGATAGGAGTAGGCTTTTTTTTTGTTTTTTTTTTCTTTTTGTATGAGTGGGAGATAGCATAAAAGTAAAAAAAAGGAGAGGGATAGAGTAGAAAAAGGAAGGAATGACGCACTTAGTCTGGAACCTCGTTTCCGACCAAATCGACAAGGGAAGCCCTACCAGGGGTACCCAGAAGAGGTACCCCCGCCGACATAGCTCGAAAAGTCCAAGGTCCACACAAGCTCTCTTCCCGCGACAAGGGGGCGTCACCTCTCCCTCTCTTTTCTCTTTTCTTTCCTCTCTCTTTCTCTCCCTCTCTCCTTTGCTTCGTTTTCTGAAACTTAGAAATGTGCTTTTCGCTTCTTTCTTTCTCGCTTTCTCTCTCTTTTCTCTTTTCTTTCCTCTCTCTTTCTCCCCCTCTCTCCTTTGTTTCGTTTTCTGAAACTTAGAAATGTGCTTTTCGCTTCTTTCTTTCTCGCTTTCTCTCGCTTTTCTCTTTTCTTTCCTCTCTTTTTCTCTCCCTCTCTCCTTTACTTCGTTTTCTGAAACTTAGAATTGTGATTTCGCTTCTTTCTTTTTCGCTTTCTCTCTCTTTTCTTTTTTCTTTCCTCTATCTTTCTCTCCCTCTCTCCTTTGCTTCGTTTTCTGAAACTTAGAAATGTGCTTTTCGCTTCTTTCTTTCTCGCTTTCTCTCTCTTTTCTCTTTTCTTTCCTCTCTCTTTCACTCCCTCTCTCCTTTGCTTCGTTTTCTGAAACTTAGAAATGTGCTTTCTGCATGGGCCCTCATTACTTATTGGATCTTGCACAACTTCAGAAACCTAAATCCTATTAAAAGTGAGGTGATTCCGGTTGGTTTTCCCTCGGATATCATCATCTCTCACACTATTGTTCCTTTTCTTAACCTTGATCCCTCCTTGGTTCCTCCCCCGACCTTTATAATAATCCGGACCTCCGCCTTTAAGGTCCAAGATCTCACTAAATTCATATATTACTGATGCTTGCAAATCTACTCCCTGCTTAGTCCGTTATCTTAGCCGTAAATAGATTCGAGATTCTCATTCACGCTTTCGCTTCACCCAGCACCCTGTTTACTGTATCTTCTTTCTCGCTGGATCACGATGGTTCCATTCTCCACTCCTTCACCTTGTTCAAAACTTTGCCACCTTTGTTCTCTCTTCTGCACCAACCTGCTCCTTGATCTTCCTTGGATGCCCTTCAATCCAGAATCACCTTTACGCTCTTACCTTTTAACTAAATTAAATTAAACAGCACTGCCCTCTCCTACCTGTCTTCCTCACGAAGCGTATTTCGGTCCCAATGAATATTACTTTCATGTTCTGCCTCATTATTATTTGCATTCGTCTGTGCTGCATGGGTGATGGTGCTTTATCGATATTTGCTCCCAAGATGCGGAATGATCTGCCTGTTGTTATACGCTTATCCTCTCCCACTGGTATCTTAAAGGGTGTATTGGAGACCCATTGTCGGATCAGAGATAAAAAATGTGGGGCGGATAACCTGAATCCCTCACTCTGAGTTGTCTGAGAAAAGGGCATTGATCATTAATAATGGTTACCTTACACACCATTGATAACACTGGTCAACAAATTTTAACTTTTTTTTGGCTGACTTAAGTTTGAGACCTATTCTGGGAAATTCTGGGTCATTGAGTATTAAAATGGCAATAGTTTTATTCAACCACGTTAAGTCTTTTATATTTGGACTGGTTTATATTGGTCCCACTCATAGTAGTAGGCTATTTTACGACCAAGTGAACGGAGGTGGTGTTTGGTATTCTTCTTATTTTATTTTATCTATGTAAAGGGTCTTTCAATAAAGTCGCTTAATATTTAAATGTAAATAAAACAAATTGTGTGTGATATATGCACTCAATTTAGTTTAAATTTGAAAGTACATTTTATGGCATTAAGTGTGGAATATGACGTCGTTCAAATGTCCGCCGCGGCTTCGCTTTGTGGAACGTATTTTCGATGACTTTGTCGCATAAATCTGGCTGAATTTGCTGGATGCTGTTCATTATATTGACTTTGAGGACATCAACTGTTTGTGGATTATTCACATAGACGTGCGATTTAAGGTAGCCCCAAAGAAAGTAGTCTAATGGCGTTAAATCGCATGATCTCGGTGGCCAGTTGACGTCGCCGCCGTGCGAGATGACCCTGCCCTGAAATCGCTGGTGCAAAATGTCTATCGTGGCGTGCGCAGTGTTCCACGTAGCGCCGTCCTGTTGAAACCACGTGTCGTCAGTATCCATATAATCCAGTTGAGGCCACAAGAAGTTGCTTATCATTGATCTGTAGGTCTCGCCGTTGACGGTTATGGCAATCTCATCTTCGTTCTCAAAAAAATACGGACAGATGATTCCGGTAGACGAAAGTCCGCTCCAAACAGTGACTTTGTTGGGATGCAATTGGTGCTGTTGTATCTCATGCGGATTGTTTTCATCCCAAATCCGACAATTTTGCTTGTTCACAAATTCATTCATCCAAAAATGGGCCTCGTCGCAGTAGCGAGGATATAAATCATGTAATGCCGGAACTTTTGTCGAACGGAGCACTGATTTTGATAATAACATTTGATGCCTTGCACACGCTGTTCAACGTTATAACGTTAAATTATAACTTGCCTGATACTACTGAACAGTTCACAGTGAGGTTGCCAGATGTCGTTTTAACAACATGGCCACTATCGCCTGACAAAGCTCGAGCGTCCTTGTTGAAAGACCCTTTATTTAGACTTCTCTTTATGCACATCTAGACATATAAGCAATTGTGTATAATATATACTTTTGTGTTTTTTTAGATTTGTTTTATGAAATAACATTCAATAGTATGGCCTCATTACGAAGGAAATGTTTGAATTCCCATGACTTTTTTTGCTATATATGTGGTTGTTTTACTGCACCAACTCAAAGAATGAACATTAGATTAGTATCTTTGTGAAAAGAGCTTACTTGGCTTACTTTAAGATTAAAATAGGTAATCAGAATAAACCGTGTGCCCCGCACAATGTATGTAAACTATGTGTTGAAAATCTACGCCAATGGACAAATGGCACGTGGAAACAACTAGGATTTGGCATTCCTATGTTGTGGCGGGAGCCAAAAAAAACATGTAAACGATTGCTACTTTTGTCTCACAAAGATTTCTGGTTATAGCAAGAAAACGCGACATAAAATAAGTTAGCCAAATCTTGCTTCAACAATTCATCCAGTTCTTTATTCAGATGAACTTCCAGTACCTGTATTCAAGGAACTTCCTTCACTGGATGATGTAAGTGATATACGTGAATCTGATGTAAGCAATCAACTTGACAGTGATCCAGACTTTGTACATACATCGACCCAAGAACGTGGAAACTTCAAGCCTTTTAGAACTGAATGATAGAGTTAGAGACCTAGGTCTGTCAAAAGAGTTAATAGAAGTGTTAGCTTCTAGACTTAAAGAGAAGAATTTGTTGCAGGAAAAAACAAATGTAACTTTTTATCGGAACAGGGAGAGAGATTTCTTGTCATTCTTTAAAACTGAAGAAGATTTTGTTTACTGTTGTGACGTGGCGGGACTGTTAAACGCGATGGGTGTTTCAGAGAAGGATCCAAGTGAATGGATACTTTTTATAGATAGTTCAAATAAGAGTCTAAAATGTGTGTTAGTCCATAATGGAAACTTGTTCGGTGTGATTCCTATTGGTCACTGTGCATTTAAAAGAGAAGCATGAACACATAAAATCTGTATTAGATTTACTCAAATATTATGAACACAAATGGATCATATTTGTGGATCTGAAAATAGTAAATTTTTTACTTGGCCAACAAAGAGGCTATACAAAATATATGTGTTTCCTGTCTTTATGGGACAGCCGAGCCAAGGATAAACATTGGGAACAGAAACTCTGGCCAGTTAGAGAAAGTTTGACTATTGGGGAGAAGAATATTATACACCAACTACTTGTTGAGCGAGAGAAAATCATCTTCCCACCCCTTCATATTAAACTAGGGCTAATGAAACAATTTGTGAAAGCTCTTAATGTGGAGGCTGACTGTTGCAAATTCATATGTACAATATTTTCTGGCTTAGTATATAATAAAATTAAGGCTGGAGTTTTTGATGGGCCACAAATCAGAAAGTTACTGGAAAACCCAAACTTCTCGAGTTCGTTAACGGAGATAGAAAAAGGAGCATGGCTGTTGTAAGAGGATTTCTTGGAAACAAAAAGGCTGCTAACTACAAGGATTTGGTAGAGACATTACTTGATAGCTTTCATCGTTTAGGCTGCAACATGAGCATAAAGGTTCATTTCATCAAGAGAATTTCCTGCTAATCTTGGCAACGTGAATGATGAACAGGGAAAATGTTTTCATCAATCCCGACTACGGAAGAAGAAGGGGAGGAAGAAGAAATAGAAGGCCTACCTGCAGAAGGACCCGTTTTCATTCAGGATTCAAGCGGTCATACGGTCAACATGTCGGTGTTCAAAAGAATCAAAAATGGACAAAAAAACTCAGAAATGGAAAAATAAAGTGAACACTGTGTGCGAGAGAAGTAACTTACAAAGTGAATAAAAGTGTTAATAAAAATTTAAGTGGAATAATAAAATTATTTATTGAAATTAAAATAATAATAATAATAAAGTGTTACAAATAGTGAATATAATAACGTCAATAACATAACTAGTGTGCGATAAAAGAGAATATTAAAAACATAAGTGTACAAAAAAGTGTTAAACATAATAATAATAGGAGTTACTAAAAGTGAAACAAAGTAGATAAATAAGACAAAGATAAAAGTGAAAGTGAAATAATAATAATAATTAGTTAAAAATGTATAAATAGGATAATAATAAATTAAGATATTCAAACGTAAATAGCAAGCGATACAAAAGTTAGGCAAACGTGATTCCTAATATAATCAATTAGACAAAGTTTGAGAGCATCTTAACATGAATAAAACTTAATTTAATTAATCGAAAAATTTAAGTTAATTATTCGAGAAATTTTAATGTGATAAATAGTTAGTTAAGTGAGATTAATAATATAAGAAATCGGCAGAATTTGAGATAAATAAGTAATAATGAACATCTAACCAGAATTAAATGAATTCCCATTTTATGTTCATTTAAAATATAATTGTTAATTTTCCAAACATTTGACCTCCAGACTCTCCCGGGGAAAATTAACATTTCTTTTTTTCTCTCTCAGACTCCGACTCGAAACTTTCTCTTGTCCTCTGAAATTTTCCCAAATCTTTCATCACTATTACTCTATATTATTTTTACACATATGTAATTAAATTTAAATATTTGTAAAAAACTCGTATTTCTTTCTTTAATATATCCTTTATCAAGATATCAAGATTAAGGAGGAGAGATATCAAGGTCGATGGAACACAAACATGATGACAGACTACTGTTGGGGTATTCAACGAGACTGTGTAGACATTAAACACTAAGACACTCTCACAAGCGAAGATTTCTTACATTAATAATGTATAGGTGTGTGTACGATTGCTTGTGTTTTCTCCATTATGTTAGAAAAATAACCTGTATGTATTTAGTAATAGGTGATGTTATCTTATAATGCATTTATCCTTTTAAATTCTGTTGACATTTTAAGTTATGGTTTGAAGCTACAACATGTAGGAGACTATCCTTACCGAATAAATACAGGCAGTAGGTCGCCAAATAGGAATATGCTGTAGAATGAAAACCTGATGTATTACAAAAAGATGGATGCGATATTTGAAAATTAGTTAAAAACAATCACAAAACATAAGTCAGCAAAAAGTGTGTTGACCAGTGTAATAAATAGCATTAACTCACACAAGAGTGAGCACTCAATCTCTCAAATCCGATTTTCTTTTTTCCCACACATGATCAAATTATGAATTGTGATTTATTGTAGTTTTGGGACGTCATCTCAGGTATAATACTGAATTCAGTAATTATTTTTGAGATTTAGGTTAAGACATGTATCATATAAGATACATTCGATTGCAACGGGTTTAAAAACTGTTTTTATATATATTCTATATTATTACATCATTTGTTCTGAATAGCAGAATACAAGTATGGCTTGCAAAAGGAATATAAACATAAAAAGATCTGAAATTCGGGAAGGGGGCGGTGTCAGGCAGCTCCCTACTTCTTCTCTTAAATCTTTCCTTAGTTGCTGGTAAGGCCTCCCATGAATGGTCGTGGCCTTGAAGACTAACATTTAAAAATACCAATTTATTATTATTATTTCCTTTAAATTTCTATTTTGGCAACCCAAATTAATAAGGTAGAATTTCTGAATTTTAATTTTTACCCTGAGGCCGAAATAATTTTGTAAACCTCCTCGAATTATTTTAAGAGCTGAAATTATTAAAATCAAATACAGAGAACCAACAAATTATAACCAAAGGCAACAGGGTGAGGCAGAAACATTTTATTTACTAATTTGTAGGTTGCATTTGAATCTAGCATTGTTTGTAACGGACTTGTACACAAGAACACAATATTATTTTTTTTTCGAAATTATACTACTGAGTTCATTATTTGGGGGGTTCCAGTTCAAATTTTTTTTGTTTCAGTTACATTCCGGAATCCCCTCGCTGGCTCTTATCACAGAATAAAATGGCCAAGTTCAGGACCGCAATGCAGAGGGTGGCTTCAGTCAATGGCAGGGAATTCTTGCCGGAATTCGATCAGCTGATTGGCAAGGCGCAAGAAGAGGAGAAAAGAAGGATCGCAATCACAAAGATTCTGTCCGAGCCCATGTTGTTGAAGCACCTGTTCCTAACGAGCTTTATTTTGTGAGTATGAGCGTACAAGTGTATAAAAATGGGAAATGGAGCCGTCATGTAGGGTCATCAAGGGGCAAATTAGATCAGGAAAGGTATTAGGGCGTCCAGAGTAGTGGAAAAGGTCAAAGCTTACGAGAGGTATTACAATGTTATGCTTGCACTACAGCGTTAGAGTCGTTTGTATTTAAGAGTATTTTTTACAGTTGAGTAGTTGGTGTTTAAGAGTACTTTCACAATTGAGTCGCTGGCATTTAAGATTATTTTCACAGTTGAGTCGTTGTTATTTAAGACTATTTTTGCAGTTGATTCGCTGGCATTTAATAGTATTTTCATAATTAAGTCTTTGGTATTTAAGAGTATTTTCACAGTTGAGTCCCTTGTATTTAAGAGTATATAAGAATATTTTCACAGTTTAAATATGAATATTTACTTTATAAGAAAGGTCAGAAAGAAAGTGCTGAAGACGAGGAAATGAATACGTGTAGACGGAATACAGCCCGATTATTTAAAGAAGTGATGAATTTGGCCATTTGACTAAATGGAAGGGGGAAGAGGGAATAGAAAAGGATAGAGAATGCTAAAGCACTTAGAATTAATCCTTAGATCGAGCCAATAACCCTGTAAGAGAATCGTCACTCCCCCGTTCTCTCACAGTGGAGTCACGAGGCGATTACCGCAAAGACATCCGGCCCCGGCCCCGTCAGGTCAAGCGCGTAACCGCAGCGCCGCACCACTCGTCTCTATGAAAGACCTAAAGGTTAAAATGCAAGATCTCCCCCAGGAGAGTGAGATTCAATTTCACGTCAAGTAAGAAATTGGAGACGTGTTTCTCCCAAGCTCGAAGGCTAACGAGGAGCCGATGTAAGACTTGGTGAGAAAAACCGTTTAGCATAAGAACCCTCCTGGGACCATCCTCAAGCCTTCCCCTCTTACCACTCCCCCAGTGGGGTGACGAGGTATAAATAAGAAACACTGAGGAAAATCGGGGTTGAATACGTCAGTCTCCAGGTGACGAAGTCCTCAGATTAAGACCCCGGGCTACCCAGACTGGATTGGTAGAATACGTCAGTCTCCATGTGACGAAGTCGTCGCATAAAGACCCCGGGCTACCTAGACTGGATTGGTAGATTACTTGGCTCGCTAGACCAAGAGGTACCCTGCAAGAGAGGCAGGGCTACCTACCCTGAGGGGCTAAGAAGCAGCTCCTCCTCGAGCTAGTGCCTGGTTATCAAACCGAACGCTAAGTTTACTTTGTTAAGTTCAACTTACTCTCGTCAGAGAGACTCCTCATATTGTGGTGCATCTTAAACACCAGGGGTATTCCTCGTCATTGAGGAATTAAGAAAAGAAGAAGGAAAAGGTTCTCTCTTGAGCCCGTTATTCGGTGGCCACACCAAACTCCTAAGTTAACTTGGTTGAGGTACCAATTCAACTTGTTCTCGTCAGAGAAACCCCCCTCCGTTATACTCGCCCTTGAGGAAGACTGGAACTAAGAAGAAGCTCATCCTAGAGCTAGTTCCTGGTTAACAAACCGACCTTCAAGTTCAACTTATTCTTGCCAGAGAAACCTTCCTCCCTCAATCCTCGCCCTTGAAGAAGACCCACCCCGAGTTCAGTCCTCACCCATGAGGAATTAGGTAACGAAGGAGAAAAGCTCCCCCTCGAGCTCGTTACTCGGTGGTCACACCGCACTCCAAGTTAACTTGGTTTAAGAACCAAGTTCGACTCACTCTCGCTAGAGAGACCACGCCTATCTTGGTGCCGCCTAAAGCACCGTGATTGTTCTCGTCCTTGAAAACCCCCCCCTGAATACCGTGTGGACCCCCATCTGCTACTTTCGCCAAAAGGACCTCGAGATCCCGCCCATCTACATCTGGCAAGTCGGCACGCGTCGTGAGACAATAACATTCCTGAGGTATAGAAACTCCAGTAGAGTCCATAAGCCTAAATCTTATATATTGAAGTGTGTAGCGAAATTAACCAATTTTTGAGGGTCAAAATAATTGAATTAATTATTGTGTATTATAATATTCGGAGTATTTCTAGGGTTAATGGTTAATTTTTGTGTATTATATTGTTAAAGTTGAAATATAAGTTTATTTTGGGAATTATTGTGCGTTTCTCTATATCCTTACGTGTTTGAGACGGTTCTCTTAGCACTCTTAGAACAAAAAGGGGGGGCATTCTACGACAAACCCTAATTAGAATTAATCCTTAGTCTAAAACAGGTGTGGTCATCGCTACTGGGGGACTCTTTCCTTATATTCCATTATGTTAATGGTTAATGGTCTAAGGTGGTGTGGCTCAACACTATTTGGGTCAATGGATGTGGTTGAAGGCAACGGGTGGGTGACCTACTTCCGAGCGCCATCTCTCCTTGGTACGGATGTGCCAGTATCGGGTCCTTTTCTGTAACGTACCCGGGTCAAATCCGCAACTTATGGTCAGGCAGGGAGAAGCACTGCCCTAACTAGTGTGCTCAGTACGAGCTAGAAAGGAATCCAAACGGAGTGAATACTTTGATCTTTTAATTAATTTATTGACCAATTGACAGGAGTAACAAGGAGAAACAAGGTAAAAAGGTACCCTAGTAGACCTTTCGATCCGTTCAAAGAAGGTACCTTTGAGTGAACACTTGAGCAGGCGGAGTCCTCTAAAGGGTGAGATTGATGCTCTAGAAGAGCACTCACGCCACACTTCAAGGCTCCAAACGGCTATTTTTCAAGACTTTGTCTAGTCTCAACTTGAACTATTCAACAGAGTTACTGTTGATAACTTCCACTGGAAGTGCGTTCCAAGTGCCGCTGATGCTATATGTGAAAGATTTCCCACACAGATCACGCTGGTAACACTTCAGTTATAGTTTGTAGTCGTGATTTCTTGTTCTGCTGTGGCTAAGCTGGAAAATATCCCTGTAGTCTACAATGTCGAAGCCTCGAAGTATTTTGAAAACTTCGATAAGCTGCTCACGCAGTCTCCGGGTCTCCAGCGAGAACAAGTCTAATTCCCGTAATCTATCTTCGTAACTCTTGTGTCTGATAGAGGGAATCATTTTGGTCGCTCTGGCCTGCACACGCTCTAATCTTGCGATATCGTTTCTAAGCGAAGGACTCCAAAAATGTACGTCATACTCCAGGTGCGGTCGGACAAGGAAATTATACAAACACAGTACTATCTCCTTGTTCCGATATCCAAACTGTCGCTTTATATAACCTAACATCTTTTGGGCTGTCTTCTTCGCTTCAATACACTGCCTCGAGAACTTGAGATTACTAGTGATAGTTACACCCAAGTCCTTCTCAGTGTTGGTGGATTCAAGGAGAGTGCCCTTAAGGATATACTGAGATTGGGGGTTTCGGTGGGCGATATGAATCACTTTGCATTTGTTCACGTTAAATGGCATTTGCTACGTTTCTGACCCCTCTCCAATCTTCCGAAGATTATCTTGAAGGCGGGCAGTATTTCCTTCCTTTGCGACGTTCATACCAAGCTTTGTATCATCGGCAAATTTATAAATCTTCTCAACCATGTCAGCGTTCATATCGTTAACCTAGATGATGAGCAGTAGTGATCCCAGGACAGAACCTTGAGGAACACCGCTAGTAACGGGCACCAACTCAGAAGCCGGCCCATTCAACACTACCCATTGCCATCTGCTACTTAGCCAGTTCTCTATCCAACTTGCTACATTTCCATCTATGCCCAGCACACGCACTTTTCGGGAAAGGCGGCGGTGTAGTACCTTATCAAGGGCTTTTTGAAAGTCTAAGTAGATAATATCCAGCGCCTTATCCAGGTCATACATACTGAAAACAAGGTGGAAGAATTCCACAAGATACGTTAGGCACGACCTTTACCTTCGGAACCCATGCTGGGAACTCCTTAATCGCAAATTAGACTCTAAATATGAAGTAATTTTGTCCAACACGATGCTTTCCATGAGTTTACCGACTATTGATGTCAAGCTAATAGGTCGGTAGTTCGACAGCTGGCTAGCGTCTCATTTCTTGAAGATAGGAGTCACTTCCGCTTCACGCTAGTCTCTAGGAAAGCATCTGGCCCGGATTGACATGCTAAAGATTGTGCTCAGGTGTCGTGACACTTCATCGCGCACTTCTTTCAACACTTTAGGTAGAAACTCGTCCAGGCCAGGGGACTTATTCGACTTTAGATCAGTGATATTTTTTTCTATTTCTCCTTGGGTGAAGACCATTTCCTCTAGCTTTTCCCCCAAGTAAGTATCCGTGGGCTGGGGGATGGTTAGACACTCTTCAGTAAACACTGAAAAGAAGTAGTCGTTCAGGAGGTTAGCATTTTATGCATGTAAGTGCTTTAATGCCCCCTCTTCATTCACTAAGGGGCCAATCGTGCGATGGATTTGTTAACAGCTGTTTACATAACCAAAGAACTTCCTACAAAGTATCACCACTCGGAGCTCCTCGGCACGCTTTGCCGCCCTTATGCTGGACCTCACTCTCCTAGCTAGCCTACATTTCTCGTCAAGTGACCAGAAATCTTTGACTGCCGGCACACCGTTCTCTTCTCCCTCAGCAGTTGACCAATTTCTCGATAAAACCAATTTGGTTGAACAGAAGAACGACGAAGGCTTTTCAAAGGGATGAATCGTGATTGAAGACTCATGAACATAGTTTTAAATCTATTCCACAAATCTTCAACATCCTCGCACACTTCTAGCCTCGCATCAGTCAATCCAGCACGGGGACTTGCAAAGTCTGCTCTTCTCAAATAAAGTTTCCTCGATTTACCAGTCGCAGACTCTACCTTGGGGACCTTGACTATAAATCTGACTAGTCGGTGATCACTGCCACCGACCTCTTCGCCTACACAGAAATTCTCAACGATGTCTTCATCAGAGGTGAAAACCAAGTCAAGGGTATTATTGCCTCTCGTCGGCTCTCTCACCCATTGAGTCAGGAACTCGTTGTTCGCGAACTCCAAGAGTAGTGCGTTCTCGCCCCAGGGTTCTTTGGTTTCCCAGTCAACTAAGGTAGTGAAATCACCCATTGCGACACACACACTGTCTTGGACAAGTTCACCCATTAGCCGGTACAGATCCCTGTACTTTTCAACGAGTTAGGCAGGGGTATGTAAAGCAACAGGGTTCTGTATCTGGCAGGACCTATATCTAGGTCAACTCCTAGTAGCTCATGGTCGGATACAATGTTGCAGTTCGTCTATTTGAGTGTATCCTTGACATACAACATCACACCGCCACTCTCTCTGTCTGGCCTATCTTTTTGGAAGAGTTGGTAACCGCGAATCGTGAATTCACCTTCAAAATCTCGGTTTGAGGTTTTTACCCACGACTCTGTTATGGCTACTATTTCAGGTTCTTCTGTCGCTACGAGGCCACGAAGTTCAAGAAACTTGTTATTGATCGACCTCGCATTAAACAGAAGAACTTTCAATGAGTCCCCGAATGTAGGACTTCCTACGCTCTTCTGTTTCCCGGCTTATTTGTTGGCGAGGGGGCACCCCTCTTTGCGACCTCCGAGAAGGGCATTCCAGGAGTGACACGGGCGTACTGGCGTACGTCCACCCTCACTCTGGGCCGGACACTCCTTTGAGTCTACTTCACGACATCCTGTATCATGTTAGAGATGGTAGAGATCGTTTATACCATAAAAGGTGCGGTAAGGGTCCACAAAAAAGACCCCCTCCGCCGTACACAAATCTGCCAGGCGTCGGTTCAAGGAGATGTTCCTCGAGTGAGCTATCCGGGTTGGACCTCTTCTTGGGAGCATCCCTACCACAAGTCTGCGGGTTTTTAACCCACAGGCGTCCACGGCTCCCATGACCGTGTGTATATTCTTTCCTTCAGGACTTACCTTGCCTCCTTTGAGGTAGAGGTCGTTGCTACTTACCATCAGGGCAACGACTGAGTTCTCAGAAATCTGAGATTTCTCCACCTCAACCCTGATTCGGTGGTTTGCCCTTCCTGGCAGTCAGCTTACCTTCACACTGGTGCAAAGGCGCGCCGCTAACAGTGGTTGCAGACCTCGTGCTTGAGAGTCGCCAATAAGGTTGACTCTCACACATTTGGCTGCAGAGGAAAGAGTTTTTACTTTCGGAACCGATTTGTTCGCTTCCTCTTTAATCTCCATATTTTTCTTCTTTTTCTTTTTCTTCTTTTTTTTCACTATCTTCATCTAGTTTCACTTCTGTTTCTTCCTTCTCTTCTTCTGTTTCTACTTTCTCTTTTTTTCTTTCCTTTCTTCCTCCTTCTCTTCTTTTTTTTTGCCCGTTGATCCAGTCCCGCAGCAGCTGACTCCAGCTCTGAATGTCTCTGAGTACTAAATATATTTTACAATCACGCATTATTTACGAACTATAATGTAACTCGTAAAAATTACACCAAACACGTAAAATCTCAAAAAGACTTACCTACCAAACAAAAATGGCGTGGGAGCTCCGCCTAATGTGATTTTATGTCATTAGTTCCATAATTTCTCCCCATTAATGCATTCATTAATCACTGCTAATGTTATTGCATTTAATTCTTCATTGCTTAATTAATCATTTTACTTAAATTTCATTAATAGTGTTTAACTAATAATGTTATTTATGTAAATGAGCACATTTACATTCAATCAAAAAATATCCCCACTTATAATTAACTCTTAGATCGACCAATATCCCACAATTCGAATTCATAATCTGAATTTGTTTGCCCTCGTCAGTTCTGGATCTCGTCTGTCTTCTCTGGATTTAATTATCACGTTTGAATCACTTAAGGGATAAAATAAGACAGAATAGGATAGGGTATCAGATAATATAGTATACGATGGAGTGAATTGGGTATTGTAGGATCAGATTTGGTTGGGTAGGATGGGAAAGGACTTGATAGATTCTAGAGAATAAGATAGGAGTGGAATAATAACTTTTCTAACTCGTAACACGAATATGGAAGATTCGTTGGTGGCATTACTTGGCGCCTCGCTTTCATGATTGGAACACGTCTCACCGATCATATATAAATTTTATTTTGTAAATAGTGCTTTGAGGTTACTTCAATTGATTCTATTAAGCAAAATCACTTGATTTCTTTATCTTTACCCTTAAAGCGCCGCGCGAACCAAAAGGTCCCGAGCGTAAACAGCTGCGCGGGCCAATTGGTCCTCTTATGATTTTTCTGTGAACAAAACTCGCTGGATTTCTTTATCTTTAAATGAACTCTTCCCAAATAGGAGCGTCGGATACATGTTTTATACCGGCATCAGTCTCAACCTCCACAATATGACCGGGAACACGTTCGTCAACTTTTTCCTCCTCAACCTCTTCGAGATCCCTGGAAACCTCTTGGGTAGTTATTCCAGTGACTTTTTCGGCCGACGAATCAGTTCGGTCCTGTTCGAGTTACTCTCAGCTCTCGTCATTATCCTCACGCCGCTCTTTATCACAAGTACGTTACAACTTATTTACCCCAGGTGGCTAGAGGTAAGGTCACTAGTGTCTTAGGAGTTAGTAGACTTGCAAGGGAGTGAAATTTGTATGTCTGTACCTCTTTAATACAAATATAGAGAAACTTTAATGCAATTTCCTGGTTCCAATGTTTCAGGGAGACAAGGGGTAGCCGTCTTCAGCCCTAATCTTTTCCGTTATATATGGTTCAATTCACGTATATTTCCTTCTGTCTGCACACTCCCATGTTACTTCCAGACTGAGTACTCATGCTGTCGTTGGTAGAACCAGTTTATTTTTCTTATTCAATAAGATAAGATTGGTGGTTATAACGGTGGCCATAGCTGCTCGCTGGTAGGCCTTGTCATAGATTCTCTCAATTGTTCAGGGATGTTTTTTTATCGTGAGACCTTCCTATTAGATTCCTCGGTAGATTTTTATATTTTGGGGAGGTCTAAACCCTCTTTCACCCTTATATTGGTATATCCGATAGTGTAGATTTAAGGAAGTAAGGAAAGGGAGATGAGAAACGAGTATTAAGAGATAAAACACTAGTGTAGAAGATTAGAGATAAAAGAAATACTAGGCTTTATAGGGAGCAATGAAGGTTCTCTAAACAAATTGGTACAAGGATCAATGGAACTTTACAAGGAAAATTTGAAAACCCTCGCATGTAAGTGGTACATAGTGATCTTTTATAGTTGTTGTTATCTTCTTTATCTATTCTTTGACTTTTATAACTTGACTTCAATTTCGGCCTAAAAATGTAGACAAATATCGAGCTTTTTTCTGGAAAAGAGGTTGAGAAATATATTTAAAATAACTTAAAATTTAGAAATAAACCTTAAAATAAAGTAAATTATGTTTGAAATTAGATTAGGTTAGATTCGATTTACATACTAGACGGTCATAACCATTGGCTATTTCAAATAAATGATTGGTTGATCACTTTGTTTGGTAAATATTTATATATTTCACTATTTTCCTGTTTACTAGACAGAGGATCATTGTTTATCTTATCAATAAAAAGATAAGTATCAGGTATTATCAGACTTTAAATGATTACGTAGATGTTAAACAATTGTAACATTCACAAAATTGTCTTCAAATAATAATAAAATAATCTAAAAAGTCATATTGTTATAAAAACAAGAGTGGAAAAACGAGTATGGATATTAGAGTAGTTAAATTTAATCTCGATTCATAAATAGTTTCGAGTTTCTAATTATAAATTTAAAATAGATGTTTATTGTCAAATGTTTATCAAGGAGACGTTTAGTTGCATTTTAAGTAAATCATACTATGAATATCATCTTCCCCAAATTAATTGCGAATAATAATAGTATAAATACAAATAAGAAAAAGAACAAGGTTACAATTTTCAAATGAACCCTACGGTAAAATAAAATTAAGATCATTTTTTGTTAAAACTACGAAGAAAATAAGTTTGAAATAAATTTAAAATAAATTTTTAATTTTTTTTAGAATTAGATAAAAAAAATTACTTGACATAATTACCAATCTATTAATATTGATTTCTAAAACAATAAATTTATGGAGATTTTCCTAAATTAATAATGAAACAAAAACTCGCATGGGATTTTTGTAATAGTTTTTGGAAGCGAGAAAAAAACGGAAGCTAGGGAGTCAAAATATGAGGGAAGGGGGCTGGGGGGTTACTTGACCTCAATGGACACCTTGGAACTCTAAGAACCTAGGGGGCGCGCAATTCTCCTCAATCTGAAGGCAGATGCCCTGTATGTGAGGCACTCGTTGTCGCCCTCGTGGCACTCCCTTCCCCCCCGACGGGAGGAAAATGGCTAATAGTATTAAATTAGATATTTACTGTCCACACCTTAACTTCACCAATTTTCTTTCGGAACTCTAGCGGAGATTCTCCCGAGGGTTTCCTCTTTTCTAAATAAAATGAACTCTTGCCCTGGGAGTGTCATGGGGCCGGGAACGACCCAAGGAAATACCTAGATCTGGTAGATGGTAGAAGAGACGTGGTAGATGGTATAAGAGATCTGGTAGAGGGTAGAAGTGGAAGTGGATGGCAGAAGTAGATGCCCTGTGCTTACAGGCCATGCTTTCGAGCTTGGTCACGAGATCCCAGTAATGGACCTACTTTTCATCACCTGTCACTATGCGTGACTCAAATCCCGCCGGGTCTTGGTTGTACAGGAGCAGCAGCTCCTCCGAACTTTGACGACGTTGAAGTCGATCATGGGGCGTGAGGTTTCAGGGACCCAACGGGCAGAGACCTTGGTCATGGCCAAATTGTCGTGGATGATGTTGATATCACTTTCATGTGATATTCCAAGTTCTTGCTCGATTTCTTCGACCTTCACCCGTCGATTTTCGAGGATCATCCTCTCCACACGGACCACATTTTCCTCGTTGGTCACTTCTTATGGGCGTCCTGGACGGGGGTCATCTTCAAGGGATTCATGACCATGGCGAAACTCCCTATTCCAGCGCGTAATGGTTGCATAGGAAGGGGCGGTGCCGGTGTACACTGCAACCATGCGTTCGTGGCTCTCTTTTGCATTCTTGCCTTCCTTGGTCAAAAATTTGATCACTGCGCGGTGCTCAACCTTCTCCATTGTTGAAAAATTTGTGACTGACGATCTGCGATCAGCTGCTGCTTCTTAAATAGACGAGGCAGGAGCGTGCGGCTGCAGGTCCTGACTTGTCATAACTTGTCCTAACACCCCCCACAAACATCCATCCCCCTTCCTCTGTTTTGCCCTACCGATTCGCAAAACTTATTGACCGCCCCTCGTAGTTGGACTAGAATGAGGAATCGGATTTTGTAGGCCAGTCCCCCAGTTAACGTATGGATTTAGGAATATAACTTCGGCTGCTTTGGCTATTTGATCTATGTTAGTGTACTTCCCGATCATAATGAAGGGCCTAATGTAGCCAGAAATTCCACGCCTGAAAATTTCTGTAAGTAGGGAGTCGAAAAGCTCAAATTGAGCGCCTTTCACCCTGAACAGTTCCTTGAGATTTTCCAGAAACCGCGTGGGAAGCCTTTCCCTCATTTGCTGGGTATTTACGAAATCCCGTAAATCCTCGACTTGGGACACACCGAATTCGAGCTTAAAAGCCTCCTTCAATTCCCCCCATACATTCACTCCTTCTCCCATTTTCAAGCAAAATCGCCCGAAATAAAGTAAAGATATTCATGGGCAGAGGTGGGCACTAAATACATTTAAAGCATTTAAATACATGAGAAAAATGTATTTAGATACTAAATGTATTTAGTATTTAAATACTAAATACATTAAATGTATTTAGATACATTTTTAAATACATTTCAAATACAGGATATATAATGACAATCAATAAGGACCATTGGTATCACAACAAAAAAATATCCATTAAAATGAAACTGTCTATTATAATTACTAATGCATTTAGGTACTACAAAAAAATAGAAAGTTCCATAGGATGAAATATTTAGTTAGCTATTTATATCAATCAGAATTACATTTAAGTGATATTAGTTACTGAAATATTTCATCAGATAAAGAACTCCGTTTTAAAGAGAAGAGCCGTTCCACAGGAGCTGACGACCGTAGGGTGGTGTTGTATTTAATATATAACTTTCTTATGTTTGGATATCTATCTTAACTTTGAAGTGTCTTATTTGAATCCTGAAGGTAACTGAATAATTCTAAATCTGCAATTGATCGTGTTTGAGTGGGTTTTGTAAATCCCAAATAATTGTCACTAGATGATTCAGTTTCGGGTCCCTCTGCTAAATTCTCAATCACTTGAATCATAATTTTTTTAACAGAGTCTTGGTGGCTTGAACTGTCCCATGAAATACTGATATCTAACCAGCGGAGTTTGAAGAATGGATGGCATGTTGATGCAATAATGGCATCTGTAACATTGGCTTCATTTACCAAGGTCATATAAGATTGGTAGCGCTTTCCAAAGCCCTTAGTGACTGCACTTGGAAGAGGTTTGCAAAATTTCAGAGAACGTAACTGAAGGCTCTCCAGCTTTTTCGCCACAGTGAGCAAAGTAGGGAGCAATTCTCCATAAAAACAGTTATGTTCTCCCTGTAGGCGATCACTTGCTACTACAAGGGACGTCATAAGTTGATGTAATTTGTCCTTGTGTTTTAAAAGTAATGACAATGCATCAAACAAACAGTTCCACCTTGTAATGCAAGGCACCTTTGATGAGATACAGTTTTGATAATCTCTGCTGATTTTGGACGACCGATTTTGTTCCATAATGCTGAGCATTTCCCCATTGCAACATGATTGGTATTTGCAAAAGAAGATATTTTCAGTGCCTGTTTTGCATCAGTTGTGGTGACGAGACTGAGTGTGTGTGAAGCACTGCGCACATGTTTAGGTAGACTGAAGCTGCATGGGTCAGACGAAAGGTCTTCTTCCTGATCTAAAGTACATCCCATTAAGAAACTATCCTTCAGCTCGTGCTCATCCTGATCTTCTGCACCTACCTAGATTCCATCTTCTGAATCTGTGGACACAATTGCAGCAGTGATTGCAAATTCCTTAAACGCTTTAACAAAATTAGATCCGTTATCAGTGACGGTGCTCGTGATTTTCTGCAGGGGGATATCGTATTCATTGATGATATTCTCCATATGTTCAGCAATCTTGATGTAGTTATGTTCTTCTTCGAAGCGATCGCATGCCAATACTCCACTGTGACGGACAAGAGCAGCTTCCTCAAGCTGAAAAAAAACAGTCCAATGCTTGTCTCATAAATATTTCCATAAATTTTACATATTAATATAATCGAGATAAATTCCACCAACAAATAGGTCTGCTTTCAGCTAAGAGCTCATAACTCCCTAACTGTAAAGAAATTTTCAATTTGATATTTCATAAAGAGCAAAATCTTAACATACCCAATGAAATGTAATGCCCAAAAAACTACGGTGACGAATTGACCAAATATCTGCAGTAAGACATAAGTAAGAGGTGCTGTCTAGTTTATTTTTCAGTAGAGCTCTTGTCACTTTCTCTTTGTCTATAAGATTTCGGCCTAGCGTCCGCCTTGAAATGACGTCAACTGAAGAATTTAGACCTGCGGTAGTGTAATGTGTGATTATTGTGAGTGAAATTGATTTTCACAGTGAAATGAGAATATATGGTATGCATATACAATTTTATATATATAATGTAGCTATAGGAATATCCTATAGCTATATAAGACTGTTACATTAATTCATAAATATATTATTAGTCTTTCGTATTCAGAATTACATAGTAAAATATTGACTTTCAGTATTGTTAGGAATATATACATTATCAAGCTCTATTCCATTTCTGACGGGCGGGCAAAATAGTTTTGACATATTGGTATACAGGGATTGCTACTATAACGAAATACATCGTTATAGGAATTTATCTAGTAACTACACATAATGGATTAATAATTGTACTAATTATTCTTGAAAAAATTTCATTCAATAATATCTTCAAATAAATGATAGCGCGCTTTAAGAATATATGTATGTGGATTCTCATGAAATTATTGAAATATATTAACCTCAGTTGTTTGTATATGTCTTACTTTATTTAACTTCATTATATAGCCTACGTAGTGACCAATGATGCAAATGCTTTAGTATTCGATCGTTATGAGAGCTTATCCCGTACTACTAATACTATAATTGTAAACAACATTTGTAACTCAGAGCTCACCTTTAATTAATCTCACAAAAGCTGGTTGCTCCATGGTTGATAGGGGATGCACACCTTGTATAATTTTATCTGCAATCAGCTTATCAACAACAGATTATTTGACCTTCTTAGTATTCACCAAAAAACACTCCGGTAATGTCTTTACTTTAACACCGCTGTATGAAGGACCATCGTCTAATACTGAACATTTTCTTTTTGAATCTTTTCTTTGAGCTGTCACGTAGTTATCCGCTTTTGCACCAAAGGAGGATGCTTTCTCTGTTGATAAATGAACATGATCAGATAAATGAACAAAATTTGTTTCACGTTGCCATAATTCACGTTAAATTCAATCAGCATATACTATAAATAAAGGTGTTGCAAAAAGAAGCCGGTAGGTTTCGTGCATGCTAACCTACGCTACTAGCAATTTTGTCATTTTTTAAAAATAAGAAATAGCGAAACTTGTCAATTCATTTATGTATCATATAATTAGCTTTAATAAATTCTTACCTTCAAAAGAATGCGTAGATTGGAAGTAGCATTGATCACCGCAGAGATTCCGCCATTGCATGATATACATACACACTTCACCTTTTTTCCATCGGAAGATTTCACTAAAAAAATTACCATCTAGTAAAGGATGACTATAATTATATGATTCTTTATCTTCCTCGGCTTTACTTTTTTCTAATCTCTTCATTTCACACACTTTCGAAGCAGCTGAAGTTACCATGCAGTAGTTGAAATAACGCTGAGCGCTCTCACTATACAACCGAACACAACTGTGACCATCAGTAAACTGAAGTTGAACTGATGCAAGCAATCTTCCCTCACCGGTTCACGCAGTCAACCGTTTGTGTCATACAAGTTGCGACAAGCTAAAACATGAATTACACGTTCTTAGCAGCTGTCTGGCTTTGTCAGTTGGCTGTCTGGCTTTGTTCTGGAAGTTTGTCTTACAGGAAGCTCCTGATTCTCATTGTAAGATTGGGATATAATACTAATTTGAGTGTGTAGTTTTTCTTGTATTTATTTAATACATCAATCACTGTGTAATAAATACATTAGTGATAAATACTTTTGGGGAAGATAACTGGCAGCAATCCTGAGCAAGAATTTTGGGGGTAAATGTTAACTTTTTCCTTAGTAAATTTCTGAGAGTATAGCTGTTTGTATAGATGGTGAGAGCATGCCGTTTGGAAGTAGTGTGTATGTGGTGTGTGATGCATGTGGAGTTGAAAGGAGAATGAATGTAACTGAATGCCGTGTGTGTTTTCTGGAAGGGGAGGTTAGGAGGTTGAGTGGGGAATGTAAGAGGTTGAATGATTTGGTGTTTGAGGTGAGAAGAGATGCAAGTGTGCGATTGAAGGGTGAGATTAGTGCTAAGAGGGTGGAAGATAGGGCTAGGACTGGGAACAGTGTGGAAGTTGTGAGTGATGATGAATGGTGGGTGAAAATGGATAGGATAGATAAGTTAGGACAGATTAGGAGTTTGAAAAGGAAGGACATAGAACCTGTTAGGTTGACTAACAGATTCAATGTTCTGAGAGAGGAAGAGTGTGAAAGTGATTTGCCTGGTGTGATTGTGGATGAAAGCAGGATGGGTGGTAGTGTGACTGAGAACAGGAGGGAGGGTAATGTTAGGCCAAGACAGAATAGGAGAATGACTGAGGTGCTAGTGATGGGTGACCCTCAGATTAGGTATTTAGATAGGAAGTTGAGTGATAGCAAGTGGAAGGAAATGAAAGCTTGTCTGCCGGGTGCTGGTGTAAGTGATGTTTGTGAGAGGTATGATAGGCTGGTTTCTGGGTGTGAGAGGGATGCAGTTGTGATTACGCATGTGGGAGTGAATGATGTAAAGAAGGTGGGTACATGTGAGTTACGTGAGCAGTATAAAAGGTTAGTTGAAAGGATGAGTAAAAGCAGGGTAAAAGGTGTTGTTTCTGGTGTGCTTCCGAGATTGGATGTTGGGGTAGAATGGTTGTCGCGTGCAATTGGTTTAAATTAATTTGTGAAAGGACTGTGTGAGGAGCTAGGATTGGTGTTTGTAGATGTCTGGGGTGGGTTTTACGGGAATAGGAGGTTGTATGCGATGGATGGGCTCCATCTTAGTCGGGCAGGTGTTGAGGTTCTATGGGGGGAGCTGGATAGTGTGATTAGGTTCTTACGGGTGGGAAACTAGAAGCCTTTAGAGGTAAATAACAGGAATAGAGGGCAGGTGTAGGAAATGGAAGGGATGCAAAGATAGAGGAATAGCTAGGGGGGAGGGCATACTGATGCGTTATAGGGGGACTAATGCACAAGTGAATGAGCAGATAACTAGGAATAAAAAAGCACGATGCAATGAAGATGGGGATAATAAAAAAACCTTAAAAATATACTACAAAAATGGTCGGAGTATAAGGAATAAGATAGATCTCTTAAGAGCGTTAGCGAGTGAAGAGAATTTTGATATAATTGCGATAGTCATGGCTTGATTTGGCAGGAAATCACTTTAAACCTGAGGTTGAGATTGAGGGCTTTAACATGTTCCATACAGATAGGAATAGGAAGAGAGGAGGAGGGGTTATTATTTATATTAAAGATAATCTCCAGTGTTGTGTAAACAGTACAATTAAATTAGATGATAACACAGAGTCATTATGGCTAAATGTAAAGGAAGGTAAAAACAAGCTTGTCATAGGATTATTATACAGACCACCAAATCTTAGTAAGGAAGCTTCAAATCTTATGTGGCAGGAGATTGAACGGGCATGTAGAAGTAAGCATGCGTGTATAATGGGCAATTTTAATTACAGAAATATAGACTGGGAAGCTCTTGTGGGTGATCAGGAGGTTGAGGAATTTTTTAATGTTGTCCAAGATAATTTTCTGAAGCAGATTATTAACGAACCCACTAGAGGTAATAATATACTGGATTTAGTTATGACAAATAGGGAGGAAGTTATTAAGGATACTGAGATTGGAGGAAATTTGGGTAATAGCGACCATTGTGAAATTAGATTCAAATGAAATGGAATGGTATTGATAGTAGCATGAACAATGTTAAAATTCCTGACTTCAGAAGAGCAAATTATAATGGGCTAAGGACTTACCTGGAGGCAGTTGTACAGAAACCAGGCAATGAAATCAATTCAGGAATAGATTCAATGATATCAGTTAGTGGAGACAATAATCACCAGGAGGAAGAGATTACAATTGAAGAGGAGTATGAAAGAATAATTGAGCAATTAATTACAGGTCAGATGATTAACATTCCATATAAGGAGATTAGGACTAAAAATAATGACCCAAAATGGATGACAGATAAAATTAAGCTTTATATTGGCATTAAAAAGGGCATTTATAGGAAAATAAAAAAGGGAGAGGATCACTTAAGGCAGAGATATAATGAACTAGCAAGAGATGTTAAAAAGTTAGTTAGAGTAGCAAAGAGAAATTATGAAATTAAAGTGGCAAATAGGGCAAAGGAAGATCCTAAAAGTTTTTATCAATTATACAAAACTAAGGTTAGAGATAAAATAGGCCCACTTATAGATTCCAATGGAGAATTAGTGAGTGATAGTGACTCAATGGCTGGAATGTTAAATGACTTTTTTCTCTCAGTATTTACACAGGAGGATACTCTAAATATACCTGAGGTGTCAATGATCTTTCGGGGTAATGATGAAGAGAAATTAAAGGATATCTTGATCACAAAGGAGATAGTGACAAAGGAAATTGATAAAATCACAAGTAGTAAAGCACTCGGTCCTGATGAGGTCTTTCCTAGAATTTTGAAAGAATGTAAGGATGTGTTAAGTGAGCCCCTAGCATGCATCTTTAGAAAATCATTGGAGAGTGGCATTGTGCCAGTGGCATGGAAGAAAGCCAATGTGATACCTATATTTAAGAAAGGGGATAAAACAATTACAGACCAGTAAGTTTGACATCAGTGGTAGGGAAAATGATGGAATCTATTATAGCAAGAAATATTAGAGATCACTTGGATAAGCATAAGTTGATAAAAGAATTACAGCATGGCTTTAGTAAGGGTAAATCCTGTCTGACTAATTTGCTGTCTTTTTATAGTAAGGTGTATGAAGCAGCAGATAATGATGAAAACTATGATATTTTATACTTGGACTTTAGTAAGCCTTTTGATCGAGTGCCACACTTACGGCTTCTGAGCAAAGTTAAAGCACACGGGATCGATGGCAGTATATTTAGGTGGATTCAGTCATGGCTTGGTGACAGACAGCAAAGAGTTAGTATAGATGGAGTTAAATCTGAGTAGGGGTGTGTTAGCAGTGGAGTTCCGCAAGGATCTGTTTTGGGTCCCTTGCTATTCTTAATTTATATTAATGATCTTGACATAGGTATAAGTAGTGACCTGAGTAAATTAGCTGATGATACTAAGCTAGGTAGGGCCATTAGGGCTGATTCTGATGCTGATGTAATGCAGGAGGAATTGACCATTCTGTCCAATTGGGACGAGAAATGGCAAATGAAGTTTAACATAGACAAATGTAGTGTACTTAGTATAGGTAGAAATAATCCATTGAATGGGTATTTTGGTAAGTTCAGACCTTCGTCCTAGAAAGCAATGCCTTAATGCTAAGAATAAAGCTAATAGGATATTGGGATTCATTAGGAGGAGTGTAAGCAATCAGAGTGCTGAATTCATTCTAAAACTGTATCTGGCGCTAGATAGGCCTCATCTAGACTATGCAGTACAATTTTGGTCACTATATTATAGGAACGATATTGATTTTCTTGGAAAGGAGAAGAGTCAGAGGGGAATTGATTGAAGTCTTTAAATGGGTAAAAGGATATAATAAAGGGGATCTGGGTAAGGTTCTTATACTTAGTGAACATGACAGGACACGTAGCAATGGGTTTAAGCTTGATAAGTATAGGTTTAGGAAGGAGATTGGGAGGAATTGGTTTACAAATCGTGTGGTAGATGAATGGAATAGGCTCACTAGACATGTGATATAAGCCTCCTCTCTGGGTAGTTTTAAGAATCGATTAGATAAATATATGGATGAAGATGCTAGATGGGACTGACTTTTTTTTATGTACATATGTATATATTTTTCTAAGGAGTGGGGAGATTATATTTTGCGGTTGCATGAATGGACATAATCCTCTGGATGCATTTTATGTATATTGTAGATTAGATCTGACGAACTCCAGTAAGGGTGACAATGTTGATGACTTTTCTTCTGGTAAGAAATCTTTTGTGTGTTGACTGGAACAGGAGCTGCCAAGTGTAGGCCATGAATGGTCTTTTGTAGTCTCCTTCTTTTCTTATGTTCTTATGTTCTTATGTTCTTATATAAACCAATTATCAGTAAAGTATTTGCAAAAAGCATTTAAATACTTTAAAAAGTATTTAGATATATGATTTAAAATGTATTTACAATTACAATTTTAAATACATAATGTATTTAAATACAAATTATTTAAATACTGCCCACCTTTGATCATGGGGACTTTCTGCGTGACATAAACTTTGCGCTCTTAGTTAGTGATGGGGTGAGCACCCATGATTATGTCGCATATCTCCATCCACGTGATTAGGTTAGCTGCATCAAAAGCGAGAAGGATGATCGAGGGGTGGGTGCCTCGGGTGCTGACCTCCTGGTTGAATATAGCTGGATTGCTGATTGCAGTAGCCGAATTGCACATCATAGGGAAAGTTGGGAAGGTCTCGCTTGCTTGGGTGGTTGTGTAAGTTGCAGTTGTTACGGCAGCCGATTGTGTGGCAATATTAATCATCACTGGGTTTTCCATGTTGTGTTAGGGGATGTGTGAAGCAAAAACGTTTCCCGTTTATTAAAATAAAATTTGATGAGATTGAATGAGTAAGTTTGGAAGAAAATGAAAAGTTATTTCCAAGTTGGAGTGAAGATTCAGTCCAGAGGCTCGTTAGAAAAATGCGTGAGAGCGGGTGGAAAATTCCGCCCATGAGTGAATTAAGGAGGTTGGGGTGTTCTCAGTGTTGTGCTCAATCAGAGTCAAGGACGGTTGAATTTAAATTTTGAAAACGCGCCGACCGAAATTATCGCATGAAAAAAAACTAAAAATTTCTCGTAACTAGACGATCTAATTATATAATTGAAACGGGTCTTAGGGCACCAATTGAGCGAATGTTTGGTTAATCAGTATGACTACCAGTGGCGGCTCGTGTATAGGCACTGCGGAACTGCAGCACCCCCTATTTCCAACCGATAATATCGATAACATTTAATATAATGAGTCCTTTTTTCTTTATTTTTTTCTTTATACTTGTACATTATATAATCTTTAAGCTTAATGCAAGTAGCTATCTCCTAGTTTATGAAAAAAATACAAAAATCCTTATTTAGAAATGTGCGCTTCACAGTTGCATCGACATGGTGTTTGGCTGTTGTGTGCATGCTCACATGTCCTAATTAGTAAGCTGCACGCTAGGGACAGAGAGTACTGTGATTCATACAGTGCTAACCCTGGTGTGCCAGTGGAAGGTAGTGTTTCTTTTTAACTCCGCGTGTGTTGTGCTTAAAAACGTGTTTATATTATTGAATGTGATAAAGTCTAGAATTTAATTATTTTTTTGTTTTTTTACTAGTTAATTAATTAATTGAGCTGCTGAAATTTATCTTGGAAAATAATATAGATAATGTTCTTAGTGAAATTATGAAACTGATAAAAAACCCCCTTGGCAATTTCCATGACTACATGATAGGCAGAACACTGCTTTTCAACACTAAAAAGAATAAGAACTTTTTTAATAAGCAGTATGAATTCTGAAAGACTAAATGCACTTGTAGTGCTTTCAATGGAAAAAAAAATTCCTCCGTTGTCATCCAGAGATCAAGGAGAAAATAATGAATCTTTTCGCGCAAATTAAAACAAGAAGAATGGATTTCGTCTTTAAATGAATGGATCAAGTTGAATTATAATAATTTAAGGTATTAGTAACTAAAAAAATGTTTGATTTTGTGCTGTTTATAATTTTATCAAGTTAATCTATATTTTTTTATGTTTATTTCCTTTTACACAATATTAAAAGAATGCTAAAAAAATCGATGCAATGCCCCCGCTAATTTTAGCTACGAGCCCCCACTGCTGATTAGATAACTATCATTAACCTGCTTTAAATTTAGACGATTGAATGATGATTCGGAGGGATTGCATTCAAGGAAAACGAGGTTCGTTACGAGGGGGGACGATTAAAAGCAACGGGCGGTCATCTGTAATAAAAGCGTTAAATGAGCTAAACCAGGTCAATATTTGTTGGAATAAAACATATTTGCAATGTTTATACACTGTATTATTGCAACGTAACAATTAAATTATTTATATAAATATATATTATATGGCTGCGATTGCTTGCGCAGAAAGAGATTACTAGATATTATTAAGAGTTAGGAAGAAGGTTGGAAATACACAGTTGAGAATAGCAATTGAAAGTGAATGTAAATGAAAGATATTTAGATGAGTTATATGTATTAATTTATATTGAATATGATTATATCCCGGGTATAGACACATGGGTAAGAATACGCGGGGTATGAATATGAGTAGCATGAACACAAATGGTAAGACAACAAGGTATAGCCACAAGGGACATGCACACAAAAACTTATAACACCACGCTGGAATGGAAATACAAAGAATCAAAAGAAAATTACATTCTGGACACTTAAATATTCGAATAACTTTGATTATAGAAATATTATTGTTAACGAACCTTTTCTGACGATGGAGAGAACACGAGAGGCTTTGAGCGTGGGCAAAATTGAGTACAAAAAGGAGCTTGACTCTGATTGGTTAATTTAACTGCGTTGGAAAAAGGGTTGTGATTGGTTGGTGTAAACAGAATTGGAATGTCGTACATGGAGTATCCTAATTGAATTTAGTGAAAGATGGGTAAGCTCTTAAACGGGGAAAATGCCAAATCCATTTTAGGAACTTTTGTAGGAGCTGGCCAAAATGACAGTTACTACATAGGAAATCTGGTAAATGGTAAATGGCAGAAGTACATGGTAGAAGAGATAGGGTAGATAGTAAAAGTAATTGGTAGAAGAGATTCGGTAGATGATAGAGTAGGTCTGGTAGATGGTAGAAATATATGGTAAAATAGATCTGGTAGATGATAGAAGTAAATAGTAGAAGAGCTCTGGTTGATGGTAAATGTAAATGATAGAAGAGATCTGATAGATGATAGAAGTAATTAGTAGAAGATATCTAGAAAAGATAGTATAAGTAAATGGTAGAAGAGTTGCGTTAGATCAGAGGTCATGGAACTTTTGTGGGTATTACCCCATAACACCTCTTTCGTACAGCGGATTACCCCAGCACATGAAAGTCCACAGGATCTGAGAAACACAAAAAGCATTGAAATTCCAAAAAGGTTTATTGAATCCATTCCTAAGGAGAATTCAGTCATGCAAGATGAAAATTGTGCATTATACACGATAAAGCATTTTTAAAAATAACACACAAAATTTCCAATATAATAAAATGAAAAATAAAATAAATACATACAATTAAAAAATAGTAGCAGACAAATTTAATAATAATCTCATTAGGGAACTAAAGATTTTTTGGAAAACTTTTTCACTTCAGGGGTCGGAGAAATGGTTTCATTTCTTATACAAGATCAAAATTACGGCTATTTTTTTTATTTCAAACAGCCCATTTCTGTTCTTCTTTTTTTAAGTTAATGAGATTGGAAAATCTTTTGTTGGGAAAATATGTATTTGTAAACGGCAGCAGTTGTTTTGTCGCTTCTTCATGTGCAATTTTGAAAGCTTTTGCAGCTCTTGACATCAAAAAAAGGACAAACCGCGCTGTTCTGAAATTGAATGCGTGCTTCATTGTTGGTATAATAGAGAAACTTTGATCAAAACGATGAAATCATTTCTTTGGGTACAATAACATGATTTTTTCCTCTGCACTTGTTTGTTAAATCTATTCACATAAACAAAAATATCAGCTAAGTATGAAATCTGTGGAACCCAAAACGAGTTTGCTAACTTATCTGCTGCGAGGACATTTTTGGGATCAACTATAAAAATTTTATGTTCACTTTTGAGAGCCCAACCTCGATTCAAAACATTTCCATGTGAAACTACTTCACTTCTGTGTGATAGAGTAGGAGTGAATATTCCGCCTCTCCATCCTCACCTAATTCACGAAAATCCGTGTGTTTAGTGCAGATCCTTAGGGAACATTGCCAACATTGACAACATCAGCAAATAGTAGCTTCCAGTGTAGGTTCAAAATGCTTCATAACAGGTGCCTGGCGATGAATCAAACAGTAGGTCACTTCAATTTTTGAATTCTCCTCTTTGCCCAAAAGAAACTGGTATGACCCAATATGGCTAGACCTCCATCAAAAGACATTGCAATGCAGTTTTCCTACTTTAAGTTAACACTTGGTATTTTTAGGTATTCACTAACCTTGTTGAATACGTCAATGCCACAAGCTCTCAACTCGAGGGGAGAACAAAACAAGATTTCCTCTTCAATTGTATCAGAACCTTTGTAGCGAAGGCGTATCATCACCTGCGTATCGCTCCTGAGATCTGTACATAGTCTCATCAAGTTGAATAGCAAAATATTTGCTCTTTTTTATTGAATAAATCACTTGTGCACTCGCATTTTTTGGTATGATTTTGCAAACAAGGACACTGAATTCACTCTCATGGCTTGTTTTTGGCCACACATGATGTCTTGACACTCGTGGTGGGTGTTGCCTTCCGCTGGAATCCTTGCCCATTGTACATTATTTCCAATTTAAGAAATTTTCCCCACGAATTGCGTTTTATTTTTATTAAGAAACTGAAAATTATTTGATAGAAAAAATATAACTTTTCATAATTTGGCTCGCTTTTATCCACCATCCATAACCCTATATTTTAAGAACGAGATTTTTTGAAGGTTTGAATAAGATTTTTTCTTTTAGTTCGGTTGTCACCGAAGTAGATTTAAATTTTTTATCAAAGTTATTTCTAATCATTCCGTTATAATAGAAAGAAACAAGAGGAGCAACTTCGCCACACCTCCTGACAGAAGTAGCTTGCGCTTCGCTGGCAGACTTTCGGTCTGTGTCCTTTCATGATTCTTTTTTTTCTCCATCTATATTTGCTCTAATAATTTCCATGCCCAAATTTTAATAAATTTTCGGAACTTCACCATTTGTAATTCTTTTAGTTTACAAAAATTCAGAAAAATTCGATCTTTATATTTATTTCTGAACTTCACCATTTTATTTTTTTATATTATAAAGGAATTATTAGAAATAACTTTGATAACAATTTTAAATAACAACCGAACTAAAATAAAAAATCTTATTCAAACCTTCAAAAAATCTCGTTTTTAAAATATAGGGTTATGGATAAAATGGTGAAGTTCAGAAATAAATATAAGTATCGAATTTTTCTGAAATTTTTTAAGACTAAAAGAATTACAAATGGTGAAGTTCAGAAAATTTATTAAAATTTGGGCAAAGAAATTATTAGAGCAAATAAAGATGGAGAAAAAAAAGAATCATGATACAACACAGACCGAAAGTCTGCCAGCGTAGCGCAAGCTCCTTCTGTAAGGAGGAGTGGCGAAGCTGCTTCTCTTGTTGAATAATAATTTAATTTTTGTGCAATTTTATTTATGAGCCTTTATTAACACAGAGATTTTCATTTTTACCCCATTTGGGGTAATTTACCCCGGTTCGCCGACCTCTGTGTTAGGTGATAAAGTAGATGGTAAAAGGGATCTAGTAGATGTTAGAATTAAGTGGTATTCAAGCTATCCAAAAAATCACGTTCTTAAAATATAGTGTTAGGGATTATTACATTTGTGCCCGGATGCCTTTGGTGTAAATTGCTACCTATGGTTACTTCAGCATTTGTTCCACACTGTTGAAAATGGTTTCAGTTAGTTGTCGGGAATTTTGGTGCACTAGAAGTAGATAAAGGTTAAACCTAATGACCGAGGCGTCCAAAGAACTTGGTCGTTCCTGTCAAATTCATCTATGAGGGTAAGCTTTCTTGGGCACTCTGTAACTGCTAACAGACATTGAGGCAGCGAAACATCTTGTTGCAAAACATTTGATGCTTGCAAAAGTCAAGTGACTGTAACATTACGAATTCTTTCCACACATCAAATACGTATTACTCTAACTGATAATTTCGCAAAGAAAAATGGAATAGTCATTCAATTGAATATGGTAGCACAATACGCCGCCATATTTGGTCCGGTTAAAGCTGCCCATTTTCATGTCAGTTTTCTGTCTCATGAATCTTTGTGATTTGCCTGTTTATCATTCTGGCAACATTTAATTTTCCCTCTGTTTGATCAAAAACTTCGCAAGAAGCCTCAATCTTTATCACCTCGGCTGAAAATGAAAAGGTATTTAGGGTTTTTCGAGAAAGTGAATGACCCTTTGTTTTGAACGTGACATATCTTAATTATGAGGGAAAATATGAGAAAGTAAAGAGTTCCAAAGTTTTGATGTGTGAGGGAAAAGCTGGCATCAATCGGCCCCCCTGGAGTTCCTGGTCGCTACACAATAAGCATGCGATTCAGAGGCCTGTCAAGTATTTCGTGGTCTTAATAGTGGCGGTGGGGGTACAGGAGGCTAGTTAATTGACCTAATTATTTCCTATAGACGAGAGAAAGTGAATCAACATCACGGTGAAGGGAATGAGAGTCAAATTTTGAGGTTAGTCTTGGACAGTCAATAATACAGAGAGATCCACTACCTTGTACGAGATAGTTATGACCCACATAAACTTTTGTCATGCATGAATACCAGCACACAACTAGTAGGTACCTCTCTTTCATACTTTGTTCCGCAACACATTGACTTTGAGCCTGCTTGAGTGATGCGTTTGGTTTCGACGAACCACTGTGTGGTGAACACATATTTGATACTTGAAAAATTCTGAAATAAATTTTGATAATCATCTTCAAAGTACAAACAGGTGAGAACGTGGTTAGTGTGTCTAATCAGTATTTTAGTTGTAGAGATATGTATGCACACCTTGCTCCTACTATCCATTGCTACTATACAGACATATAAATATTCTAATGGCGTTCTAAATTATGGTATGGTAATTCTATTCGTTTTATTTTATTAATTTGTCTTATTTCGTTGGCAGACAAATGGGGAGTGGTAATGTGCTGCGGCTTTGCCAAAATGTTCGCTGGTGGAATGATCTTGGCGGTGTACATGCAGGTGGGCGAGCTTTTCCCAACCGCTCTGAGGGCAACTGCTTACGGTATCACGGGAATTGTTGGTACAGCATCCACCGTCGTCATGCCAACCTTAATGGGGCTGGTAAGTGAAGCTGCCTCTCGCGTCCGAGTTGACGTGCGCGGCAGGTAATCAATATGGCACACGGAAAGCAGCAATGCTGCGTGAGGAGTTATGTCCGTTCATTAAATTTGATATCAGGCAGGGTGTGAAATGAAAGTAAAGGGTTAGGTCAATCGAAAGAAAGTTGAGAAAGGTTTAAGAGCAGAAGGTTGGGGGTTAGAGATTTTGTGTCGTCAGTTTCCCCCTCATGGGGTTCATTGAATCAATGGAAGTCATTCATGACGCGGCGTAGTTTTTACGCGAATTCGATGAAATGAAAGAGGAGTCTTTCTACATATATTGCTGGACTGAAAAGTGACACGATATAGAAGAATTGACACAATATAGGGAAAGTGACTCGATATCGAAGTACTGACACGGTATTAGGGGAAGTGACACGATATCGGAAAAGTGACACGATATTGAAGAAATGACATGGTATCGATGAAGTGACATGAAATCGAGGAAGTGAGACGATATCGGGATATCAGAGAAGTGACACTATATCGGGATATCGGGGAGGTGACACGATATCGAGATATCCGAGAAGAGACAAGATTTCGGGATATCGGAGAAATGACACGGTATCAGGACATCCGAGAAGTGACTCGATATCGAGATATCGGGAAAGTGACCGCTATCGAGACATCGGGCAAGTGGCACGATATCGATTTATTGGGAAAGTAACAGGATATCGAGATATATTCACCTGTAGAATTTAATTTTAAACAACCGAATAATTTTCAGAAGTCCTCAAAAAAGGAAGTGGGTATTGGAAATCAATCGTATCTCTACGAGGGCTGTGAATTTGAAGAGCATCAATGATTTGTTTAAATTCCCTTGTTGAAAAAGGGATTTAGCAAAATTAAGACCCCATAATCGTGGCAACCACCAAAAGAACAGCTACTGCAACACTTAACTAATAATCTCTTAATCTGCAACTTAAGAAACTCAAACAACCACCCAAAAAACAAATGAAATACCAGCCAAAAAGTATAAAAAACAAACAAACTCATCCTAAAATCATTCCCACAACAGAGGCAACTGAAGAAGGTCCACTGATCACAAAAAATCGAGTAAACCGATTCCATGGCTCCGACATAAGCTTAAATATCCTGCAGAATGCCTGACCCATCCAAGAACTCTATGAAACCGCAAGCTGTGAGAGAGAGTTGTTTAATCCAGATATCAAGAAAGGTATTGCATGCGAAAAGTGGAGTAGAATTTAGTGGACCAAAAGTATAGTACAATCCAGGGGACAAAAAAGTCTTTGCAGAAAGGTTCAGGTTATCGCTCCATCCGATTATGCTGTGTCCCGCAAGTGAGCCAGATGATGGGAGGACAGATAATGACGGTAAAAGTTTGAGCCTAATGACAGGCAACTTTATATTACCGGCCGCCGTCAGCTATCTTATTTGCCGATCAGCTCGTATGGATGTCTAAATCCCGGCCATGTAGTCAGTGCAGGGAAGAACAAAACGCAGGTGCGGTAGCTCGGTGCATGCAGACAGCCAGTGGTCCTGATCAGTGTACTCGTTTCTAGCAACAACTACATATCTATAACCCAGCAAAGGACACCCTCGAAATCCTCCTGACTTAAGGTAGCCCCTGAGTCACGGATACTGTGAACAAGGAGATGTAGAGATAACAATGCCAAAAGAGCAATCGGTGCGCTCCACAAGTCTCTATGGATTGTATCAGTCTCTGAATCGAAGAGGGTATATACCCTCACTTACCTAACGGTATATTAGCACCGAGGAAGGCAGCAAGGAAGGACGCAGCGCCCGAAGAAGCTCCGTGGCATAGCCTAAAGCTTTAATAGGCTTCAGTTCAAAATGGCCTATCTTTGTGATACAACGGTGAATGAGTTCTCGCGGGCATATTAGTCATTAATCTGTATAAATACCAGAAATAAACCTGTTAAAATAACTTACTAACACTAACCTTCTATATTAGATTTAAATTAGTATTTTACCTAAAGGTGATGCTTATCATCAGTGGTGAATTGGTATTTATTAAATCGTTGCGCGCGTACTCTTTCTCTTTTTTCCTCTTCCCTCACCCCGACTTATTACGTCATACCCACAGGGCTAGTAGCGGCAAATAATAGCTCGATGGCTCCGAAAATACTACTTTCAAGTGGTAATAACTCGGAAACTAGTGGTTTCCGCAACACAAACTAGCAAAAGACAATTCAGATAAGCCTATATATATATATATATATATATATATATATATATATAGAGAGAGAGAGAGAGAGAGAGAGAGAGAATACATTGAAAGTAAATTTTATGAGAAAACTTTGGAGCTGTTAATCTGTCGAATTACATAATGAAATCATTTCGATAACTCTTTCCAGGCGAGTATCGACACCAGCATCCCTTACTACGTCATGTTTACCCTGTGTATCAGCGGAAGCGTAGCCAGTACCTTTCTCCCCGAGACCTTAGGACTCCCTCTCCCCCAAACGATGAAAGAAGCGACATCTATTGGTAAAAATCAGCCCTACTTTTCCTTAATTTATAAAAGAAATGCTCATAAACTACACATTTCAACATCGAATCCGGATATTTGTAAAGAAAGCACAAACACAGTAGAATTATTAAAGAAGCCAAAATGATATAACTATATGTATATAATCTATACCTGATTTAGTAGCCACTTTATAAGACTCATTTCTGAGGAGTGCAGTTGTTTTATGATATTTTGGTGAAATGTGAAT
Organism: Ceratothoa steindachneri; assembly: GCA_963969495.1. Classification (NCBI taxonomy): domain Eukaryota; kingdom Metazoa; phylum Arthropoda; class Malacostraca; order Isopoda; family Cymothoidae; genus Ceratothoa; species Ceratothoa steindachneri. The sequence goes on from OZ018321.1 coordinate 176,162,374, forward strand.
TTGTGAAGAAGTAATTTACGAGTATAAACATAGCCCGATTTATGATGAATTTTAAATAAATTAATAGCTATATATAACATATCAAATTTTGCTTGTATAAAAGTAACAGATAGTAAACTCTATTTCAGTTGGTTATTTGTGCGTTTAGTCATTCTTGAATTACTTATTAAATTATTTAATTTTAACCAGGGTTTTCACTTATTTTTCATCATACTTGGTTACAATTACAAGAATTCTTGTAATATCATAAACTGGCGCCTTCAAGGTGAAATTAATCATAAGATTATCCTCTTTTATGTCTCCACCGACTACCAAAGAGAAAAGTGGACCGCTAGGCCTAAGTTCGTGTCTAGAAGGCAGCCGAAGGTGACTCTTGAAACTTTTCATATAAGCTGAACATAGTCATTGGCGGCACGTGTATAGGCACTGCCCAACTGAAGCACCCTCTGTTTCCAATCAATATTATCGATAACATTTAATATAATGAGTCCTTTTTTTCTTTAATTCTTTCTTTATACTTGTACATTATATAATCTTTAAGCTTAATGTCAGTAGCCATCCCCTAGTTTATGAAAAAAATACAAAAATCCTTATATAGAAATGTGCGCTTCACAGTTCCATCGACACGGTGTTTGGCTGTTGTGCGCATGCTCACATGTCTGAAATAGGAAACTGCACGCAAGGGAGAAAGAGAGCACTCTGTCTCACGCAGTGCCGACCCTGGTGTGCTGGTAGAAGGTAGTGTTTCTTTCTTACTCCGCGTGTGTTGTGCTTAAAAACGTGTTTATATTATTGAATGAGATAAAGTGTAGAATTGAATTCATATTTTTTCGGTTCTTTTAATAATTAATTGAGCTGCTAAAATTTATCTTGGAAAATAATATAGATAATGTTCTTAGTGAAATTATGAAACTGATAAAAATCCTCTTGACAATTCCCATGACTACATTAGAGGCAGATGGCTGCTTTTTAACACTAAAAAGAATAAAACCTTTCTAAGGAGCACTATGAATTCTGAAAGACTAAATGCACTTGTAGTGCTTTCAATGGAGAAAAGGTTCCTCCGTTGTCATCCAGAGATCAAGGAGAAAATAATGAATCTTTTCGCGCAAATTAAAACAAGAAAAATGGATTTCGTTTTTAAATGAATGGATCAAGCTTGAACTGTAACAATTTAGGGTATTAGTAATCAAAAAATGTTTGATTTTGTTCTGTTTAGGATTTTATCAAGTTTATCGATAATTTTCTTATGTTTATTTCCTTTTACACAATATGAAAAGAATGCTAACAAATTTCTGATGCAACAGCCACTACTAATTTTAGCTACGAGACGCCAATGCCTACAATTTAACGTGTTTCGAACTACGGGTCAGTCTAACATAGCTGCTGCCGGAAAGGCGACCAAAATATGGTTAAATTTTAGCGAATAACCATAAGTGACATTTTTTAAAATTATACTCAGTGGGAATAAGGAAAAAAGCGCGACGTAAGATTATTGCCGCAGTGGTTTTCATACTGGGAAGCGCGAAGGAATCCTTAAGTTGCCAACTTTCTCTGCAGTACTTCAGAAACAGCTTCTTGGAAAATAGATGGATTTCTCTATTTTTTATTCGTGTGAGTCCTGTGTTCGGTGTTTTTCCTCGGATAATTGGATTTGAATCATGTCAAGAATAGGAAACACAATTTTACCATGTCAAGAATAGCGACTCCCCCAAATTCCCTTGTCAAGTGTTGCGACGACTGTAGGTGTAGGGTTCCTTGTTTTTGACAGGATACAATATATTTTATGGAAACATTTATGGATAATTTTAAATCCTACTGTGAATGATGAAAAAAACATCTGGGTTTTGTCTTTTATCTGGTTGCTTAAACGTAAATCAAATTGACAATTGTACATAGATAGGTACAATATTTTTTGGCTTTACAATTTCAGAATTACTTTTGAAGTTCCCATTAAGTAGAGGCTATGGTAATTAAAGAATTATCAATTTGAATTAAGATTTCAAATAGAAATATTTAAGGAGGGATATTCACAGCGACTGATTGCCAAGAGATTGTAAATATTAAGGCTTGGTTGTCATTCAAAATGCTCATGAAAGAGTAGTAATCAGGCAATGACGGACATAAAATGAGTTGTAATGGGAAAATAACAACTAAAGCTGAAGATACTAAAGCTGAAGTAACAGAAACAGAAAGAAAACTACCCCCATATTTAACATCATGTCTCAACTGTACAGAGGTGACTTAGGGCTGTTGGAATTTTTAGCTGTGTGGCTGCATTCAAACCATTGATTTTTAGGCTAATAAAAAAAGGAGATTGCAATGGGAGCAAGGATCACCAAATTGAACATTGGATGAATGGGAAAAAGTATTATTGATTAATAATTCCAAGTTTCTACTATTCAGAACTCATAGAAAAATATGTTAGGCATATGGATGGAGAAAGAGTGAGAGAGGAATGTATTGATCCAAGTGTGAAACATGGAGGAGGAGCCATCATGGTGTGGGTTTGTCTGGGAGCAGGAAAATCTAGAGTTATGATACAAATTAAGGGTACATGGAAAAATGGAGTCTACCACTCCATCTTGCAGTGGTATGTTATTCCATCCGACTTAAGAATAATTAGGCAAATTCTTATCGCTAACACAATATTTTAAGAACGGGATTATATGGATTGGTTGTGTGAGGGAACCCCACGTGGACTCTCTTGAGCAGAACGGAACTTCCATGTGCTGCCGTAGGCCCGGTTAGGCCTAAATTGGTAGGCCTAACCCCCCCTTCTCCTTCCACAAGGGTAGCATCGAACCGTGTCCACCATGATTCACTTTTACACGAGCAGAATAGCCTCTGAAAGAAGATTCGAGGCCATTCGAGAGTAGAGCTGTTTCCCGCTTACCCCCCGTCCCCACACCAACCCCGAGGAGAGCCTTGGACATAAATAACGCTCGACTCCCATGAAGAGACACAGAGTTGAGAAGTCTCTCCCGGACCCCAGAAGATTCCCCATAGTTCCAAGTCAGGTGCTAACAACAAGGCAAAGTGACAGCTGAACTATTTTGTGTATTTGGAATTAGCCCCAGCCAGTGAGGTAATTCCACTTAACGATTCGCCACCGAGTGATTTTCTGGACTTCTCTCATCAACTCCTGTCGAAGCCCTCCTTCGTTCGCCCTCCTTCGTTCGCCCCTTATTTCAGGTGGCCGAAATACTCTCCCCTGGACCGGAAGTTACATCCCTTTTATTATATTTTTTGTATTGTACTGGCAGAAGGCAAGTTCAAGTTAATTGAAGAGCAGTGGAACGTAGTTTATTTAGATTTTGTGTTGGACCCCAGGTAATTAATTTTTTTATGGTGTTCGAATTTTGGAGACTCTCCTGGTTATTAATCCCAAAGAGTTAAGGTCTTTGGTGTCCTAATTCTGGTAGGACCATTTTAACTTTTTTCCCCGCTTAGAAACAGCATAGGTAGGTAGCTGTATCTTATTTTTTTTTGTGTGATCAAGGCCTTCACGAATATTCGTGTATTCGTTTCGCGTGGGTAGTGTCCTAGCTCGTTCGCATATCAGTGTTTCCTCAGTTAACTGCGTAAAAATGTCATCCTTCGAAAAATTCAAGTCAGGGTGAAATGTTAGTTCTTTCGGGCAAAGACCTGCTAAATTACGTACAGGAAGAAGAGAGGAACGAACGGGCAGAGCGAAGGGAAGAGGAACTAAGAAAAACGGAGATGGAGAACAAACTGAAGATGGAGATGGAGATGGAGAAGAACAAAATGGAGGAGAACAAACTGGAGATGGAGATGAAAGAACGTGAACAAATTAGGCAGCATGAGCTGGAAATGAGCCGAAATCAAATGGATTCTCAGTCCATCGGTTCCCGGGCTGAAATTCCCCAAACTCTTTCAGTCCACCTTCCAGCTTTTAATGATGGAGAGGACTTTAGGTCATTTTTGGCCCATTTTGAGAGAATCTTTCAGATCAATAGACAGAGGTGATTGATAACCTTCATGGTAGTTATCATTTTCCCATTCAAGTATTTTCTGAACTGCTGCCACTTGAGAGACCCACTCGTTGCTGCTTGGCGGAAGCGTGGTGGTTCGAATTTCAGGAAATGACTGATTCTCTGTCTCAGTCAAGGAGTTTATGTCGGTGGATGAGGCCGTTGAGTTTTTCTCCTGTACTTTCATCTACGAGGTGTTTATTATTCCTAGAACGTCTGGCCTTATTGTACGCCAACGACTGCGTCCGAACGATTTGACTTTCGGTGAAATTCGTCAAGCAAGGGATAGGATCCGCATGTCTCGAAGAATGCTCGCTGCTTTTTCAGGCGGGCAATCAGTGATACGTGTCTTCACTTAATGAGAAGACCCCTTTAGCTGAGGTGTGGAAGCAAATCAAAAGGATTTGAGGAAATTTCTCGCAGGTCTCCCCTCCAAGAGAATAGGACTACAATCTCGGACCCCACGCACATGGCAGATTCTTTCCAGACTGTTATCTCCGCAGTCTCTAGCTGGGATGCTGTTCCGCAAGCATTTAATGCACGTCGTTATATTGCTGAAGGCCGCCGACTTGACTTTACTTCCAGATCCTGAGAACCCTTCAACGACATGTTTACATTGAGTGAGTAGCGTTGCGCTCTCGCTTCGTGCGGGGAGCCTTGGTTTTAGCCAGGATGGGTGTGGGTCCTTTGTGCCGCCATCTCTACCAGAGGAGTGCCCGTTTTGAGTATAACCCGCAGAAGTGTTCCGAATGGGCGCGGAAACGACCGTGCTCATAGACTCGCAGGGGCCAGAAGCAGAGCGTGCTTTTTTAAATAGAGGTATAAGACATCTTAGGCAACATTGAACACGCCAGGACCAAGTCCTTAGCCTCGCGAAATAAGAGACGATCCGTAGTCTCAACGGCCAGGATTTTCTTCTCTAGGAGATACGCACCAAATTTCTTAGAAGAAGCGGGATAAGGCTCTCCGCAATTAACACACTTGGCCGCATACGATACGGTTATCATGTGTGGCCTTGGAGCAAATTACACAGACTTCGAGTAGCCCGGACTCTGCACGTCTACGGGAGCGATTCGTATGGCCGAAGCGGTGGTAGTAGTAACACCTCCGTGGCAGTGGCACAAATTACTTCACGAGGTATTGATACCAACCGGCACGCCCCGACTCAGGAAGCCTGTCATGGTAGAAGGTGAGAAAGGATGTAGGGTGGGTTTTGAGGCCCTCCCTGTTTTCTAATCACACGTTCGACTTTGAACGGTCCATGGTCGGCCAGCTCTAAAGTGGTCATTATGGAGTAGTTTACGAGTTCCCTCGCGTATACCACTCCTTTTACGAAGTTCATGCTAGAGTGCGACTTCAGATTCACCGGTGTGTCATTAGGTGTCTGAAGGGCACCAATCATGGTTGCTTTGGAGGGATCTCACGCACTCGCCTGAAGCCTCTCATCCGAGAAACGGGACACCTTCGGCTCTCTACCCACCAACCTGATGGATCATGTTTCCTTTGGCCACTATGCTGCCATCAGTGGAGAGAATTTACAAAAAGCGTTTAATGCCAGGTAGTTTCTCAATGAGAGGCCCCGACGTAATCAAGGCGCCGCTCAGCGCACTTTACTTGCTACTTTGCTCCTGATTTATGCCTTCCAACCCCACCCTAGATTGCCTCTGGGCCAGACGTGCAGATCTTAGCCTGGTTTCATTCCTACCTATAATAATTCCCACACTACTCGACCAGCCTACCGAAATAGGCCGACCCCTAAGAGCAGTCCAGTTGGTCTCAGGCTGGAGGTGGATAACCGACACTCCTTTTCTGGCTCCCTAACAGGGTCTTTTGCAGGAGTTCACTATACCCTACTTCCAACCGTTTCTAAGATTTTCCGGTGGTCTAGTTATGTTGCGCTAGCATTAAAAACAAGGGAGATTAATGCTTGTACGGAACACGTGAATAAGAGAAGAGTAATATCACTTTGAGGAATTAATTCGTTCTTAGGGAACAGTTCTCTACAATTACCCCATGGAATGCAATTAATTATCTCTTCTTCTTTGCAATTGGTCTTTAACCGAATCTCCTTTAAAAATTATTTATACAAAGCTGTAAGGTTTATTTGGAAAAATATAAGAAGTCCTTTGGAGTGGTGAGAGGAAAAGGCATAGTACGACTTCAGAAGTCTCCCCTCCCCCCTCCGTCACATCCGGGCTTGGAGAGGTAGGAATGGGCAAACCAAGGCCAACCTCTCCGCGGAATTTCCCGCCCTCGCTCAGTTCGGCTATATTTGGGCCGAAAGAGAGCAGGGTAGAGGCGGGAGACGGGAGAGGTTTAAGAGAGCGGTAGACAAAGAAAAAATGGTGAAATGTGAAAGTTTTAAAATTTGTCTTGGATTTATAGTTGACTCCAGTTGGTTTGATCAAAGAACGGGCAGGGAGAGTTAGATAGGGGTGCAGAGACAGATAGATTACTCTGGATGATGTACAGTTTATGATTTTTTGACTGAACTATGTGCTGACTCTCTTCTATATTTACTCTCCTCTTAGCCGTTCTTTCACTGATGTTCTGCGTTCTTTGTGGGCGTTCTTTGCTAGCCGCTCTCCATCCTTATCCGTGTGTCTCTTGTTCTCTTGATCGTTACCTCAGCTGGCGGAAACGTGCTTCCTAGCTGAGTCCTCATCGATTGGTTTTCAAGCCTTTCTTTTATTCCGTCTTATCTTTAGTTGTTTGTTTCGTCCCATTATTTTGTTGGAATTTAAAATTTATCCTTCTGTCATCCATAACACGAGCCAACAAATTTTAACTTTGTCTCTGCTACTTGAGTAAATGTTGTTGTAATTAACTAATTTTGTTGCGCTGATTTAAAATCTGTGCAACAAGGCTATATGGCTCACTTTGTCACCTTAGATCAATTAATGATATAATTATTACAAGTTAGAGAAGAATGAGACGTTTATGGGCAAAGGTTTGGAATCGGGGCACCCTATTTGGCATTATGTACGTCCTTTTGCAACCCCAGACAAGATATGTATTACATATAAAAGAGGTAGTACTCACTTAACTATAAATTTCTTCAAACATCTTTGAGACTCTTGCTCTTGCGCTTGTACGTGGATATAGGATCCTCCCGTTGTAGGAACCAGCAGTAGTCACCCATCACGTTTTCGTCGAAGCGGCCTTGATACCTGCTTTCCATCATTGCGATGTCTCAGTAGAACCTTTCCCCATGTTCGTCACTATTATCACCCATATTAGATGGAAAGAAATCTAGATGCTAATGCAAGAAATGCATCTTAAAAGACATCCGTCACCCCATTCGTTGATAGGCCTTTAGCATGTTGTCCACTAGTTCTTCATAGTTTTCAGCCCTGTGATTACCAAGGAAGTTCTGCACTACATGGACAAATGAATCCCGAATCCCATGCTGCCAACTCAAGTGGAGTTAGTTTATTTCTGAACTCCCTCTCACGTATCAATTCTCTGATCTCCGGCCCTACAAAAATGCCAGTTTTAAGTTTAGCATCGTTTTTTTTTGCACCAAATTTCTTTTTGAGATACTGGAATCCATCGGAATCATGGGCTATTGCTTTAACAAAATTCGTGATAAGGCCAAGTTTAATATGAAGTGGTGGAAGTTAGATCTTCTATGGATGTACCAAAGGCATGTGCTTCACATTGCATTGGCCAACTATGTGTTCTTCTATCTCGGGCCACCTATGGCAATATAATGATTCCTGTCGTCACGGCTGTTCCATAGGCATAAGAAGCAGATATTATTTATATATCCTAGCTGCATTGCAAGAAGTAAATAAATTCCCTTTAGATCACCACAGATATTCTACTTATGATAAAATGTAATGAACACCTTCCAAAATAAATTTCATTGAGTCATATGTCTCTATCATCCCAACAATAAGTGCAACAGAAATTGAAAGGTTTTTGTTACCATTGTGTAGCAACACAGCTTTGAGGCTAGCAGTGCTTGCATCGATGAATAGTCTCCATTCATCAGATAAATGCTCGTTTCCTAGCTGATTCATGAGGCCATTGACATCAGTACAGAAACAAGCACCATCTTCTTTATAGAAGGCAGGTAAGGCCTCATGAAGTTTACGGAAAGTAAATATTTTTACACCGTCCTCTAGAAGATTCCATTGCTGTAGTCAGAGCCCAACAGTTCTGCGTTCTACTTTGACAATGACAAATCCCTCACTAAATCATTCAATCTTTCTTGATTTATCAACTGGCTCTTCTTTTCATTAGAATCCTCCTCATACATTTCATCGTCATTGTTATCCTCCTCTTCAGGCGATGAATCATCTTCTTTAACTGCACTAGCTGATGGAGGAACTGGGATTGACATCTCCTTATTATGAGGGACTGGTTTTATAGCTGACTTACAATCTGGATATACAATCTTTGACTTGTTCTTATTTGAGAATCTCGCAATATTTGTCATACAATAGTAGCAATTATAAACATGATTTGTTGGCTCACGCCACACCATTGGTACAGCAAAAGGCATACCCTTCCGTTTGCCATTTAACTACTGTGTGAGCCCCGTATAACACACAATATAAGATAGGTAAGGTGCCTCGGGCTTGTCTTGGTCATCAACTTTGCAACCAAAATAATAATTATATGCAGTTTTCACTCTTTTAGCTAAATATTTTCGCTGGTTGCTTGGAGTATATCTTCCACAGATATAACAAAAGTTGTCTTGGCTATTTATACATCCTCGCCGATTCATATTTCCAAATCAGTTTGTATATATCTTGTTATATACTTTTGTACAATCTTATTTCATTTACAAATTAAGTGAGAGATAAATCTGAAAGAAAAGTGCAATTAATCACTGTATGTAAATACCGTTTCAACACTACTACTATAATGGCTAGATTTTACAACGTGATAAAGCAGGAGTGTAACGCAGGAACCAAACACACACAACACATCCTAACACTACTGTAGCCAAAGCAGCACTGCCCATATGTGTAACTAAAAAGTATGTGTGTAACTCAGGAACCTTACGTGCTAGAACAATTCTGATTAAAACTAAATCGAGCATACTCGATTTAGTATAAATCACAAGCTAATACCCAAGTAGTAAAATCATTGTTGACTAGTGTATAATGGTTGTTTGGCTATATAAGTCTTGATGCCTTTCTTCTATCTTGGTCCAAATGTTATGGGCCCTCTTCCTTAGTGTGAGGTTGAGTGGCAGAATATTGGCTTCCACATGTTGGTCTCGTAGTAGGTTTCTAATTTCATTTAGGGGCGGGTAATAGGAGAGAAAGATTCATCACCGGAACAGGCCCCGACCCTTCCTCAAACTCACTCTCCCTCCCCCCAAAATCCAGGTGGAACCAGATGGGGAAGAGTCGGGGGGGAGCCGGTGAAGGTAGAGAGAAGGAGCAGGAGAAAATAAAATTTTAAAAATGAACCCTGTAAGGGAGTAAGGAGTAGGGAAGTAAGAGAGTGAAGTTAATATGCTTTGACCTTCTCCATATAGTGGAATATTTGATAGAATGTAACAACTCCCTTAGAGGACCTACTGATTTTATCGTGGATTTCAAACCACGCATTCCTCTATTGATCTGTTCGTTCCCTCTCTTTTGGTTCTTTATTCCATTTTTGCAACTTTATACAATTTGGGGTGAACCGCCTAATCTCTTATTTATTATTTATTTTCTTAAATTATTTTTTATTTTCTGTAGAGTTGATTCGTTTTGATTTTAGTTTTCAGCTTGCAATTAATTCACTTAAGAAATATCACTTCTCAGTTTTTGTTTTTTTTATTAAGCGTTTTACGCCCTCTTTCACCCATGTATGGGTCTAAACAGGCACGGTATTTTATAGTGATTAAAATTTAAAAGCGTGAATAATAGTCATGAGTTGTGAATAGTGATCTGATGGATGAAGTGAATTGAAATGAATGAGTGGTGATAATTAAATTGTACATGAATTAAAAGGTTTTAAAAATTGCAAGAAACGAATTTTTCATAATTTATCGGGTTTTGTTTCTTTTCTTTTTCTAGATTTTAGTATATAATTTACTTTCTTTTAAGTATGCAATCAGCTCAGATGATGCTGCAGGTTTGAGTGCATAGTCTTGTTGAGACAAATCCACACTGGGTCTTTTTCTGTGATTATTTTTTGTAAAGATTCGAAGTTGGCCCGGAGGCCACGAATATTCCATTGCAGGATTTGAGTTTGTTTTTCATATTCTTCGGTCTGTAGATCGATTTAGGAGGCTTGGAGGCTCCGTATAGGGTGGAGCTACCGAACTTTGTATAGAGTTTGTGTGAAGTTTGTTTCGGCATGCCTACATAGTGTTATCGGGTTCTGTATGTTTTTGTCCGTATTGTTAGTTTTCTTTTTGAGAGCTTCCTTATATTTTACCTGAGGGCGCTGAAGCTTTGGTTTTGTGTTGCGCTGGGTGCTTAATAGAGGCATTTCTTTCTGGATAGAGGGCGAGAGTGTTCTTTGTGAATACTGTATTGATAGTGGAGCTGTATGTCTGGAGGCATTTTAATTGGTATCAAGTTCCTTGTTTATTGCCAATTCTTCTGTAGTTGTATAAGTGGACCTTGGTGCAGAGGTTGGTAATCTCTCTGGTGATATTTGGGAAAGGAGAGCCTCTTTTGGGGGCTTTGTACTTCTATTTTGTGTTGGTGTGCTTGAGCAAGACGGTACTGTTTTCCTGGCTTGAGATGCCGGGCAGTGGGAATCTGGTGTCAAAGGTTGTTGGTTTGTGAGTTGCTTGTGGAGGGGTGAGAGTAGCTCGCTATCGTAGCATATAGTTTCTATACTCAATGAGCTGTTTCTTCGGGTTGATTTAACTTCTGGGCTTTTAGTTGGTGAGGAGAAGGAGGCGGCAGATTTAAGTGATTCTTGGTGGCTTCTTTTTTGTGATTGCGCTTTAGGTAGGTCCGTTTCAGGGTGCTTAGTGGTTGGTGGTTCAGTTTGTATGTGGTGGGATATTTTAACTTTGGGCTTTCTAGTGGTCCTTGGCTTTTTTCCTTGGATATTGCGGTTTTGTTGAGGGCTGTTAGGTCCAATGTTGGTTTGGAAGTTAATTGGGTGGTTGGAGCTTTGGTGGTGGAAGCAACGGTAGCATAACTTGGAGTGCTCAAAGTTCTACCTTCCTCAGCCATGTCTTTTAAGGCTTGGTGTCTTCGGATGCCAAAACGGACAGTTTTAATCCGTACCTCCTGATGGAAGTTGAAGTGTGGACATGTTCGCTTGAATGCGTGGTGGTTATCTCCACGGTTAATGCATTTTTATTTTGTTTTGCATTGTTCGCCGTTGTGTCCTTTTTCGCTGCATTTGAAGCATAATTGTGAATCAGTTTTACAATATTTGGCCGGGTGACCAAATATCAGGCACGATCGGCATTGAATTGGAGTAGGCAGTTCTTCCTGTATTCGGATTGTCGTTCCTGCGAATCTAATTGTTTCTGGGATGGTTTGCTGTTTGAATGTTATTTTAGCGATTTTCAGCGGAGTTGAGCGTGTGGGCGATTTTCTCTCGAAGATGGACACAGAGTCCATTTGATGGCCATCATCTTCAAACAGCCTTTGTATCCCTTGGCATATGAAGGCCTCCGTACTTTTGGGTCCAGGCATAAATCTGTTGAGTAGAACCGTGCCTATTCTAAGGTTGTGACTATTTTTGTCCGTTGGTTTTATTTCATTATCACCTAAGGCGGTGAGGGCCAATAGTTTTTTTGTTATTTTTTCGGACTTGGCATTAATTGTAGCCTCCATTCGGTCAGGATTGATTGAGAATTCTGGTTGTGACTCTTCTGTAACGACTTTTAATTGTTCTCGCAGTTCGAGTGCACAGAATGGTCTATTTCTTTTGGTTTTAGCGTTATATATCTGGACCAGCAAGCCGGTCTGAATAATATTCTGAGATCGTTTATTTTTTTGCGTTTTGCTGTTGTTTTTTTGTTGGGTATTTGTTTGTTCATTTTGTATAGATTTGGTGATTTAAGAATATTATCCATGACCAATAAGTAAAGTTCAACATCCCTTCCCGTGGCGGCCCACACTTACCCCAACAAGAGACCGGCACTACTGGGTGCCTTTTACATGGCCCCGGCCGGTACCACTAGGCGAGGCGCTATACGCCTTCACCGCTACCCCTTGGGAACCCCGGACCAAACCCACACATAGCATGGTGGGTTGATCAGAGTAGCGGATCCAGCTTGGTGACAGACTTCTGAGCGGTTAGGGTCACCACGCCTAATATCGGGTCGTAGGAAAGTTCAGAGCCGTGTTTCCCAGTTATTGGCCGGGGCCTAGATGAATTGCCTACCATGGCTAACGAGCGACATCTGTCCGGGTTTTCCCTCTCCTAGGTGGAATGTCAACCGAGACTATGAGTTCCACCTGCCCAGCCAGGTTATACCGCCTGGCACTCGGTCGTTGGACACAATTTCTGTATAGGCAGGGGCACCACGAGCAGGTAATGCGCCAACAATTGGGGTGCAGAGACTAAGGATCCCTAAAGGCTATATATTGCGCATTCAGCTCCGAAACCCCCTCACTTCTCAGTTGTTTATCACTTCTTATTACACTAGTGTTTTTGTATTATACTTACACTTAAGTTCACTAAATTTCTATTCACTTTGGGTCCTTTTTGATCTCGTTTCACTAATCGCTTATTCATTTGTTTGGTAGTTTTGTTCAATTTAGTTGTCTTATTCGGGTATCTTTTCAATATTCTTGTTTTAATTGAATTACTCGGTTCTTTTGTTAATGGTCGGGATAAATGTCCTTGTCGGTTTTGTTTTGTTTGGTTTTTCTTCTTTTTTGGCTAAATATTTAATTAAACATGGGTGCTTCCTCAATTCTCAACTTATGATTTCTGCTGGGGAATCGAGTGTTAAAGGGGTTTCCTGTTCTGATATTCGTGTGCTAATCAAATATTGGTTACAGTTCTTCTATTTTTCTCCATATTTTCTTCCCTCTTTTCTTGATGTTGATATTAAGCGCTTTAATCCCTGCCTCTTGGTGCAGACTCCGCTGACTTCTCTTATTTCTACTTTAAGTGTTAGTAATTAGATAGACAGCTTTATTCCTAATCATCTGGATTTCCATCTTTTTAGTTTTTGACTCGTTGTTGATTGGGATGAGTGACCACAGGAGAGCCCCTCTTCCTAGTGCTATATATATTTTGGGCGGTTCTTCATACATAAACCCTTAAACATTATAGTCGGTTTAGCATTGGCGTTTCCTCATTGTTCCTCTCCGTTTTATGTATTTTTATTGTCTATTGTTTCTGGAGATTGAGACTATTGTGAATTTTCTCCTAGTAGTTAACTCCCAGTCCCTTTCCTAATTGTTGATGTTGCTGATCTCTAATTCTGTTGACCTTGCCTGAAAGCGTTCTTTCCTGTACTGCGTAATGTCAAGCTGTATTATGTCATCCGCAAACTGTATGTTTAAACAATCAGACATTAATGATAGTGTCAGTTCCACTGTATAGATTGAATAAAGCGTTGGGACGAGATATTTCCCCCATCCCCTATGAGAGTCCAGCTTCCAGTTTGAATTCTGGTTTTGCATGATGATTATTCATGTATGCTTTCCTGTCTGTGATGTAATCGCAGAGAATTCTCTCCAAATTGCTGTTCATCTGGAGACTTAAGATCATGTATTGCCTTCCTCTAATCAAGACTTTGTCAAATGCTTTCTCTACATCTTTCAGGACCAGCTCGATATAGTTTTTCTCTGCTTTTGCCTCTACTGAAGATGGGGAAGAGTACGGAATCTCGTATTTGGGATATTCCTTTCGTCCGCCGCGTTGATTGTTCTTGTTAATCTTGAGTTTTCCTCATCGAATTCCTCCAGGTTTGTGTCTGTGAGATAGTTTGGGATGAAGTTATTGAGTTCTTCTTTGTAACTTTGCCAGTTTGTTCTCCAAAAGTCTTTACTCTCAGGTTCTGGTAGTTATATTGTGTATTGATTCATGAACAGTAATGTTCCAACATGGTCACTACATGCAATGATAATAGGCTGCATGTGGATGTTAAATGGCATATAAAAGCTACTTAACGTAAAATCTGGCTTCGTAGCCGGATTGCCTATGCCCTACTTTGGAAAGTCCCGTCCTATTCTCTTTAAAAAAGTTTTTTCCCAACATTATTTCTAAATTGGCTACACTGTTGTCCCTTGTACAGTAGCCGTTTGCTCTGCACCAGACATTGAGGCCCCCATAAATATTGTAGGGGGAGTATTTTTTTTTAGCGCTTGATAGCCTGTAGAAACTGTTATTGGTATCATTTCCGTTTCAATTTTAACGGCCAAGAATACCTCATCTAAGTTGTTGACTTCCGTAAATTTAGGACCCTTTTAATTGCTATGCCACCCCGTCCTGATGCTCGCCTGAAGGGTTTGCATCAATGACGGAGTAATTGAACAGTTTCATCGGTCTTCTTTAAATATTCATATAATATCAGAATCGGTTTCTCTGAAAATATTTACAAGTGTTGATGTTTTACCGATCCAGGCTTACGTGTTTATTTGCAGCAAGATGAACGTTCTCCTTCTGCTTCCATTGTTTTATAAGGTGAAATACTTAGATTTCCTTGGAGATCTGTTGGGTGGATCTCTTGCTGGCTTATACTTCTGAACCCTTAACTTTGCTATTTTTTATTCCTAGAAACGTGAAAAGGTTGAGAGTTACGCAGTCTCCAAGATAGATACGTATTCTATCCTAGAATATAAGTTTTAACTCATTGCATTTATTTTATTTTCCTCTTAGTCTTTTGCTTCCCTTTCCTTCCTTTCCATTATTTGCTTTCTTTTAGAGCATGCTATAGGCATAGTCGGGTGTGCATTTCTTAGTTGTTTTCTTTCAGTCTATCAATATGTGATTCTTTTCCTCACATTCAGAACATACTGTGTCTTCTCTGTGCAATGCCGTGTTAAGTGGTCTTCTATTTTATAACAACTGTAGCATATTTTTTATTTTAATGTTTTCACGTTCCATATTTTCTAGGGTAATCTTCATCTTGAACATGAGTGGTCTTCGTTGTTGTATATTTGAAGTCATCTTTCTTCATTTCGTCGTTGTAGTGTGAACCTACCAAAATGTCTCGATTCTGGCAGATAACGCTTCTGTTTGCCGTTATCTGGGGAAGGATTTTGAGCATCAGTCAAATTTTCTTGAGTGTTTCTTTGCTTTTTTTGTGACACTAATTTCTCCATACCATTTTCTCCGTTGCAGATTAAAATGCAGCCACTTTGTATGTCGATAATAATGACGAGGGATACTTACAGATGTCCATTTAGCGCTTCACATATTTTTCTTTTATCTGGCTTGCTTTCGTGATCGATCGTTCGTAGAGGTACTCGTAAGCATTCTAAGGTAACCCCATTTCCCTAGGCTGGTGGTTCTTCTTCATCTTGTTTACGAGTGACTAGGTGCTCTTTTCTTTCTTCTTTCATCCGGATCTGTTGTCGTTTCTTCCTTCTTGAGTAAAAACTGTAATGAGAGACAGTATAAGCGTTCCCTAATTGCCTACTACCTATGGTCTCTATTTACCTACCTATTTTAGCAACTCACGGCCACCCTACCTATTCTGAACTGAGAGTTTAGGCACCTCCACAGAACTTTTGGCTCGTGAGTCTAGGCGGTGTGATGGTAGTGTTAGTTTGCCTTTATTGTGTGAAATAAGTGGAAGTTATAATGTGAAAATTAGTAGGAAATTAAGGATATGGTCCACTTTTAGGGTAGATATCACGCTCACTGGAAACAGGAAGAATCTTAAATCAGTCTAATGGACGAATATTTCTCTTCTCTCTTGTTTTTTTTTTCTTTTCCAAGCTACCCGTGAAAATTCACGTTTCTCGCGTATTGAACTAGTCCTTGTTCAATACGTCATGTTCTCTTCGTAAGTCAGTAAAGTGAGAGTGGGGGAAAAGAGATAGGTGTAGAGCGTGAAGAATGTGTAGAGTGAAGAATAGGGAAAAAGCCCGTATATAAAAATACAGGGTGTCTGGAAATCAGACTAATCTCTTGATTAATGTTGTTTGATAGCATGTCATGTAAGATTGGGTGAAGGGTAGGTGCGATTATTGGTGAAGTGTATATTTTGTATGCTTTTTGTTCGTTTGTCTGCCGAATGTCGAATGATGTGTACAGTGTTTGTTTGTATTTTTTCTTTTTTTTGTTGTGTTTTGAGGTCATAGCAGGTAGTAATAATTCATATTTTGGGGTTACATTTTGTTAAGAATCTTGGATTCATCATATTTGTGTTTGTCATAATCGGTAGTTAGCAGGTCTTCGTTGCTATTGATTCTAAGTTTTGTAATCGATTTTCATGCGAAAATTGCCTTCTCCCCTCGCCTGTAGGCCTGAAGTGGATTTTTGCTTCTTCTTCTTCCAGCTCGCTCTCGATTTTATCTGAAATTTTTGTTCTTTTCCTTAGCGTTAAGAGGGTTGATCTCAGCCGTGGCCTGGAGTTGCGAGCTTCTGCAGCGCTTCCATCTACGTCGTCCTGCTATTATGATAGCTGCTTTATTCTGTACTCTTTGAAGTTTGATCAGGTTACTTTTGGATGGTGTGAACAGAATGGTAGCTGAGTATAAGAGAGTGGACTAAACAAATGCAAAATAAACAACCTTTTGTTATTCATGTTCAGTTTTGTAAAACGGAAGAGGGCTCTGAGTACACCTTTCTATTTACCCATACTTTCTCCTTGGTGCTTGGAATAGCCAGTTGAAGTGAGCTTGAGGCCGAGTATCCCCACCCCCGTCACTGTTGCATGCTATTTCCTCTCTTCCGTACTGACGACGTCAGTTTTTCTTCCGACGAGAGGGATGATGTTGAATTTATCGACTTCCGCCTTGATTTTTCATTTCTCGCAATTTTTGATGTTAACGATTTCTCAAGTTGTCATTCTTGCTTGGAGGGTTCGATTCCTCCAAGTATCAGAAAGGATTTATATCACATCGTCAGCGAATTGAAGATTAAGGGTATATTCGTAGACGGGAAGAGGCATGTCCTCTGCGTAAATTGAATAGAGAGTGGGGGCCAGACACCGACTTGAGGCAAACCTGCACCCATTTGGAAGATCTGTCTTTGTGCCCTCCTATCGAAATGAACGCCCTGCACTCGAGCACTTAATCACAAAGCAGCCTTTCAAGGCCCAGTTGCAGAATCTTGAATTGCATTTTGTGCTGCCACACTTTGTCGACTGCTTTGGACACATGACGACAAACTACGTCAACGTTTGCTCCTCCATATTTTGCCTTTGCATTTTTTTATTGGATAATCGCAATCGCCATTTCAGTGCTTTTTTTCTGAATCCGAATTGTCTTGGATTCCTCAGCTTCCTTTCTTCTAGGTCTTCGATAAGCCTCTTGTTCAAAATTTGTTCGAATGCTTTACCCAGTACTTCTAAAAATGAAGTTGGGCGAAAGCTTTCGACTCTGTTCGGAGGCTTACCAGGTGTAGGAGTGGTTACGGGCAGGGTTAAGTCCCACAACACTAAAGAAAATAATAAGATCCGAGTTATGAACACGAGGTTACAGAACGCCAATTATAGGCTAGGCTGGACTCTATGCCAGTCTTAAGAAACCCCAAATGTGTACAGACAGTTAAGTAACAATGATAAGTTACATTAATTGCTTAAATCAGAGTTCAAATTATATATACATAGCATAGCCTAGTATTGGTAAAGGCAAAACAAAGAAAATTAATATATTAAGGTTATTATTATAGTTATTATTATCAGCAAAAATGAGAGCAGTTTAAATAGTAAGTCAAAGCTTGTAATTTGGCAGTTCTCCTTTTACTTAATTAAAGTTATAAATAAATATCTGAGGTTTGGAGAAACATGAATATCATATTTACAGTTTATACAATACGTACAAATAAAAAAATCTTAATAGTACTTATTACACGTTGAGATAGAGGTCTAAGGTACATAGGCGCTAAACTTGACAACTATAAGAGACTTACTTTGCAGTAGTAGTGCACTGAATAATCACACAAAACAATAGAGCACATTAATTGAATAGTCACACAAAATCTAGAGAAAATTAATTCCAGTAGGAGCGCGTTAAGTGGTTGGAGGTGAACTGCCTAAAATTGGGGAACTTTAAACTTAAATAAGTATCGGTAGCAAGTTAATTGGTTGTGTGGGAGCTGGTTAGTTGGTTGCATGGGAGGAGGTTAGTTGGTTGTACTATGGGGAATTAATGAAGGAGTTGGAGATTGTTGCTCCGATATTACACAAATATACATTACAAATAAACATTACAAATACATTACAAATAGATATATTAAACATTACAAATATATACACAATCATATAAATTCATATAATGAATCCTTTTAACTATTAGTATACATAACAGAGTAAACCAAGTAACCAACTTCTCTTTGCTTGAGGGGGTGAAGTGCGTCTTCCAGTTCGGTCTTCGTAAGCGAAGCATCCAATCCCGCGAGCTCATGTCTCTCCGGGTTCATCTGATGATGGGTGTGAGTTCTATGTATTTCCTCGTTTATTTCGTTAATTACAATTTCTTCATGCTCTATGTCGAGGACTCGTTTTTTTCTGGGCTAATAGTGAAGATATTCGCTCAGTGCTGCCTGAATTCCTCTTCGATAACCCTCGGTTCAACGATATATTACTTATTCTCCTCTCTCAACTCTAACAGGTTTCCAGAATTCCTTGGGCTCTGCTTGTTGGTCCAACTCTGCCATTTCGTTGTTCCAAATCTCCTCTTACTGATGGTAAGGATCTTTTCGCTAACTCTGTGTTCAGTCTCCTCATTCGGAGGTATACATATAGATCCCTGTTGGCTCCCCCGGTCCGAACTCGATGTATGATGTCATGGAGTTGTCTGTTTTTGGCCTTCATTTCCTCCGTCCATCTGGCATGCGGTAAAGATTTGTAGCTCGTGAGGGAGGCAGATTATCCGTCGGCCAGTAATAGTGCATTTTGAATAGTATCGAGCTCTGTATCTATTTTCTACAATGTTGCGCCTTCGAAGTTCAAGGAAGAGTACGTGAGCAGCCCGATCTTATAGGCGTGTCAATTAGTTCGATGGTAGTTTTTTTTATTGGAATGCGTAGTACTTGTATCGGAGTTTGGCTGATACGTAGGAGCATAACCACATGATTGCTGCAAGGGATGACTACTGGAGCCATATGATGTTTAAATGGAATCTTGGAGCTTACGAGAACAATCTGAGGTTTAGTAGCACGGTGCTGAGTGATAATCGTGGAGAGCTCGGGTCCTATGCGTTGCGAGATGTTCTTTTCCAGCAGAAGGTCGTCCAAGTTCCTGCTTATGCCGTTGGATGGTGATCTGTAACCCGAATCTTGGCTTCTCACGTTGAGATCACCTATCAGGATAACTGGTTTTCTGTTGTTGAAGAGACTGGTAAAATGTAGAATGGGTAATGGATTGCGCCTGGGTGACTGGTACCCTATGTCTATAATGACGTTGGTCACTTCCATTTCAACCTCAATTGCGAGCTAGGATTTTTATAACTCTTGAAGTTTTTGTAAACTAAGCCTCGTTTAATAGTGATTGCTACGCCGTCATAGTGCTCTTGAGAGTGGTTCTTGCCTATGAGGTCATAGTTCCAGTTTTATCTTCTGACTGTTGGTAGTGACTCCATGTTCTGATATCAGAATGAAATCAGGGGCAATTTCACGAAAGATGTTGTAGATAGACTATTTCTAGTTCCATACATTAGAGTCCATTGGAGGATTTCGCAGCTACGGGTGGGGGGGGGGTTATAGGCTTATTCGTGATGGGGAGATTAGTTTATTCGCTTGTTCTTCTTGTTTGTTTTTTTTTCCTGGAGATTTCTTAGGCCGAGGTGAGTGTTGGCCCTCTTCTTCTTCTCTAAATCCCTGCTCCTCGTTGATTTTGTGGATTTTTTCCATGGTAAAAGTGGATGTTCTCGTATTTCTGCACGTGAAGAATGACTACTACGCTTCAGGCCGAGGCATATCAGCAGTATATTTCTCGTCTTCGGTTGAGGACGCAGAAGAGTCATTTCCATCTTCAAAGTGGGATTCGTGTTTTATGTTTATTTCGTTATTTTCGGCTCGTCTGGTCTTCGATCGTCACAGGCGTAGCAGTTTCCTCATCATTCGTGTTTTTTGCATCCTGGGTATTTTGGGAAAGTTCTTGGATTGAGGCAGTGTTTATTTTTATATTAAACACTGCCGAAAGGCTAGGGTTTTTCAGCATATCGTTGAGAGTGTCAGCGTATGATCCCAGGTTTTCCATGTTAACTACGTGAGCAAGGAGGATGCATGTCATGATTTTCACATGAGAGGTGTCCTGGAAGGCAAGGTCAGCATCTCTGGTATGTGAATTTTCCTGTGGGACTGATTGCTCGTTGCCTTTTAGTGCATGCTAGTGCAAGGGTACATCGATTTCCCTTGCAGTTTAGTCACTTCTTAATGTTAGAGGTGCAGGCGCGCCATGTGTGGTCTCCAACTGAGCCACACTCTGAGCACATCGGAGTGTCAATGTTTGGGCAGCTGGTGGAAAATGATCTTCCATTTGGTAGCAATGAAATTATATCTGTACTTGAGTAAATTTTTCTTGTTCCAGGTTTGTCGTGGGGATCGTCATGTGGTAAAGAAGGACTCCCTTTTGTGGACACTTACTGGCTGGCGATGTCACTCGTATCGCATATTATTTTTAAAATATGCAGGCGCTTATGGAACTTTAGCACCTCCTTTATCTTGAGCCATGCCTGTTTTTCTCGAGTTTGTTCGTGAGGTCCATCCTGCGGGGGATGCCCTCCCCTCTCCTCCGGTCCTTGGCTTATTTAGCCCTATTCTTTCCTTACGTATCTGTTTTGCCTGGAGAGAATGTTCACGTTGTGGGTGGGAAATTAAATTTATGGAGTATTTGTTAATTAACTTTAGTGGTGAGAAGTATCCCCCTCCTGTTTTAGTGATTTTAGATCTATGAACTTCAGTCAATATGACAAATTTCAGCTCTTTGAGTTTTAGTCAAATTATTCGCCGATAAAGGAGACAAGTACTAGGACAAGTTGAAAAGCTGAAAAATACGAATTTTCACGGAAATCCACCTTTCTTAAGGAAGCACCCAAGAGAGGCAGAATCATCTTTTAGTTGAATACACCAACAGACAAGAAAGTAGAGACACCAAATAAAAATAAATATATGCGTGAATCGGACTAAACGGAGATTTCTCCTGTTTCCGATTCACGGGTACATCAACCAAAAACGGTGATATCCTCAGAATTTTCTTACCCTTCACTACCATTTGTTATATCTTTTGCATTCTCAGAATTGTGTTTGAATCTAGCACAACATAACCTGAATACCAGCAAGGTCCAAGAAGCAATCAGTAGTAGGGCGTAGTGGACTCCTGAAGGAGACCCCGTTAGGGAGCCAGGGAAGGAGCCCGGTTAGAGGTGACGAGTCCAAACCTGACTACAGGATCGCTTATAGGGCTAGGTCAATTTAGGTAGGGTGGTCAGGGAGCGTGATACCCCAAGCAGGCAAGG
The DNA here is from genome assembly GCA_963969495.1 of Ceratothoa steindachneri. NCBI lineage: Eukaryota > Metazoa > Arthropoda > Malacostraca > Isopoda > Cymothoidae > Ceratothoa > Ceratothoa steindachneri. The sequence goes on from OZ018321.1 coordinate 176,183,879, forward strand.
TATCTAGAATTAGGAGTATATAGAGGGTTTCTCCAACTAATGAAGCTATGATAATAATCTCCGGAATATTTTCAGAAGGATACCCCCTTCCCCGTTGGGGGATATGGGAAAGGAAAATCGACCTGCCGGACTTTAATAATAGACTACCGCTATGGCTAGTAGCAAACGTAACCAAACGAAAATTCCAAGATGTCGCCAAAAGTATATTCAATGACCATTAGATCGCCCTTATCAAATGCATGCAAACACCAAATGGATTTGATGTCATATGCGCGGATAATAACGACGTGGATTACTGATCTCATCAGCTAAACTTAAAAGAAGATAGACTTGGAAGTCAGAGATCCCCCCAGAATGTAACCAACCGAGGCATTGTGCGTCAGAAGGTTGAGGCATGGGTAGGCGAACACACACCAGAAGAACTAATACAGGAACTAGAAGAACAACAACCATGACTGAAAATACACGATGTTATAAAATTCAGGGCACACACACACAAACACACGTCTTTAAAATCGTGTGTGAATCCACCGAGATCGTTACCAAAGCTCTTGAAAAAAGGACTGCTCGCGTATAGCATGAAGATACCAGCTTTGAATATATAAAAAAGAGATGAATACATTAATATCCAGATTTGCTTCTATTGCTACATAATGGAAGACCACACTACCATTAACTGCTGGAACAAAGATAAAAAAAACCTGCTCAGAATGTAGTGGATTTCACACATGGAGAAAATGTACGAATACCATTAAAAGTGTATCAACTGTACCGGCAGCCATAGAACAATGGCTATGTCATGCCCGAAAAGGAGAGAAATAATCAGATAAAAAGAAACAGAAGGCCAACTAAAGAAAGAAAGAAACAAAGTCTGCTAAGCAGCAAAAGCAGCGAGAAATACCAGCCAAACTATACAAAGGAAGATCGACGGAACCCTGAACGCTAAAATTCTAACGTGCATTCCACACTCCCACGTTATGAATATAACACAACCAGGGACATACGCAACCTCGTTAAATTCCATGCTAAATACAAACACGAATTAGAAACCTACGTGACAAACGGACTCAATGAAGAGATCAACGACGAATAAAATAGAATAAGGGCATTTCGGAACTTCACTATTTCCACCACGTTGGCCCACGACTGGTTTCTATTGATCTTCTCTTTTATCTCCTCCTTACTGTGTTGGCCGATCCATGAGTCTAGTTGTCTGCACATCACACTGCCATATGCCTGGATCTGAGGGGGGGGGGGGCTGGGTTGGAGGTCTATCTCCTTTAGCACCCACTGTCCTTCCTCCTTCGTCAGCGTCTCCACATCTGCCTCTTTCTAGCAGATTGCGGAGTAACCGACTGGAGTGTCGATTAGTCTAGGGATCGCCACACTCAGCTTACCGAAGACCGTCTCGAACACCGTGTCTCGGTCCGGTTTAGGGTGTCCACCTATTGTCGTTAATGGGACTCTTGTGGCTGGGTGGGACGCCATTTATGGTGCGTTTGCAGCCCCTCTGACTGGGGGTGCAAATCTTCTTTGGTTGGCTCTGTTTTTCCTTGATTGTTTTCACAGTTTCAAACTTACGTGTGTTTGTGTGTGTGTGTATATTTTACTTTTTATAATTTTTGTTTTTCCTTGGGGATGAAGAGAAACCCACCCCCACACTCACCGGCTCACTGGATGCAAATGGGAATTGCCTTTTGGATGGATGATAACGACGAATGAGATGAATCCGGGTGGGATCCTCTCAGGGGTATGATTGTATGGCGGACTTATTGACAAAGCCGCCCACCCCTCCCGAGGGTGTTTTAATCGCAACCGCATCACAACATACCATATAGACGGTTGTATGTCCCTTTATGGTCCTGGAAGGGACCCCCACTGTGGTAAACACCGAGGGTAGCAGTCCGTCCCTTATCCGGAAGAGTTTCTCACATTGTTCTCCACTGTGGGCTATTCCTCAAACCAGCTTCCTCCAATGTTCCCAATTATGGCCAAGCAACTGCCTGGCATAGTTGGGACGAAACATGAATGGCACTGCCCTTTCATATCTGAGGGCGGTTCACGCAGGAGGGTAGACTGGGGACTTAGGCAGTCATCTGCCTAAGTGGGGCCGCTGTAAAGTAAAGATTATTAGTGGGGAATAATGATGATGATGCGTTACAAAACCGTATATACGGTTTTGTAACACATAGTTTTTCCTTCTAAATTTTTTTTTCAGGTGCCGTTACCCGACTTCTCTTTGCCATTACCTCCTTTACCTAAAATCTAGATATTGATGGTATATTCACTCTTTGGAAATATAGGGATAGTGGTAGATAATAGATGGTGAAAGTGGGTTAGGATTGCCCTTGTTTGAGGGGCATCACAGGCGTTTTTATTTTTTAGTTATTTATTTTTACTTTTTGTTTTGTTGTTGTTGTTTGTCGTTTGTCTTTGTATTCGTTCTTCTTTAGTGTTCTTCTATGTGTTTGTCTTTTTGTTTTAAACTCTAGTGTTGGCGCGATGTTGAGCATTCGAACCTTTATTAGTGCTCAAAGATAGTTCATTACTTCGCGTTTTTGTTCTATTGTGTTTGCTTTTCGTATTTACTTGTAGGTTTGGTGTCTGTCTCTTAGTTGTATGTTTTGTGTTTTGTGATTTTTATGTTCATGTGTATAATTGTGCTATGTTCTCCTCGGAACAGTGTCTCGTACTTGGGAAACGCCGATTTCGAGCGACCTTCCCGCGTAATCTGGCAGGGATGTTAATACTGTCGCCAGTTCTTTTTAGTTCTGGGATGATATCATTGGCCATTCTAGACCATCAACAAATTAAAGGGGAACGCTCGCACCCCAGGCCAATCTGAAATCAAGCATGAAGGGACTACGGCGGTCACTCCCAATGAGAAAAAGAAGCTGTTCCGCGGAGTTTGGAAAAATGTCTTCAAGATATCAGAGGAAGAAGAAGAAGACTTTGACCTAGGCTTCGGGGACCAGGTTCTTTTTCTCATTGGGAGTGACCGCCGTAGTCCCTTCATGCTTGATTTCAGATTGGCCTGGGGTGCGAGCGTTCCCCTTTAATTTGTTGATGGTCTAGAACCCTTACTTTACCGCCGCTTTGTCGATGATACATACATTCTGTTCAATAAAGAGGAGTCCTGCGATAAATTCTTCCAATATGCCAATCATATACATCCTAATATTAAATTTACCTGCTAAAAGGAGCTCAATTCCTCCATCTCATTTTTGGATATCCACATTTCCCGTGTCCCAACTGGATTTGAAACCAAAGTTTTTCGTAATCAAACCTTTACTGGTCAAGGCCCAAACTTTTTCAGTTTTTGTGACCTTTCTTTCAAAATGAGTGCCATCAAAACACTAATATTCCGAGCTTTTAATATTTGTTCATCCTACTCCGGATTTCACTAAGTAGTCGTATTTCTGACTAATTTTTTCAAACAAAACGGCTTTCCTGTGTCTCTGACTGAAAAAATTACGGCCCAATTTTTAAACAATATTTTCCATTCCAAATTTAAATTCCCTACTGTTTGCAAAGATATCCGTTACATAATCTTTCCGGATCTGGGTCTTTAAACAAAAAATTTTCAAAAGAAATTAAATCTGTATTAAATAAATTCTTTTTCCATACCGATTTTAAGTTGATTTTCATAAATAGACACCACATAGGATTATACTTCAATTGTAAGGACAGAATCCCGCCTGAAGCGAAGTGCTCCGTTGTTTATGAGTTTACTTGCCCCAATTGTAAACTGGGGAGATACATAGGTAGTACGGTGCGCTCGCTGAGGGCGAGGTTCTGTTCACATTTGGGTGTTAGCCACAGGACAGGAAAGGTTCTCTCTACGAAAAAATTCTCGCCTGTTAGGCTTCACTCTATTAATTGTAAAACCGAAAACACAACGGACGATTTAAAAATCTTGAAAACCACCCCTGATTCCATATACCTAAGGATTCTTGAATCCATGAATATTAAATACCTTTCTCCTTCCTTAAAATCTGATTCCTCTTCTCACCCACTACTTCTACTCTAAACAAATATATTACCAACCTCCTAACCTTCTCTTTCTTCTTACGCTCCTCGCCCTTTCTCCCCAGTTATCCTCTAACGGCTGATTGTTTAAGGTTGGTTTATCCTGATGTGTTTCCTGTGTTTCCCCAATCGTTGATTTTTAACTCGTAACATAATAATCCAGAAATTATCAATTGCCTGTAAATTTATCGCTATCCCCCTCCTTAATTAACATTAAATACGTTCCATAAATTCGTCATTTTGATTATCTGTTTGGTTCTTAACTTAAATTATTTTCCACAAATTGTATTTCCAGTACCCGAAGATGGGTAAAAAGTTCATCCGAAACGTTGTAATAAGAAAATGAAATGAATTTTCCTTTATGCGTCCTTTCGTTCATCTTCAAATTAAATTGAAGCTCCATAGGAGAAGCCCTAACATATATATATATATATATATATATATATATATATATATATATATATATATATATATATATATATATATATATATATATATCTATATCTATATATATATATATATATATATATATATATATATATATGAATATATATATATATATATATATATATATATATATATATATATATATATATATATATATATATATATATATCTCAAAGTAGCGCGGCATACTTTTAACTGTGATCAAAGGGGTGCTCGGTGACAGTGATCACCAGCTAATTAGATTTACCATCAAGATCCCGAAGGTAAGGTCTGTTGCCAGTCAATCAAGGAAACTTGACTTGAGAAGAGCAGACTTTGCAAGCCTTCGTGCTGGACTGACTGACGTGAGGCTAGAAGTGTGCGATGCTGTTGAAGACTCGTGGAATAGTTTCAAAACCACATTCATGAGTCTTCAATCGCGTTTCATCCCTCTGAAATGCCCCCGTCGGTCTTCTGTTCAACCAAAATGGTTTAATCGAGAAATCGGCCAACTGCTTAGGGAGAAGAGAGCTGTGTACCGGCAATCGAAGATCTCGGGTGACTTTGACGAATACCGGAGGCTAGCCAGGAGAGTGAAGTTCAGCATAAGGGCAGCTAAGCGGTCTGAGGAACTCCGAGTGGCGAGACTCTGTAAAGAGAATCCCAAGGAGTTCTTTGGATATGTAAACAGCCGTAAACCAATCCGTCGAACGATTGGCCCTTTGAGGAATGAGGAGGGGACATTAGAGCATTCAGATGCAGAAAATGCTGACCTCCTCAACGACTACTTATCTTCAGTGTTTACTGAAGAATGTGGTCCCATCCCCCAGCAGACGGATTCCTACTCGGGGGAAAAGCTGGAGGATATGGACTTCACCGAAGTTGAAATCAAGAAGAAGATCAGTGACCTAATGACGAATAAGTTCCCTGGACCGGATGGGTTTCTACCTAAAGTGTTGAAAGAAGTGCGCGATCAAGAGTCACGACACCTGAGCGCAATCTTCAACATGTCAATCCGGACCAAATGCGTTCCTAGACACTGGCGTGAGGCGGAGGTGACTCCTATCTTCAAGAAAGGAGACCGTAACCAACCGTCAAACTACTGACCTATCAGTCTGACTTCGATAGTCGGTAAAGTCATGGAAAGCATCATGGTGGACAAAATGACGTCGTATTTAGAGTCAAACCTGCTACTGAGGAGTTCCCAGCACGGCTTCCGAAGGCAACGGTCATGCCTGACGAACCTTGTGGAATTATTCCATTTCGTTTTCAGTGAGCACGATCGGGACAAGGCGGTGGATGTGGTCTACCTAGACTTTCAGAAAGCCTTTGATAAGGTACCACACCGCCGCCTTCTTCGGAAAGTGCGAGCGCTGGGCATAGACGGAAAGGTAGCCGGCTGGATCGAGAACTGGCTAAGTGGCAGACGGCAACGGGTGGTGGTAAATGGACAGTCTTCTGACTGGGTGCCCGTTACTAGCAGGGTGCCTCAAGGTTCTGTCCTGGGACCACTATTATTCATCATCTACGTTAACGACATGGACGGTGACATGGTTGCCAAGATTTCCAAATTTGCCGACGATACCAAGCTTGGTATGAACGTTGCAAAGGATGTAAATACTGCCCGCCTGCAGGAAGATCTTGGGAAGATTGGGGAGTGGTCGGACACGTGGCAAATGCCTTTTAACGTGAACAAATGCAAAGTGATGCATATCGGCCACAGAAACCCCTAATCTCACTATATCCTTAACCCTATGGGTCATGAATTATTTTACTCAAATATTATTATGTTGTAGTTTTGTTTTCTATTTATTTTGAAGGTATTAAATGATATAAAACACATTTTAGAAAATCTAGATCTTTATTTTTCAAATACTGACATGAACCATATATGACTCATTGTGACTATATTGATAAAAAAAATCCCAAAATAAAAAATCCAGAAAATTAAAAACAAAATGGGTAAATAATATTCATAAAATAAAAACAAATCATTTACCGAGGAGTATGAAAATCTAGGAAGCAATTTCTATCTTTGTTAAAACATAGCGAAATTTTACACTTGATGCAAAAGGCATATGTATAGGGTCCATTACACCCCTCCTTTTTGCACCTTTTTCGTTCTTTTTTCCATTCTGGGAAATGGCCAATTCCATCATATTTTACAGCATTTTCTGCTTGACGTTGTGGTACCCTTTTAGTTGGCCTTCCTGGAGTTACATTGGCAAGTGGATTTGATCCGCATTTTATCATGCATTCTGCGATACTAAACCTGAACTTGAGAAGAGTCATTTGCTCCGGGAGAGCCATTCCTACAGATTCACAGTCTCTTCTGTACTGCAACCAAGAAGTGACAACTGCAAGGTCTACAAAATGGAATACGACTCTCAATGGCCATTTTTTAGATTTTATATGAATTCTGTAGAGTGACATCAAAAAATCTAGCTTGTCCACACCTCCCATACTCCTATTATACTGAAGCACTGCTGATGGGCAAGGTATTTCTACTTTAGCTTTTGCTGTTTTGTCCCAACGACAGACATGGCCTGTCTCTTTATTCCAGGCATATGCAGATGAAAGTACAGTGACTATGGAATTGTCATTCCACTTCAGCAAACACATTTCTCCATCACTAGATGTGCACCCATCCATAGAACCTCTGCCTTCCTTTACCAAGTCCTTATTACTTTTTATTGGCAAATTCCCACCAACCCTGTTACTCCTAACTGTCCCAGTACAATATATCCCAAAAGCAGAGAGATGAGCCACTAAACGTGGCGAGGTGAAGAAATTATCAAAAAATAATCTATAATCGGCCAAAGGCTCTAGTCTATTTTCTACTAATGCAACAACTACAGACCCTGAAATCCCTAAATGATTGTATTCTTCAGGAAGGTTTGTGGATTTTCCTTGGTAATCAATAAAGTTATACGGCATTCCGGACTCACCACAAAGAAAAAATAACTTTATTCCCCAAGGATTGGGTTTCCCTTTCATGTATTGTTTGACCTGCAGTTTTCCTTTGAAGGGAATGAGTTGTTCATCTACGCAAACTCTTTTTTCAGGAATTTCTTTGGACAACTCTTTCAAATAGTCATCCATTATTGGTCGCACTTTCCAAAATTTGTCGGTGTCTCGTTGATTGTTCTGCAAGTTATCAACACAATGAAGGTTATTACGCAAAGTGCTAAATCTGTTGAACGTCATGGCATCGGCAATTATCTCGTGTCGGCGAGCTTTACTCCAATAAACTCTGCGGTTTGGGAATCCAAGAGAGCCCATCTCAATGTGTATGCCAAAAAGAATTTTTATTTCTTCTGGTTTTGTATTCAGATTCTTCCCAGTGTTTTGCAAATAATACATGTTAGTTTTTTCACACACGTCTTCTATAAGCTTATTATGCATAAACTTAGTAAAATATTGGTACGGTAACATTGGCTCGGTATATTCGTAATCATGAGCGACTTCCATCGACGCTGAAGGAATAAAATCTTTTCTAACCCAAGAAAAATTTTGTTTAGTTGGCATGCGTGGTTCCTTCGTTGAAAGAATTTCTCCATCGTCATTCCCTGCACATTCAGCGTTTGTGATTTCTATTTCCATTTCATCATCAGGGCCTACCTCAATGAGTTCGATCTCATTTTCATCATCCGACAATCCGTCCACGTCTGATTCATTTCCGAAGTTTTCAGAATTGATAGCTTCTGCAATGTCATTTCCACTCAACCTGTTTTTAGCCATTGACCCCTGCAATTAAAAGAAATAGAATAAATATTAGTCATATGTAAAAATAAACATTAGAATTCTGCGAGTTCTATAACCCGCCTCATGGGAGCTACCCACCGCTGAGGTACAAGCACCTCAGGTAAATAGGCCTACTCTATTTTTACGACCATTTGGTCACAATGAGTCATATCTGATTCATGAAGAAAATACAGGGATTTATGTTATGACAAAATGGCGAGAAACACTTTATCACTATATATTTTACTTTCATGATGTCTTATGATTATAATAAATCACTTTGAACCACATTCTTGACATTATTATTACAATAACAAAGAGCAACTCACCTGACAACAACAGACACTCACAATAGGCAAGAACGGACTGATGTCACTCGGAGACTAATGGCAACTAGTCATCAGCGGAGATTTTTCTGAATTCTGATTGGTTAAGCAAATATCACTCACGGTGATCTGAAGGCTGCAGACTATAAATCTTGGTACTAAAATTCGCCGAAATTATGAGTCATATATAGATCGAGGTGACTCAAAGGGTTAAGGGCACTGCTATTGAATCCACCGACACTGATAAGGACTTGGGTGTAACTCTTACTAGCAACCTCAAGTTCTCGAAACAGTGCATCGAGACAGAGAAGAAAGCGCAAAGGATGTTAGGCTACACAAAAGCGCCAGTTTGGATACCGTAACAAGGAGATAGTACTTTGTCTGTACAACTCCCTCGTTCGGCCGCACCTGGAGTATGCCGTACAATTTTGGAGTCCTTCGTTTCGAAAGGATATCGCAAGGTTGGAACGCGTACAAGCCAGGGCAGCCAAGCTGATTCCCTTTATCCGACATAAAAGTTATGAGGATAGACTAAGAAAATTAAATCTGTTCTCGCTGGAAACCAGTAGACTGCGTGGTCAGCTCATCGAAGTTTTCAAAATACTTCGAGGGTTCGAAAATGTTGACTACCGGGATATTTTCACACTGAGTGAGAACAGAACGCGCAATCACGGCTGCAAACTTGAACTGAAGCGTTACAACCGCAATCTGTGTGGAAAATTTTTCATGTACAGTATCTGCGGTAAGTGGAACGCACTTCCAGTGGAAGTTGTCAACAGTGAATCTGTTGACCAGTTCAAGTCAAGACAAAGTCTTGAAAAGTGGCCGTTTAGGGACGCAAAACAATTGAGCAGCCTTGTGCCCGCTCGATTGCTAGTCCAAAGGTACCCTCTTTGAATGGACCGTAAGGTCTCCTAGGGTACTTACTTTCGTTTGTTACTCGCTGCCTCAGTGTGCCTAGTTCGAATCGCTTCTCTTCACGATTTTTTCGAAAAAAGGTAATAAAAATATTACTGCAAAGGAAAAATTATTCCGTTTTCTCTTTCAATGTGGTTTAATGGATATATATATATATATATATATATATATATATATATATATATATATATATATATATATATATATATATATATATATATATATATATATATATATATATATCACTCCTTAAATGATTAAGTATAGGGAAAAAGAAAATATTGTTTTAGTACTAACTCTACATTTTATTTAAAAATGCAAATAAATGCAAATCTAGTGATTTGTATTTGCGGGTGACACTCATAGGGCAGAAATTTAAGATACTCTTTGCTATATTAAAAAAAAAAAGTTGAAAGAGGAATAAGAAAGATTTACGAAAATTCAAATTTTGAACGCGTAAATCTATTTCCTCGATGTGGATTTTTGTATTAAAAAAGGGGAGTAGAAAATCTTCTTTAATTAAAACAAGACCCACTAGACTCACGGGCTGAGAAATTGAACAAAAAACACCTCCAGAAATGAAGTAATAAAATGATATGAGCATTCATAAACCTTAACTCTTAAACTTTTTTTCTACACAGTAGTCTTAGTAATCATGATAAATCACTAATCATATTTCCCCTTACCATGAGAGTCACTTTTGCAAATCGGTCCACTAATAATTCGAAGCCACCTGATAGGCCTAAGTTGTAACGCCCCTCATTTTTTTTTATAACACTTTTAATTAAAGTGCAAATGAAGCCCATAAGAATTAATTGTTGAAATTAGTCCTCTGCCCAAGACGAATTCCTTTAAATTTTCCCAGGATTCTCAGTCTTGGGTGATAAACTGTAGTGCCCTTGTTGTAAAATAGGTAGGCCTTTGACACCCATATTGCAGGATATAAAAGGCCCAGCGAGGAACTCCACAAATGGACGCTCGGTAAATGTGTGGTGCTGGAACCACATTATAGAATCGCATCTGACTCATAACCACCTCAAAGATGATCCTTTTGAAGTCTTATAAAGTTCTATAATTGGTTCAGAGTAAAGCGATGCCCGGTGTTCTTTACTGAAGGCGTTTTTCGGACTCACCTAACCGTTACCTCCTTTACCGGGTAGCGAGATGTAAAAGAATTCCTGGTCAAAATGAATGAAAAAGTTCAAAGTTTATTTTAAGAACAGAGTTTACAGAATTGAGTATTTTTCATATAAGTAAAAAAAATATACATATAAGCAAAACAAATCATATTAATAGTGGCCAATATAAAGTTGTCATCGGGAAAGTTGTCATCGAGAACTAAGAAGGAAACTCCAGGAACTTTGGAGGTCATCGATCCTTTTTATTAGGTTTACATAGTTATTATATATATTTCAGTTATAAACAAATTATAATATCGAATTGTTACATATTATTTACTTTTACATCTTATATTTTATTTCCTATTTATACATTTTTAATTATTATTACTTTATTTTACATTACATTATCTCTTATTACTCATTTACTTTCGCTTTCGATTAATACAGTTATTATATTCTCTTTGTTACATTTCTTTAACTTTTAATTTATATTATTTATTGCTACTTTATATTATATCCTTTTGCTTATTCACTTTATTCTAATACCTATATTTTATACACTTTTTTACTTTTACATAATTTACGTTCATTTATTAGTCTATTCTTGTTTTCGATTATTTTATTTATCTCTACATTTTCCTATATTTCACAATTTTAACTTTTACCTTATTCTATTTATATTATTTCACATTAGTAATTCACTTTCACTTTAATTCATTCGCATCGTTTTATAGAGAATGAAAACTTGGAACTTGAACTCGATATAACAAGTGGGGAAATGTGTTGTAGGTATAGATAGATAGATATGGTGAAGAATATTTATAGTTTGCCCTGTTGTGCAAAGGGCATCTCAAGCTTCTTTCTTTTTGGATTCACTTTTTATATTCTTCTTTCGATGGTGTCAGTGTTTTAGCTGACTCCTTTGGGTGGTCACTCTGGCGACCTTGGGTTTCGTTCCTATTTTCTCATTTATTTTTCCTTGCTTTTATTTATTTACTTATTTATTGTTATCTCCTTTATTCTTTCTTTCTTTCATATATATATATATATATATATATATATATATATATATATATATATATATATATATATATATATATATATATATATATATATATATATATCCTCCGTCTTTAGGCATCATTCAAGTCTTTCAATTATATATCTGCTAACTCGTTCGCCTTTCATTTTTATTTTTAATTATGTTTAATTTTCTTGCTTGTTTCGCCTGTTGTGGTCACTTTTGGTCTTTTTGTTATCTAATTTTTGTTTAATATTCGATTTAATTATTTGTTTAGTTATTTACTTATTTTGTCTTGATTATGTTAGGCACTTAACCTCTTTTTAATTATTTTTTCTTGTTTTCATTTAGTGTTAGTTTGTTAATTTGGAGGCCTTTCGCCTCTTTTAATTTATTTATTTGCTTTGTATTTTTTCATTTGGGCACTTTTCCTCTTTTGTTTTTTCATTTCTTTCTTTATGATTGGTTGTCTCTTATCGTGGAGTCATTTCAGTAACTCTCTTTTGGTAAGTAGGATCGTTTTGTCCTGGTTATGTGTATATATCGTCTTGGTGACACGTCCAATTAGGAGTGTGGTATATTCAGATTTGCGCCTATATATGGGAGTATTACATTTTCAACCTTTTCTCAGGTCTTTCTCCCTAGCTTTTGAAGGACCATATTCAGTGGCTTAGGTCCTGCTCTTGTGTGCAGTTTCGTCTGCCGAATACGGTCCATTCTGCGCGCGCCAGCTATCAGCAGGGTAGCTCTGTTCTAGACTCTGTATTTGTCTATGAGAGGTTGAACTAGCTGCCTGCATTATCACTGTTGGGTATAGTAGTGTTGAGCGCACTAGGGCAGTGTACAGCTTTTTTATGTTGGCGCTGAGGCTTCTGAACCTGTACAGTTTTCCAAGCTCTCTTTTGGCTAGGGAGATTCGGTTTTTGATGTGCGCCTTATACCCTGTTGAGGTGATGAACAGACCCAAGACTTTAGCCTCATCGGAGTACGGGTAAATTTCATCTTCGATTATGATGCCATCTCGTCTCTGGCGGTTCAATTTCGGCGGTTGGTCTGGATTTTCCACCTTTTTTCGAAACGATGGATATTTTCGATTTCGGCAGCTGTCTCCCTCGCTTGTACTCCAGCGTTCCTATAGGAACTGGGGATGATCTGAGTGACGTCGTCTGCAAACTGCAGGTATACCACATCCTTCCCGACTGGATCAGGTAAGTCCACCGAATATACAAGGTACTACAACGGACTCAGACAGCTACCTTGTGGAACACCCGCCTATAGCTCGAACTCGGGTCCTCTGTTGCCGTCGATCGAGATTTGGGCTTTTCTTTCCATGATGTAATCACAGAGGACACTTTCCTGGATTGGTTTTAGCTGGAGACCCAAGATCTTAAATTGTAGACCTCTCAACCAAACTCTACCGAAGGCCTTTTGAACATCCCGCATCACCACGTCTACGTATTTCCTCTCAGCTTTAGAGCGGGCGAGCCTTTCGGTGAGAATGGTGAGGTCTGAGGGGTGTGAGCTTCCAGCTCGGACAGCTGGTCTTGCAGCATGTTATCTAGATGCTTCTTGTAGACTTTGCCACCAAACTCAAGGAGGGATATTGGCCTGTAGTCCACCAGTTGATCGAGGGGGCTTCTTCCCTTTACGGATAAAAATGATTTTGGCCATTTTTAAACCATCGGGGAAATAGCCCATATTCGGGAAGGCATTGTAGATGTTAGTGATTCCCTGAATGATTTGCCGGGGGGCATGCATCAAATTGTTTTTAGTGATGCCCGTCCAGCCTGGTAGGCTCGTAGGCTCGTGGGTGCGTTCGATGTATAATCTGATGAAGATCTTCAATCAGATGGTCTTCGAATTCCTGGTCGAATTCTGCATCTTCCTCAGGTGTTATTGAGATTTCCTTCCAGAACGTGAGGAACCTTTCCTCCAGGACCGCCAGATCCTCCAAGTAGGCATGCCCTCCCCAATGCGGATCTTTCCTCTACTTGGTAGGCCTCTTAATTTCCTTACTAGTCGCCATAATTTATTTGGAGGCACCTCGCTGTCTACCCTTACTATTAGGCTGTCCCAGATTCCAGCCTGTTGTTGGTTAATAGCCAGCTTTAGCTCATCACGCAAGTGTCGTAGCAGCGATCTTCGTTCCCGATTCGTACCTGCTCTTCTGATTTCTTCATATACCTCCTTATGCTCCCTAGCTATCTCTTTCATCTTCTCGGTCCCTCGGTGTTGCGGAGGAGTCTTATACCCTGCCATAGGTACACACTCGCGGACAGCCTCGATGATGAGGGCTGTTATCCTCTCCAGCTCCCACTCAATCTCCTCTAGAGTTGCTTCGCCTATGTCAGCTGGTTCGAATCCGCCAAGAATGTCTCTGTAACGTTCCCAATTGGCCGAAGCGTAGCCTTTGCGGAGAGGGACCGGAATCTGGATTGGAGCGAGTGAGATGGTGGTCAAGATTGCTATATGGTCGCTGGGAACTGTTGGGCCTGGCTCGTTATGGTAGTTGAATGGAAAGCCGTCACTTGTCATGATTATACCGGGCTTTGTTGCTGCCCGAGAGGTGATATAGGTCGGGAAATCCAGTCCTATCCTCTGGATGTTCTTCCTTCGCATAATCATTTCCAAGGTATGGCCTCTGTTGTTCGTGTTATCATAGCTAGCCGTTCGGCATCCGGTGTTGATGTGGCCCCCAAGGAATGCCATTCTGCCGTGGCCGAACAGGTGTAGAAGTTGTTGAGGGGTAGATACGCTCTTCGAGGAGGTTGATATGCCGCCGCGATTACGAGGCTGCCCACTATTGGGGGCAGTTCTATCGCTACGAATGACTCGTCCAGTTCTGGAAGGTGCCTGAACGAGAGATTCGTTTTGATTGCAACGGCAGCACCGTCAAACCTCTCTTGAGAATGTTTTTTGTGACAACTCTGTAGCCTGGTATCTTTATTTGACAAGATGTTGTGTCGATACCGTGCTCCGTAATTAAGATGAATTCGGGGTCGAGCACGCGGAATATGTTCCCATACGCAGTTGCTTTTCCCTACCATCCATTTACGTTCAGCGTCACAATTTTCAATCTGTTGTTCTGGTTCTTCATTTTTTTTTCTGGCTCATAGTGTTTCTAGGTGGTGGAACGCTTTTTCCCGTTCCTTTTCTTCTTAAACTCTGCCGTGGTAAGCTCTTCAAATGTTTCTCTGTAGAGTTTAAAATTATGATTGAAGAGGGCCTCTTCGACTATTTCCTCTTCGCACTGTGCATCAAACTCAAACTTGTAGTATTTCTTTTTGATACCGACGAATCTTTTGTTGGCATCTCTGTCCTTTGGGAAGGGAAAGGGCTCTGATGCGTAAATTGAGAGGTTAATCTCGTCAGCCTCTAGAGGTCTTTTGGCTTCCCGTTTTATTTTTTGCCGGTGTCCATCTTTGGGCATGACCTCTGAGTCCAGAGAGTCCAAGGTGTCTGTGGCCGCAACCCTCCTTTCTTTTCTTGCCTCTATTCTCGGATCGGGTCTGTTATTCTGCTCCTTCGGTTTCTCCTCCTGTTTTTTCTCTTCTTGAGTCTGTTCTAACCTTTATTTTGGGACCATTTGTAGTTGAAGGACATCCCCTGATGGAGAATCGTCCGGGAACCACATCTGGTTCATGCTATTTTTGGCGAGAATCCGGTTTAATTCCTTTGCAAATGTCCCTGACTGTGTTAGATTTCTGACGTGGGCATACAAGATGCACGTCAAACTTTTGTGGACTCTTCGTTTCGTATTTTGAGGTAAGTTTCTTACTCTTCGTCTCGGAGTAAGCTTCCTTTGCGACCTGAGCGTACGTTGCATTAGCGTTTTGGTTGCCTCTTCTTTATTTTGTTGTTGCTTTCTCCTGATTAATTATTTTTTTATGGGGCAGGCCGTTGCCATAGATCGGTGGCCTTGCCTGCAGTTGGCGCACTTCTTGAGGGCGCTGGCAGTTCTTACAGTGGTGACCAGGTTTGCTGCACTTAGAGCATACCTCTTGGGGCGCCTAGCATTTGCGCGTAGTGTGTGCCTCTATTTTGTAACAACGGAAGCAGAATTGGAATGGGTGGAACTCCTCCCTCTCGATCTCTCCCCGCTGATCCTGGCTTTAAAAAGCAGGAGCACAAACTCCTTCGATTTCTTGGCCATGGATGTGTCTCCAAAGATGATTTTAAAGACATGGATATAGTCTGAGTTGTCCCTTTTGTTCTTAAAATTGACAACCTCAGTGACCTTCGCCCATTAGTGGTTTTTTATAATCTCTTTTTTGATCTCCTATTTAGAATGTTTCCCAATTCAGGGGTCTAATCTCTTGAAGATCACGCTCCTGTGCGTTTGGATATGGGCAGGGATTGCTGGCTGCAGGCCGAGCTCGCGGAGGACCTCAACCGCTGCTTCCTTTGTCATGGCCTCCCCATCGTTTTCGGTTTCGCATATAGCGACTAAGCTCGTGAGGACTTCTAGTAGCCTGATCGTTGCTATCTTAAGTCGCCCATAGACGACTTCAAAGACTTTGTCTCTGCCCGGTCTGGTGTGATCACTGATGGTTCGCAACAGGACCCGGGTGGTCCCAGTGATGAAATGATGATGAGTGAACCCGGAGGGGGGGGGCGCTCACGAGGTGTGATTGTATGGCGGACTTTTTGTAGGTTACTGCGGAATCAAACATCGCTAATCGGGGGTGCCTTCACTCAAGGGTTTGGGTATCAGAACTACAGTCTGCATACATAAAGACGGGTGTTACTTCCCTCTACGGTCTTGTCAAGGCTCCTGGGTAGAAAGGGAGTTCCCTCCTAGCCCCGTAAGTTGCAGTCCTGCCCCTTGTCCGGGTGCCTCTGACGCGGAGTTCCACAGTGGGCTACTCCTCAAACCTGGTTTCCTCGGCGCCCCCAATTATGCCTATCATAAAGAACGGCATAGTTAGGACGAGGCTAGATGAATGGCAGTTCAGTTCACTTCAACTCCCTTACCCTGGTGGGGGAGTTGTCGGGGGAGATTAGTTCGACATATGTCAAATAATTAGTGCTCTATAAATCTCCTTCTTGAAATCCCCGTAAGGAAAAGTGAATAAAAATTCACGTTTATAAGCAGGCTGCTTTATCGGCGAATAATATTTTCTGAGTATGCTTGCTTTATCTAAAGTATGACTAACAAGTCGAATGAAAAATGAATTTCGGTAACGCTTAAGCTTAAAAGTGTTTGAACGTAAATTGTTCCTTAAAATCTATGTTAACGCTGATTAGCCAATTTTTGTAGTGCTTAAGTTTAAAACGTAAAATTTGTCTTAAAAGCTGATTGGTCATTATATTAACGCTATGTGTAAGAGAATAAATTAAACATAAATTCGTTAGTAAATATCTGCTTAACGCTGATTGACTCATTTTGTATAACTTAACTTTTTGTAGGAAAAGTATATACAGAGCAGCATTTTGTTGCTGATAGCAGTTAGAGTTAGACTGAGAGAGTTATTTCCTGTACATTACTTGTAATACAAGTCTACGCTCCCGCCGAATAAATAAGTTGATATCCAGCTTTAAATTTCCTTTCAAAGAGAATTAGAAAGAGAAACAAAATATATATATCAAATTTTACATCTATCAAATAAATATAAAGGCAGTTCGTCAGAGTCACGCGGAAACACTTGAACATAAGCACTCTGGAAACAGCTTGGTTTTATATAATGATTAAAGTGTAAGATTGAATGTGATAACTAAAGAAAACTTAAAAATGAGTACTTCTGAGTTTTAATAAAATTTAATAAACAGGTTAAATGGTAAAGGAAATACAAATGGTAATATTTTTTTGCATTATAATAAACATTAATTAAACAGCCTTGTTATATTTCTCAAAATTATTGAATTATTGTCATTCTCTTAATCAATTACTTATTTTTACCACTATCTTTGGGATGAGGGAAGGCCTTACGTTCTTCATGCTTCAACAGGCATTGAACCGCATCTATGCCGAAGCTCACACGCTTCGGTTTTCCTTGGCCAAGACTAAGGTGGTGCATTTGTGCCTCTATCAAGGTTTCCTAACCAACCCGGACTTGTTCCTAAACTGGGTTCGAATGAAGGTGGTAGATTCGGACCGTTTCCTTGTTCTTGTTTTCGACCGACGCCTCATCTGGGAGGCTTATATTTGCAGCATTATGGTCTCTTATACCCGTGCCAAGGACATTCTTCGTTCCGGTGCTTTTCGCACGTCTCCCATTGAGAGCCTACTTGTCGATGCTAGGGAGATGCCACTCGCCGAACAAGCTACTTGCCCGTCTCCCGAGGCGCACAACCCTCCCAGATGAGAAGAGGTATTTAAAAAATTATACGGACAAATAGGGGTTGTGCATAGACGGAGAACCTAGGAGTTGTCCCTATACGGAGAAATAGGGGTTGTTCCTATACAGAGAACTAGGAGTTGTTCCTTTTACAGGCTCGTTATTGAAATAAACTAAATTATATATCGCAATAACTTTACTGTTAATGTAATAAAATAAGATTGAGAGAAGATAACTTTCTATAGAGAAAACACACTTACGAATCGTTATTTGGAAAAGGCAAGGTAAAAATGAAGAGATGATAATAAAGAATAAAAAAAATAATCAAAACAAGAGAAAAATACATATAATGAATATAACCTTTTGATTTATTTATTGAATGAACGAGAATAAAAATTGTTTGTGAAATATTATACACTAAAAATTGGTAAATGAAATATATCATTCAATATATGCGCGGTCACATGAAAAATAGATAATTCGTTCACAGTAATTAAACAGGCGAGAAATGGGAACTAAAAAACAGGAATGTAAATATAAGGTAGCTAAAATGATAAGTTAAAATAAGATTGAAATGAAATAAAATATAATATAGTATCAGGTTGGAACAGAAGTAATGTCCGATTTAAGTGGATATATTAAAAATAAAAAACTTATACTATGGAAATATTTAATCATAAACATAACCTCCATTGCTTTCTAGAACCTAATTCCATCTGTCAACAAACTTATAATAAATGCCAGGTTGGTAAAATTTCTTAGGTGTTTATCCCAATGGTTCTGTTAACCTGTAAACAACTGATAATCAGAAAGAGCAAGGTCGGGAGAATATGGAGGATGAAGCAATTTTTCCTAATCGAGCTTCTCAAGAGATCTTTGGTCATTCGAGGTGTGTGAGGACGGGCATTATCGCATTGGAGGATGACAACCCAAGGCGGCTTTCAAAAGACGAAGTTGATTTCAGTAGAGATTAACATTAAGTGTTTGATTGTTGTCTAACAATTGGTAATGGACAATCCCTTCAATATCCCACCATACACTCAACATGGATGAAGTCCTCCTCGCTGTTGTTGAGAAATTGGGGACCATCGACTGATCCACGAACGGCGGCATTTAACGTTATGATACGATCCACTTGTCATCATCAGTAACCAGCATGCTGGGAAAGGGTGCCTGAAGGTGTCGTGAAAGCGATGACTCGCAGCAAGCGTTACGCTGTTGCAGACTCGCCGCGGACAGTTTGTGCGGGACCCATTTTTCAATTACTGGAACCGTTCCAATCCTTTTCAGTTGGCGTAGGGCAATTGTAGTGGTTACGTTAAATTGTTCTGCGATTTTCCCTTGGCAGCATTTGCACTGACAACAGTTTCCAAATCATCGGAATCAAGTTCTTCTTTTGCTACTTGTTGTAGACTGAAATCCCCACTTAGAAAACGGGAAAAAAACACTTCCTGCAACTTATTTATTTAATGAATAATACCTATGAGTGTTGTGAATGGATTTTGCTGTTGTACTTGCATTGACACCTCTATGAATATCATAGAGTAAAACATGTCTAATGTTATCTTTAGCTGGGACGGAAATAGGGGTTAATACCGAAGAAGATTATGAACAATATTTTATAATCTGAAAGATAAAGGTATAAATTACTCATTGTAGCATTTCTAAACGATAACAAGAGTCAATAATTTAATAAATACTATCTAAAACTTTATTCTAGAAAATCGGACGTTACTTTCGTTCCAACCTCATATACGAGTACGTTGGTGAAAAATGATTTATTAAATTAGATTTGGTTCAATTGTAGTAGGATTTTTGATAGTAGCAAAGTGTGATTTTTAGGAACACGAAAACTGTATATACAAATGAGGGAAGTGTAATTAGAAAATTAAATTAAATTAACACTTACATTTTTGGAACCTAGCATACACTTTAAACAAATTTATCATTAGAGTTTTAAACATATCTGTTCACTGTTCAAGCGGAGTTACTAATCACAAGACCAACCCCCCACTCTTGACTGAGCCCAAGAAACATCAAGAAACCCCTATCTGCCGGTCCACCTGGAAAGGATCATGCAAGCACGGAAGTATGGGCAAAGCATGTAACTTCAGACACCCAAAACCCTGCCGCAAGCTCTTGACGCATGGTACGCACTATGACCGTGGGTGCAAACTGGGAAGAAAATGTCCCCAGTTCCACCCACTGTTGTGCAGAAATTCCATTAGGCACAATATATGTCAGGTCGAATCATGTAAATACCTGCATGTCAAAGGAACATGGAAGAAAAAAGAAGTTGAACATGACCAGACAAACTCAGCTACCGGACCAGATAGCAACAGTCGCAGTCCAGCACCAGAGGTACTACCAGACATGAACACCCCTTTTTTAGAGATGGCGAAAGGGTTACAAACCACAATGGAAACCTTATCCAAAGCCGTAGAGTCGCAGGGCATGATTCTACTTGCTCTTATGCAAGACAAACACAAGCACTGGCCACCACTTCCGGCACAAATGCCACTCAAACCGATGTTTCCTTGGGCACACATCGCCCAAGCCAATTAGAGTCCATCATAATGTGCAATATTCAGGGTCTCTATCCTAAAAGCAACAGGAGCAAAGTTTCCTTTTTGGAAGACCTAGCAATAGAGGAAGATCCAATGTTTATTTCACTGACCGAGACACACCTGACAAAGGATGTGAGAGACTCTGAGATAGCTATAGCCAACTACACTCCTTTTAGAGCTGATAGAGAAGAAAGACGTCAGGGTGGTGCAATGATCTATGTCAGAAATGACCTAGCTGCACACACCATGACACTGTTATCCCACTCAAATGGAGTAGTAGAACTCATGGCCCTACAAATTACCAGTGTAAATTTAACTATTATTAATTGCTACCGTCCACCCCAATTTAGCCTAACATATTGTGTGGGGACTTCAACTTTCCCTTTATTAGTTGGCCAGAAGGTAGAACGTGCGGAGGTACACTAAAGGACCAAGCTCAAGCCCAACTCCTTCTGGAGATTGCCGACAAACTGTTCCTCAACCAACAAATAATGAAGCCAACAAGACAAAGGAACATTCTCGACCTCTACTTCACCAACAATGAGAACTCTATCAGCAACTACAGGGTAGAGAAATCAATCCTCTCAGACCATAACTTAGTACTAGTCGGCACAACTTATAAGAAGAGTAGGACATCCCCGGGACGCATGCCGCTGCCAGAAATGTCTCCTTTTGCATGCTTAAAATTCTTTAGTGAAAAGGTAGACTGGGAGCAGTTGAGGAAAGAACTCACGGAAATAGACTGGAAAACAGTGCTGCAGGACCCTGACCCTAATAACAAACTGGATGCACTGAAAAGCACGCTACTGGGGGTGTGCACTACTTATGTCCCAAGAAAAAGTGAGAAAAAAGATCGCAGCCGAACCATCCCCAAAGATAGAAAAATACTTATGAGAAATCGAGCAAATCTCAACACCAAACTGAGAAAGAGCAACAATGCAGTCCACAGGCTCGCAATCAGTGCAAAGATAGGGGACATAGAACAAAGGATCAAACAATCACACGAGAGCTAGAGGAAGAATGAGGAATACCAGGCAATAGTAAAAATAAAGCGTAACCCAAAATTCTTCTTCAGCTACTGTAAGAAATTCTCCAAGACCAGATCTCAGATTGGGCCTTTAGTGAATGAACAAGGAATCACTACTGATGACCCGAGAGATACCTGCAAGCTGCTAGCAAGCCAATATAATAATGTGTTCAGCACACCAAGGGCGCAAGCAGTTATCCATGACCCCACAACTTTCTTCACTGATGGGACAACTAATCAGAACCTTCTCACATATATTCAGGTCACGATTGAAGACATCGCCAAAGCAATAAAGGAGTTAAGGACAAATTCCGCTGCTGGCCTAGATGGCATTCCTGCAATCCTACTTCGGAATTGCAGTGAAGTCCTAGCAGTCCCGATCCACATGCTCTGGAAATCCTCCTGGGACACAGGCACTATCCCAGCACTACTCAAGGAAGCCATAATAAGTCCAATATTTAAAGGAGGAGACAGGACTCTGCCGAAAAACTATCGACCAGTTGTCCTCACATCCCACATTATCAAGGTTATCGAGAAGCGTGTAAGGGACAAACTCATCGCACATCTCGAGATGAACTACCTTATAAAAGAGAGTCAGCACGGATTTCGAAAAGGTAGATCCTGTCTCTCAAATCTACTGACGCACCACGACTGGCTGCTAAAGAACCTATCGGAGGGGAGGAATGTTGACGTAGTATTCCTAGACTTCGCCAAAGCCTTCGACATGGTCGACCATGGAGTCCTACTTCACAAAGCAAGGGACCTAGGCATTGCGGGCAAGCTAGGAATGTGGCTTCACAACTTTCTGTCAGGCCGCACCCAAACAGTCGCAGTGGATGGCCATAGGTCAAACAAAATTAAAGTTAAAAGTGGGGTCCCACAAGGTTCGGTCCTTGGCCCACTCCTATTCATAATTCATATGAACAACATGAGTAGGAGTGTGGACTCAACCCTCCTATCCTTTGCCGATGACACCCATATCAGTCGTGCAGTAATGGAGAAGGAGGACGTGTGCCACCTACAAGGCGACCTCAATGCTGTATATGCCTGGGCTTTCGATTGCAATATGCTATTCAACGAAGATAAGTTCGAGATGATGAGATATGGCACAAACCAAGCATTGAAAAACACTACCGACCTCTACACGGAGAGAGGCTTGCGGATCACGCCAAAACCGCACGTAAAATGTCTAGGGGTTCATCTAGGGGAGGACGCCACTTTCCAGCACCATATCACAGAGACCATTAAAAAGGCTCGGGGGATGGCTGGCTGGGTACTGCGAACTTTCACCTCAAGAGACCCAGAGATAATGCTAACCCTTTGGAAGGCGCTAATCCAACCCATCATGGACTATTGTAGCCAACTCTGGTCCCCACACAAACGAGGAGACATCCAGAGGCTTGAGGCTGTCCAAAGGTACTATACCAGGCACATTAGAGGGATGAAGGACCTCAACTACTGGGACCGACTGAAAACACTAGGTCTCTACTCCCAGCAAAGAAGGAGGGAGAGGTATAGGGTCATCTACACATGGAAAATCCTGGAGGGCCTAGTTCCTGACCCTACACCCTCAAAAATCAAGCTATACTTCAGTGAGAGGCATGGGCGCAAGTGTGAAAGACAGACAATCCCACCAAAAGCTCCAGAGAGGGTCAAGACCTTACTTGCATCCAGCCTGGGGTATGAAGGACCAAAAACCTTCAATGCTCTCCCAAAAGAAGTGAGAGGGAGGACCAATTGCCCGGTGGACAGCTTCAAAAGCGCACTGGACAAGTTTCTGAGGATGGTGCCGGATGAGCCATCAGTGCCAGGGTATACCACCATCAGAAGGGCCCCCTCCAACACCATAACAGACCAACTGGACCTCGTGAGAAGGGACAGTAGGACTGGCACTAGCGGTAGATCACTACGGCTATGAGGACGGACCTCAAAACTTCTCCAAGTAAACCAAGTAAGTAAACCTCGTTGAGCCTGATTGTTGCGCTATGATTGGTCGGTACAATCACGTGATGTGACGTCATAATTGTTGTTCGATTCCGTACACGAAACAACTAAATATTTTGAAAGAAATTTCTAAATGACACATTTAAATGATATAGCTGTATTCCTATAAAATTCGATATATACAACTGATACATAGATAAATTACGGGGAACGAAATTAGACCCTCTCCGTGGGAGAAATATGAATGATATTACAATAATAAGTTGGCATAACCAAACAAAATGTCTCTATGCGTGTTCAGTTTGCTACACTACACGCCTTTAAGAGAGTTACGCGCTTTTTTAAAAAATTGTTCTGCATTGGCCCAGGAATCGCCGGGGTCTTCTAACGACGCGGCCGGAATTTTTCACCATGCTGGTTGGCTGACTACGGTCACAGGGCCATAAATTGCTGGCAGCATCAGGGACTAACAAGTGAAGGTGGACGGCCCGAAAGTGATCCGTTTTATAATTCCTTCCGAGTTGGTGTCTGGAGGGATCTGGACATTTTGAGTCTGGCTATCCTCTGAAGGGATGACCAGTAATTGAAACACCCCAAAAAGGGGGAAAGGAAGCAAGCTCCTGCGTCGGGGTGGTTCTTGCGACAAAAGAAGAGGCAACCGCAAAGGGGTAAGGAGAAAAGGGTGTAGAATTGGTAATTGATGAATGGTTTAGGAAGCGAGTATGGGGAATCACTGGACCATTTAACGTTATAGTTAGGCTGCAAAGATTAATTTTTTAACCCAATGCTGGACGAAACCATCTACATATATATATTTTATAAATATATATATGTATATATATATATATATAAATATATATATATATATATATATATATATATATATATATATATATATATATATATATATATTTAAATATATATATTTAAATAAAAAAAGTTAAGTAATTTTAGTAGCAAACGAACTTTAATTATTAATAAGTCAATATTCACTTACCTAATTTGGTCTAGAATTGTACTTGGCATTTGAATGGATCTTTTCAAGGAGGTTTATCTTTGAGCTTAGGTAATCAGAAAATTGCAAACAATTCATCTCATAATTGCATGTAGTTAATAGTGCCGCCTTTAAAGTATCTATATTTAACCTGCTTTTTTCGTCTGCCCAGTAGTTTTTGATCATTGAAAATACCCTCTCTGTTGGTGGATTTGATCCTGGTAGACTCAAAAAGAATTCTACTACCTGATAAATGTTTTCAAATGTAATATTCTGACTTTTGAAATGTGCAAATATTTCCAACAATCTACTGTCAAATGAATTTCAATGAAAGAAATAATAAGGAATGACTCTCCCAACGAGTCAATACCTCAAATTAACTCCGGATTGAGTCACGAGTCTGCTATTCGAAGCCGCGATGCCAAATGTTGTCAAGTCTATAACTACTTATGATTGTTTGACAGAATGTCCACCTGCATTTCCCAATGCTGGACTTTACATTGTCCAGCATTAAGTAGTCATTTTTGCTGGAAAAATGATCTAAAAACAGTAAAATGCCGGACAGTCCAGCAAAATGCTGGACTTCTGGGCAGCATAGTTATAGTGGAAGGGGAATGACACGAAGGCTGTTGAGGGTAAACAGTATCAATAAGGCGGGTTTCAGATGATCCAAAGATACAGTATCCTGCTTGGTGTAAATCTGCAGCACAAAGTATTTCGGCTTTCGAGAGATGATGAGAAGGAGTCCATCATAAAACGGTTGCAATGAGGAGCAAGTTGAGTCGCAACAGACTAAAACATGGGAACAATTTGACATCTCTTTCAGCACGTAAGGTTTTTGGAATCCATAAACTAATTTAAAAGTGCTTCGACTGAAGAAGAAGTCACTGAATCATGGCTATTGCTTGCCCTATGATAAGGGACATAATTAAAATGTAGTGTTTAAGCCCCACCCCCCAGTTCAAATGTAGATAGAGGTCTAATGCAACCTACACAAAAATGAAGCAATACCCTCATTCAGCAACATTTCCTTCCGAACAAGTCCCCTTTAAAATACTATTTTAACTCTTGGGGTCAAAACATACACAGTTATATGTAACATTACGAATTAATTCTACAAGTCATGTATTCTATGAACTAAGGATGAAGCACGAAAGAGTTTAGAATATAGCGCCATAATGCCTAAAATACATTTGCCGATGTCTTGGCTCTTACTGGCAGTACACAGTCATAATTTATTGATAAAATATACATCAATTGTTGAAAAGACGACTTTATCCAACCTTTCAACTAGGTATATTGTATCCCCCCCCCCATCCATCCTTCTCTCTAACCACGATAATATTGGCGATTAAAACTCATACCTGCTTCCTAATTTTTGAGTATCACTTTAAATATATTTAGGAAATAGTTTTGTTTCTTAAACCCGGATTCGTACCGCACTGTTCGCTAAGTATATTTTATAAAAGCTTAGCATAAATTTGAATTTCTATGTGGTAGTCTTTTTCAGTCTAAAAACCCTAAATGCAATAATAAAACCGTACATCCCTTCGAAATATAGCATAAAATCCACGGAGGGATTCATCGATATACTCCACTCTACAAGACCGGCAGGACTAATATCATCCATTGATGTGGAAAGCCTGTTTACGAACGTGCCTATCGCTCAGACCATCGACATCATTATAAAAAAACGTATACCACCATCCTACAATGTCTCCTCCAAATCTTGACCCAAACATCTTGAGGAACATGTTACGTTCATGCACATCAAAGGCTCCGTTCAGGACACCGGACGGTAATCTATACACGCAAGTGGATGGAGTGGCTATGGGGTCACCCTTAGGGCCGACTTTCGCCAACTATTATATGGGTTAATTTTAAGAGAAATTATTGGATATCATGGAAAATAAGCCACACACATATTGAAGATACGTAGACGACATTTACATCAACGTCCAAAACGAAGAACTTCTAATAAACATCAAGCATCAATTTGAGGAGAACTCCATGTTAAAATTCACTTATGAATTGAGCACGGGCAACCTTTCCACCAAGAGATAACAACGAGTAAAACAAACACTCGTGAGCAACGGTTTTTCAAACAGCATGATTGACAAACAACTCTAATCATTTTTTTAATAATCATTGCAAAGATACCGATAAAACTGAAAGTAATCAGGGAGAAGTCAACAATATCAAAGTACATTACAGAAACCAGATGTCCACGGCCTATAAAATAGATTAAAAAAACATCGATAAGATTATTAACCGTAACATCAAGATTAAAAATCAAATGGATAAAATTCAACTCATCATTTATTATAAAATTTCAAAAGCCAGCAATCTCCTGATGAAAAACAACAGCTGCCTAAACTCCTCGAATCTCAAGTCAACCAACATAGTTTACGAGTTTATCTGCCCCGATAAAGACTGTAAGATTTATAACAACTCAAAATATATTGGCATGACAACTACTACACTTTCGAAACGTTTAACTATGCATCTGCAAAGCGGAGGGCCTAAAAATCATATGGAGAGTGCTCATAACATTAACTTAACGATAAATATGCTAGTTGACAACGCCGTTATTAAAAGAAAAGAGTTTAATAAAGCTAGGCTGAACATCTTAGAAGCCATATTAATAAACGAAGATAAGTCGGCCAGCAGCAGTCAAGCGACAAGCTGGAATCGAACATTAAAATTATTTTAAAATCCCACTCACCAGACTGGCCCGTTTCCTCTAACGTTATGCTCAAATTAGGCGGAAAAAATACGCCTTAAAAATCGTTTTCTTTCATTCCGGAGACCTAAACGCCAGATGCCGTGCATCTGGCTACAGGCGCGTCAACCAAAGGGGACAAAACCTGGAGCTAATATTTGAAAGAAATAGGCTCCGGAGAGTTGGACCAGATTTCCCAACTTATCCAACACACTGTTCGGCGACAAAACCGGACATTGTGTTGGCAAATCCAGAATTCCCCTTCAACATCGTCAACGCATCAGGCCCAGTCGTCCCGAGCGATCATATCCCGATTATCACCACCATTTCGCTTGTGTCAATGCTCAAGCCCGTCACACTTAGGAAAGGTTACGCAAAAGCTAACTGGGGACAGTACAGATAAATGCTCAGCACCTATCAGCCAGCTGACCTGGATGACGCAAATCTTGAAGAAATTGATGACGTAATTGATAAAATCACTAATCTCCTCTTTGAAGCTAATGAAAGATGCGTCTCCAGATCTCATACAAAATGCTCTCACAACCTCGGTGGACGGACTAAATGAGGGATATCGCTAGGAAACACAAAAATGAGGAAGTCGGTAGGACAGGCCCAACCCGGGAAAAGAGAGCCCGAATGAGACAGCTAAGCGATGACCTAAAAACCATAATCCTCGAGAAACAGAAGGAAATCTGGGACGATATCATAGGCAGACTAGACAGGGGAAGAAACCCTGTAAGGTTTTCGAATAGCATCCGAAAACTTAGGGGACGGCCCACCAAAAGCTAGAATAGAAATAAAAGATGGAGAGGAAATCATTGAGGATCCAGAGTCTCTCGAAAAAAATTCAGGACGCACTGGAAAAAGATTTTCGCTATTACCTCTGAGGAGAACGACGACTTCGACCAGGACTTCGAAGGCCAACTGCTCGAGGACCTCGGCACAGTGATTCATAGTACCCACAACCACCCGCAAGTATCTTAGGAAAGAGAGATGATTGGCAACGGATGCCCAATAACCTTCGAAGAGACCATGAAGACCATAAGGTCCTTCAAACGTACCCGGTTGGTCTGGGCTCACAAAGAACAACCTAGTGAATGCCCCACGGCAAATTATTCAGGGCATGGTGAATACCATGAACGTATCCCTGAATACAGACTACTACCCGGACGGGTATAAGATGGCTAACATCATCTTTATCTCAAAAGGGAATAAGCCACCAGACCGAGTGGCTAACTATTGCCCAATCTCTCTCCTAGAAATACCCAGCAAGATCTTCGAGAAGATTATATCTGACAGGCTACAAACTCAACTCGACGAGTTAGGAGCGCATAATCCTTAACAACATGGGTTCAGACCAAAACGGGACACATAAACGGCCCTGGCGCTCCTAACAGAAAAGATTGCACATTGCCGAGCGAAGGGCCACTATGTAGACATCGTGATGAGGGACGTGCAGAAGGCCTTCAACAATGTTTGGCTGAGAGGACTACAATACAAGATCCTAGGTGTCCAGCTAGACTCAGTCCTGGAAAGAATCCTTTGTGACTTCGTCATGGACAGAAGGGCGTGTATCATGATCGAAGAGCACAAAGGACCGGAATTCGAGCTCAAAGCGGGCTTCCCCAGGAAAGCTGCCTGAGCCCTCTGCTTTACCTGGTCTTCACCATCGACCTCCCTACTCCAATACACAGGGACACGATATATCTGCAGTACGCAGATTGTCCCCAGTAGGGTGAAGAAAGTGAAGGATCAAGCGATCAACACTATTGCAGAGATCTCTAACATCAACCAATACGAGAGAAGGTGGAAAATCCGGATAAATAGGGAGAAATTTAAGATCCTCCCGCTGTGCCGCAAGTCGACGTGGCCCATTGTAATAGATGGGAGGAGATATGGCTACTCCGCCGAAGGCACCATCTTTGGCCTAAAAATATCCGAAGACGGATACTGGAGTCACTACAAGGAGCGGCCGAATATGGCGAAGAGAGAAATCTCTAAGCTATATATGTTCAGAAATCTTAGATAGGCGAATATCAGGAAAATATACCTGATGTTTATCCGGGCTAAGCTCATCTACCCTGCAGTAGTAACTCAAACAGCCAGCAAGACCGCTATGGAGAGGCTCCAGCAAGTGCATAATTCTGCATCTCTTTGCATAAATAAAACCAGACAGAGAGTATCTTCGGCAAAGGGACCTGCACCGCAGACAGCGTCTGTAGCCCATTAATGTCTCAACGCAGAAACTGGCCAAAAAGGTCTGGTCAACAATGGCCAATGATATCATCCCAGAGCTAAGAAGAACAGGTGTCAGAATATCTATCCCTGCCAGATTGCGTGGGGAGGACACTTGAAACTGACCTTTCCCAAGCACTAGACTCTGCGCCGAGGAAAACACTATATCATTTTACACATAAACAGCACAGAGTACGACACAATAAATATAAGACAGAAATTAAACTCACAATTAATGATGAACAAACAAATATAATCCGAATAAAACACGAGGTAATACACTAAATTTGATCACTAATAAAGGCTCGAAAGCTTAAAAATACACGAAGACTAAATAATCAAAACAAGTAGACAAATACACATAAGAACGTAAAGAAGGACGCACACAGAAACAAACACAAGTCAACAATAAAAAAACAAAGAAGGAAAAATCAGTAGATTGAATATACAAATGCCTGCGATGCCTCTCAAACTACCCATCTTTTACCATCTATCTCCTATTACTATCTAAATCTTCTACTATTGAGTACACCAGATTCTTTCATTCTGTCAGATTCTCACTCCACTCATTACATCGGTAAAGGAGGCAAGAACATATCAAAACGCTCCGAAGATGATCGAATGAGATCGAAAGCTCAGCAATTTAGTTTGTTTTTTACCAAACATTTATTTAAAAAAGATATGAATACATGAGGGTGGTGGTGGGGGGTATTCAGTTGAGTGTTCTGGTTGCCTACGTAAATATTATGGACAAACCGGTAAACAACTTTGTGTTCGCATAAATCAACATAAATATAATGTCCGAAGAAGGGAAAATAACAGTGCTTTCTTTGTCCACATGTCAGATAAGGACCATCTAATTAACTGGAACTCACCAAAATAGATTTATCGTTCCAATGACCCTATAAAAAGGAATATCATTGAATGTGCTTTTATAAGCCAATGTGATAATATTAACCTTTCCCCCGGCTTATATAAAATAGATGTTATAATTAAAAAACTAATACTTAAAGAAATTAGTTCTTACTTTTGTCTTTAGTTTTATATACAATCATTAGTTATGTGGACCCATTTTTTTTTTATTATGTAAATGCTCTGTTATGTACACTGTATTTTCCCCACTCTTTTGCTCCTCGTTTCTTATAATCTCCTTCATAAGGCTATCTCCATTTCTTTTAATCTGTTACCTTTTCGTCTTCTCAGTTTGACCTTACTACCTGCTTCTTGTCATTCTTAATGTGAATCTTTACCTTCACCCTTCCGTCATCCTCATTGGTGATTTATTGTTTTTGAGGCGGTCTTTTATACGTTTCTTTCGTATATATACCTCGAATATATTATTTCTTGTAGTTATCCTTGATAAGGAACTTAATAAAGTTCGAAAGTACTCAGAAACAGCATTTCATTTTTTCCTGCGAGACATTGCATTCATATATATATATATATATATATATATATATATATATATATATATATATATATATATATATATATATATATATATATATATATATATATATATATATATATATATAATATATATATATATATATATATATATATATATATATATATATATATATATATATATATATTTGGGTGGGAATAAATATCACGAGGACAAACAGATGCTAGTTTGTTTACACAGCGTCAACACTTAGGTTCAATATGGTCTGATACTTTATCCCCCCTCCTTTGCCCCGCTGTCCCAAAGATCCTCGAGGCCCCTCGCAAAGAATGATTGCAATCAGCAGATTTCGTAGTCCGTTAATATAAACACCGGAGGGTGGGATAGCATTTAGAATAAAAATCTATGAACAGGCTCACTGTCCCCTCCGATTGTTTATGTCTATTTTCGCCAAATAGACGAAATTTCACCTTCTCCGACGTAATGGTCACAACGTTGAAAATTGATGCTAAGGTGAAGTTCTACTCGAGAAAAGATACACCTCTTGGTTAAATCTAATCATCGAGAAGCCCGAAAGTCAAGACGCATCGCCATGTGCGCCCCACTTACCTCGGGATAAGCATAAGCTATTCTGCCCGAATAGCCTCAACCAGCGTCTCCTTTGCCCAGAGAGACGGTTTTTCCGAGTCAATCTCCTCATGTCCGCGAGAAAAGCTCCAGTCAAACGTGGCTCGAATCATCTCATCTAGGAGGTTTCCATTCAAGGTCGTCCAACTCCAGACTCCCTCTTAGTTAAAGGTAAAAATAATCCCCAAATTTATTTATGTTCGTTACCATTCCGTGCGAAAGTGAATCTTGCGTCAATCATCGAGTAGTACTCGTGGGTTGTATTAATTTTTATTTAGATCCTTTTATTATAGCATTAGTATATTTACAGTTTTAATATTTCATTTTTTATGTAATTAAAAGTATATTTTTGCCCTATTGTTTAATTAAATCCTCGAAACGCTGCAAATGGCAATAGATATATAATATTACGAATCCTCCCTGGTTAAAGAACTAAAGTAAAAGTAAAGCACTGATAGAGAAAAGTGAAACGGAGTTATTCATGTACACAGCAAACGTACATACATACTCGGCCGTATATATATATATATATATATATATATATATATATATATATATACTGATCCATGTACACAAAAGTTGTACACACTCATGTACTCGTTCTTTATCACACTCAGGTGTCCCAACTAGCGACTATCTGAGCTCTCTTTGTTCAGTTATCTTCTTTTATATCAACAAAATCCGTCGCCACAAAACCTTTATACAACCATTTATTAATTGGCGCTATCTTGTAACACTGGTAATCCTGTCTTGCAACTTTGTTATCTTTTCTCTCGACCTCTCTGTCAGGTTTCTTTGATGCTCCATCTCTGCTTCCTCTCTCTCTCTCTCTCTCTCTCTCTCTCTCTCTCTCTCTCTCGTAAAGGAAGAGGTGACGGCACCTTGTCGTGGGAAGAGAGCTTGTGTGTACCTTTGACTTTTCGAGCTATGTCGGCGGGGGTACCTCTCCTCTGGGTACCCCTGGTAGGGCTTCTCTTGTTGATTTGGTCGGAAACGAGGTTCCAGACTAAGTGCGTCCTTCCTTCCTTTTTTGCTATTCTATCCTTCTCTTTTTTCACTTTTATCCTATCTCTTCCACTTATACAAAAAGAAGAAAAAACAAAAAACAACTAAACAAAAAAAAACCTTCTGCTATCATGTCACTCTTACCCTTTTTCCATCTTTCTACATATAAGGACCTGGCAGCTACCTCATGCGTCAGAAGAGAGGCTTTGTAACCTCTGGAAACAACGCTAATCGACTCTCACTGGTTGCGAGAGACTAGGACTAGAGGTGTCCTAAGCGTTGGGGCACGATGAATGGGATGAGGGTAGTGCCCCGTTAACCCCTTCCCTGGCGTGTAATTATTGACCATTTCTAGTGACCGTTGACGGGTGCCTCTGGTAGCATCAGTCCGAGGTGACGGCCCTTTGTTCCCAGGCTGGTTGCCAGGCCAATAAAAAGCATTGGGTTGAGTCTCTTGGCGTGGCGGGATATCCATTGAACACTACTCCGAGATCCTGGCCGTCGTGGAGGGAACTAGTATAATTTAGTACGGGGCGTGCTCCATTGTTCACCTGGTGAGAAATCGATGGCCCCTTTGAGGACATTAAGGGCTGCTTGGTTGGGAGCCACGGCACGCCGAGGTTTGACGACTCGGTCGGACGAACAGCAGCACATGGAGCGTGCCTTCTGAAAGATCCGAAACGTTTCCGATGGATAGGCGGGAGCGACTCACGCGGGGCGAACTCACCAACCCCCCTTTTTTCTTATTGATTGGTCGTAATGTGATTAAGTATAAAGCTTTCAGAATGACAGGAAAGAGAGGACCAAGTGCTCTAAAATATACATGCGCAACGTGCCAGAAGGATAAGTGGTGTGTGGATTTTCCGGAGGGGTGTTTTTTTAAATGCCACCCGGGCAGTGTCTGCACCGCTTGCATCCTGAAGGGTGAGGTCCAAGAAGCAGTGACCTATTGTAGGGAGATACAAAATCTCTACAGGGCTTTGGAGGAGAGAGCTCGAGCACTCGAGATGAAAATAGAGACCATGGAATCAGAGCACGCGCGCAAGCTTAGCCGTCTCGAGGATAGGGTCGCAGAATTGGCTGCAAGATTAGCGACTCACTCAACTTCAACTGACGGGGCTCCTGCCACCGAGCCTCTGAATCAAAATGGCAACACTGTATCGGCAGTGCCCAGAGAGATGAGTAGCCAAGTGAAGAAAAAGAAGAAAAAGAAGAAGAAATGTAATCGTTCACTTTCCCCGAATAATGATGGTTCCGGCGTAGCCGTTGCCGAAGGAGTAAGTCATGATGGCTTCACTCATGTCATAAGGGGAGCCCATAGACCGAGAGAGGTTTTGATACCGACGCCAGTCTCAACATCTAATAGATTTGCTCCCCTGGATTCAGGCCGGGATTATCGGATCGTTATCTGAGACTCTCAAGTGAGGGGGGCTGACGAATCGGCCAAAAGGGTTGTGCAAGAAAATGTGGCGCTTACGTAGCCTACTAGGTAAGAAGACGCGAGAAATCCTGAAAGAAGTTAAAAAGATAAGACTAGGACATCAAGATACGCCGGTAGTGGCCCAAGTCAGTGGAAACGACCTGTTCCTACGGAAAGGCTCTGCAGACCTTACTGAGCGCATCATCGAAGATGTCAGAAGTTTAGCAGCCTCGTTGAAAGAAAAAACATCGAAACCAATCGTCGTTGGGATCATACCGAGACGCTCAGGGGTGCCTTGGCCAACCAAAAGGCTCTGAGCATAAATTGGAGGCTAGGTGAAATCCTATCAGGAATGGGCGTATGTTTTGCCAACCCTTTCGACGAATTCTACGGTAGGTCAGGGCTGTTCAATGAGGATGGCACTCACCTGTCTGTTCGTGGAAGAAGTGTGAGGCGTGAGCTCATCCGCCGCGGTTTATATTGGGTAAAGAAGTTCGATGTAGGGGGAAGGATGACTGAGACCCGAGTGGGAGAACCCCACGAAGTAGCGCCCTCGGTAGCCGAGGTCGAGCATCCAGCACCCAATCCTTCCGTCGATACAGTGGAAGGGGCGGAAGTGGGTGATGGTCAGCCTCCGAATCCAGCTTTGGAGGGAAGGACGCACGACGAACCGTCGTGAAATGGGCAGTAGGGCTAGCGGACGCCCCCAAAGAATTCTTCTATTAAATGCCTGCTCAATAAGGAACAAGTTTTGTGAGCTTAGAGCACTGATGTCATCATAGAAGCTTTACATAGTGGCCGTCACAGAGTGATGGATTCGTGAAGACACCAGGGACTTCATAGGTGAGTTTGGAAAACCCGGTTACGCGACATTCCATAAGGATCGCGCTGACCGGGAAGGTGGTGGAGTTCTGGTGTATATACGGGTCCATCTATCTCCCATCGAATGCAGAACTGTCCCAGAGCATGAAGTGCTAGGAGTCGACATCAAGGTTGACAATACAATGTACACGTTCATAGTGGCCTATCGACCTTCTCATCGGACAGTAGAGGTTGATATAGACCTGTACCAAAAACTGTCCAGTCTCTTAGACGGCCCATCCTCGCTGCTGTTAGGGGAATTCAATTGCCGAGTGGGCTGGAGTGATCGAACGCGCGACGGAGAGGCATTTCGGCTTGTAGACTTTGCTGACAGCAACTTTCTGACTCAGTGGGTCGGCGAGTCTACCCGAGGGGGCAACGTCCTAGATCTAGCATTTACGACTGAAGATGACCTCGTCTCTGACCTGTCAGTGGATGAATGCCTAGGTGGTAGTGACCATAACATGGTAAGGTTTGGAGTACGTGCTCCTTGTACACAAGGTACTAATGAACGAGCACGTAAATTCGATCTCAGGCGTGCAGACTTCTATGGGCTTCGGGGGCACTTGGCCAGATGCAACCAACTAACAAAGGCGGGGCGAATTCCAAATAGAACGACTTCAAGAATCGTTTTATGGAGTGTCATGCCGAGTTCGTTCTCACGAAGGCTGTCAGACTACCGAACATTCAGCCTAGGTGGCTTTCTCAAGAAATCGCTAGTGCTATTAAAGCTAGAAAGACAGCACACAGAGCATGGAAAAGGAATAGTAGTGCGTTGCACCATGAAGCCTATGTGACCCATAGTAGAACGGTTAAGGCACTAGTGCGCACGGCTAAGCGTAACGAAGAAATTCGTGTAGCCTCTTTCTCCAAAGAGAGCCCCAAGGAGTTCTTCGCGTACGTGAACAGCCAAAAACCAGTACGTCAACGGACCCCTGAAGGACGCAAACGGCATTCTCGAGGATTAAGATGAGGAAATAACTGGCATACTCAACAACTACTTTTCCTCGGTTTTCACGAGGGAAAGGGACGGAGAGATACCCACACCACCGATAGTGATAGATTGCGAGTTAGAATCACTACCAGCAATTAGTACAACTTCCGAAGAGGTTGCTAGGAGGCTAGGTCAGTTAAATTCGTATAAATCTTTAGGTCATGATGGCTTCCTGCCAAGATTGCTGCGTGAGGTGAAAGATCAGGTGAGCACTCATCTTTCTGAGATCTTCAACTCATCGCTCGACAGTGGAGAAGTACCTGCAGACTGGCGTATGGCCAATGTCACCCCGATCCACAAAAAGTGGGACCGTGGCACCTCAGGAAACTACCGACTAATGAGTCTCACTTCAATCCTGAGCAAAGTACTTGAAGGCATCATAGGGGATAGGATAATGAATCATTAGAGTCTCACGACCTGTTGAGAGACACCTGCATGGGTTCCGAAGAAAGCGCTCGTGCCTCACGAACTTGCTTGAATTCTTCCACAGGATAATGAGTGAGTTTGACAGAAGTCGAGCGGTAGACCTACTTTATTTGGATTTCTAAAAGGCTTTCGAAAAAGTATCCCACCGCCGTCTGATGGCAAAATTACGTGCCCTAGGAATAAGAGGAAAGGTCGCAAAATGGTTAGAAAGTTGATTGTCGGACAGGCGACAGAGGGTTACCATCGGAGGCCACACCTCTCGGTGGTCATCAGTAACGAGTGGAGTCCCTCATGGTTCCATGCTAGGCCCTCTATTATTCATCATCTACATCAACGATATAGATGAAGGACTAGTGAGTCGTCTAGCGAAATTTGCCGACGACACAAAACTAGGAGCTAACGTAGCGAATCCCGAAAACATCGAGATGTTGAGGGGTGACCTACGCATGATCGGCGAGTGGGCTGATAAGTGGCAGATGCCTTTCAACTTACAAAAGTGTAAGGTGATGCACATCGGGTATGCGAACCCCCGGTCAGGCTACGAGCTACAAGGTATGCGTCTTGAGTCTACTGATGTCGAGAAGGACTTAGGTGTGCTAATTAGCAGCGATCTCAAATTCTCGAAGCACGGATTACAGGTGGAGAAAAAGGCTCATTGCCTGCTGGGTTACATCAAGAGGCAATTCAGCTTTCGAACAAAAGAGGTTGTTTTGCCTTTGTACAACTCGCTGGTGAGGCCTCACCTAGAGTATGCTGTTTAGTTCTGGTCTCCTCATTATCGAAAAGACATCGATCGTCTAGAAAAGGCGCAAGCCAGGGACACGAAACTGATCCCATCGCTAAGGAACAAGAAATACCAAGAAAGGCGCAAGAGCTCGATCTCTATTCGTTAGAGACTCGAAGACTGCGCGGTCGTCTAATAGAGATTTTTAAAATCTTGAAAGGATTTGAAAAAGTCGACTCCACCAAGTTCTTTACTCTCAACTGGATCACGACTAGAAATCACGGATGGAAGGTGGAGCTGCCCAGATTCAATAACATTCCGGTGAGTAAGTCATTCACATATGACATTTGCGACAGATGGAATAAATTACTAGCGGGAGTTGTTGAGAGTTGCAGTGTCGAACAGTTCAAGAGTAGACTTGACAAATTGTATTTATAAACTCGATGATCTCATAGCAAGTAATTAGTACGTGCTAAGAATCGAAACCGCAAAAAGTGCCTCCTCGACATGGGCCGCAAGGCCTTTGAGGTACTTCATTTTCTTGTAACTCCTTGTAACTCTCTCTCTCGAACAGAAATTTAGTTCAAACAAAACTTCTTCCACCCAAAACCCCATTGATTGCGCATACCATCTCTACATATATAAAACAAGTAAACATTATTTCCATAAGATCAGATATATGTACATTATTAACGCATTCGATCACATCACTTCGTTTTCACATTTATTTCCTCCACCAAAAAAGGGATCTAGGGTAACCAACTTCAGCCATTCATCTTATAAAAACTTCAACTTCATAATAGTCATTTTATCAACTTGTTTGTAAATCCAAATACGAACTTATTTGGTGAACACCCTCAAGCGAACTCAAATTCCCGAATTTGGAATAGTATAGCAGATAAGAAACATTTGTTCCAATTTGGAACTGGTGATCCCACCACAATCAATTAATCCATCAAATACTTCTCTTACTACAATTCCTCGGGAAGCGCAATACGAAAAGTAAAGCCAACACGACGAATTGTTAGAACATTTAATAGAGATATCTGAACGTTTCGTATATCGACTGTGTACATCATCAACAGAGTATGCTGTCAATTTTACAAAAAAAATAGAAAAATATTAAAAACCAGACTTAAAATATAACATTTAATTAAAAAATATATCAGAAAAAAGTACAAAAACAAAGGCAAACACACCAAAAATCAATTAAATAAGTAAATTAATCAGAATTAGAAAATTGGCTTACCAGGCAGAGGTCCCTGTATAGGATGGTGTTCCTGGGCAGACTGTGGTGAATGTGGGGGAAATTTGACTTAAATAACTATTGGTGGCATTTTAGTTGGATGTGTATGAAGAGAATAGTTTGTTGGATTTCAAATAATTAATAAGGAGTTGAAGATTGTTAGTAGTTGAGTTTAGGGGTGAGTTTAGAAATGTATAAAGACTCCAAAATATCTAAGATCATGACTATTAGGACTAGAATCTAAAATAGAGAATTCAGTGTCTCAAATTTGTGAATTACAAGACATGAAATGGTTTCGTATGGAAGAAAATTCAGGCGTAGTTAATGGTCTTTTAGTATAATGGGAGAAACCTCGATGCTTACTAATCCTCAATTGGAGTTGGAGTGGTTTTACCCACGTAGGAGGCCTGGTAGCGTGCACACAAGAATTGGTAAACTAATGACGACCGAAGCATTTTGGAGAGTTTTTCTTTATGGTTGAGAAAAGTTTAAATGTATAGATTGTCGATTGCAATTTAATATATATATATATATATATATATATATATATATATATATATATATATATATATATATATATATATATATATATATATATATATATATATATATATATATATATATTGTTTTCCATCGTTGTCGTCTCGCTTACAAGGTTGATCGTGTTTTCTTCCCATTTGCTCCGAGACAAATATTAATACCAAATGAAGAATCTTAGGTGAATATTTATTGCCATGGGAGAGAAACGACGGACACAAAAGACTTGCTAAAAAACATCCACATTAAAAACTGCAGACTCATATTATTTCGTATCAGTATTCCAATTTATATGGCCTAGAGACCGTAGATGGAAAACCCGTTCTGGTGTAAGTAAGCAAAGCATGAGAGAAAAACACGCAAACAATGACCTTGACTAATTAAAAAAAAACAGACGCCCGTGGCTTAATTTGGATTGAGAGTGGCGTAAATAGGGTTGCCAATTTTCTCTACGCATTTTGGAGTCTACTTCCCAAGGTTTGAGACTGTTTGTGCTCGTGGATTTCATCAATCATTCTGATATTATTTAGTCTTGAGGTGAGTGTTTTTGTGATAAGATAATATAGATTAATAAGAATAAAGTGGTTTTCAAATGATTTTGCAACATAGGAAGATGTGATAAATTGATTGAATGTACGAAGATTTGTGTTTATTTTAATATAGTGAAATCATATTTTATGGAAATAATCCCTAAAAAAAATCGTTACATTAACAATTTTAAAGTGGTCAAATGCGAGAAATTGATACACTTCGTGTATTTTTCTCTTTTCATGTACTGGTTGATGTGGTATAAAGACGAGAAAGTTACTTTCTTTCCTAGACTTGGACCCTG
Source organism: Ceratothoa steindachneri (assembly GCA_963969495.1). NCBI lineage: Eukaryota > Metazoa > Arthropoda > Malacostraca > Isopoda > Cymothoidae > Ceratothoa > Ceratothoa steindachneri. The sequence goes on from OZ018321.1 coordinate 176,223,311, forward strand.
AGGTAATGAGTGTTTTTTTAAGAGAAGATATTTATATAAATTTTGTTATTTATATTAGATTTTATCGCATTGTTAAACCTGATTTTCATTTAAGGGAGCGTAAACATTTTCTATCCTGTAGTTTGAACTTATGGCGATGAGAAGAGATATTTTGGGGAGATATTTTGGAAACATGAAAGTCAATGGAGTAAAACACTCTTGTTAAAAATCATAGTGAGGAAAACAGAAAAAGAAGATAATTTAAGTAGAACAACAGGAGTAAAAAATAATAATAAAAGCTCATAATATAGAATCCTTACACAAACCGGTCTCAAATTCGTCCTTTAAATGTGCCCTTGCGGTATGTTGATCTTTTATCACATTCCTAAACTCTCTCTTCATTTATTCTATTATTTGTTCTTTTATCTTCTCTTTTTTTATTATACAAGGAGGAATGAAATTATTAAAGTTTTAATTCATTTTAAAAGAGAAGGAAGAATATAAGAGAAAAAAAATGGGTTTAATTAATTTTAAAACGCAAGGAAGAATAAAACAAACAAGGAAGAATAAACATAGAAAATGGTCTTAATTCATTTTAGAACACCAGGAAAAATAAACATAAAAAAATTGGTTTTAATTTATTTTAAAACACAAGGAAGAATAAAACTAAATAATTTGTAAAATTCATTTTAAAACACAAGGAAGAATAAAACGTAAAAAATGGGTTAATTCATTTTAAAACACCAGGAAGAATAAACATAAAAAAATGGTTTAAATTCATATAAAACAGGAGAGAAAAAGTTAATAAAAGAAATCCTTCTGTCGAATAACGAGGGACAAAGTTGAATAAGAGAGACCTTAAAGAAATGTGTGGTGGACTCCTGTTCCTCCTTAAACCCGGAGGAATGTCTTGACCTTCTGGTTCTCGTTTGAACCTTGTAAGAGTGTATCAGGTAGACCATAAACCAGCATCAAATAAAAGTTGTTCAATACCAACATTGGAGCCTCTTTTTTTAAGATCTCGATTGTTTTTAGCCTTTTGACAACTCTTGCGATTATTTATTCCGGACCATATCAAGAATAACCAACCATTCGCGTCGATATTCTTGGCATGCTAAAATCGGGTGGCAACGCATTCCGGTAACTCGTTTTTCCTCTTGTCGAGGAACCAGTCCCATTTGGGCACAAAAAATTAACCGGTTCTAATACGCAAAAAGTCCGAGCGGGATTACTTGGAAATGCCAAAATAAAAAAATGCAAACACTAAGACAGAACCTCCAGAAGAATCTAACCTCTATTAGAACCTAACTTACATAAGAACCCAATGTCCGGAAGAACCTAACTTTCATAAGATCCTAAATTCCATACGAACCCAACCTCCGTAAGAACCCAAATTCTATAAAAATCTCATCTTCATAAGAACCTGACCTTTATAAGAAACCAACCTCCAAAAGAACCCAACCTCTAAAAGAACTCAACCTCCAAAAGAGCCTAATCTCCAGAAGAACACAACTTCATAAGAATCCAATTTCTAAAAGAACCCAATATCAATAAGAACCAAAGCCTAAAAGAGCCTAACCTCCATGAAACTCAACCTCTAAAAATACTAACCCCCATAAGAAGCTAACCTTCGGAAGAACCCAACTCCATAAGAAACCAGCGTCCATAAGAACGCAGACTCCAAAAGAACCTAACCTCCATAAGATCAAAACCTCCTTAAGAACCCAACCTCTATACGAAACCAGCCTCCATAAAATCTCAACCTCCATAAGAACCTAATCTCCATAAGAACCTGACCTCGATAAGGACCCGACCTAAATAAGAAATCAACATCCATAAGAACCAAACCTCTATAAGAACACTACCTCCATAAGAACTCACCTTCCATAAGAACCCAACCTCCATAAGAACCTGGCCTCTATAAGAGCCCAACTTCTATAAGAATCCAACCTCCATAAAATCTCAACTTCCATAAGAACCCAATCTCATTAAGGACCGACCTCCATAAGAAACCAACATCCATAAGAAACAAATTTCCATAAGAACCCACCTTCCATAAGAACCCAACCTACATAAAAACTCAACTTCCATAAGAACACATCCGCTATAAGAATCCCCAAAACATATGTCCCAGCCTCCACAAGAACTCACCTTCCATAAGAACCCAACCTCCATAAGAACCTAGCCTCTATAAGAGCCGAACTTCTATAAGAATCCAACCTCCATAAAATCTCAACTTCCATAAGAACCCAATCTCATTAAGGACCGACCTCCATAAGAAACCAACATCCATAAGAACCAAATCTCCATAAGAACCCACCTTCCATAGAACCCAACCTACATAAAAACTCAACCTCCATAAGAACACATCCGCTATAAGAATCCCCAAAACATATGTCCCAGCCTCCACAAGAACTCACCTTCCATAAGAACCCAACCTCCATAAGAACCTAGCCTCTATAAGAGCCGAACTTCTATAAGAATCCAACCTCCATAAAATCTCAACTTCCATAAGAACCCAATCTCATTAAGGACCGACCTCCATAAGAAACCAACATCCATAAGAACCAAATCTCCATAAGAACCCACCTTCCATAAGAACCCAACCTACATAAAAACTCAACCTCCATAAGAACACATCCGCTATAAGAATCCCCAAAACATATGTCCCAGCCTCCACAAGAACTCACCTTCCATAAGAACCCAACCTCCATAAGAACCTAGCCTCTATAAGAGCCGAACTTCTATAAGAATCCAACCTCCATAAAATCTCAACTTCCATAAGAACCCAATCTCATTAAGGACCGACCTCCATAAGAAACCAACATCCATAAGAACCAAATTTCCATAAGAACCCACCTTCCATAAGAACCCAACCTACATAAAAACTCAACCTCCATAAGAACACATCCGCTATAAGAATCCCCAAAACATATGTCCCAGCCTCCACAAGAACTCACCTTCCATAAGAACCCAACCTCCATAAGAACCTAGCCTCTATAAGAGCCGAACTTCTATAAGAATCCAACCTCCATAAAATCTCAACTTCCATAAGAACCCAATCTCATTAAGGACCGACCTCCATAAGAAACCAACATCCATAAGAACCAAATTTCCATAAGAACCCACCTTCCATAAGAACCCAACCTACATAAAAACTCAACCTCCATAAGAACACATCCGCTATAAGAATCCCCAAAACATATGTCCCAGCCTCCACAAGAACTCACCTTCCATAAGAACCCAACCTCCATAAGAACCTAGCCTCTATAAGAGCCGAACTTCTATAAGAATCCAACCTCCATAAAATCTCAACTTCCATAAGAACCCAATCTCATTAAGGACCGACCTCCATAAGAAACCAACATCCATAAGAACCAAATCTCCATAAGAACCCACCTTCCATAAGAACCCAACCTACATAAAAACTCAACCTCCATAATAACACATCCGCTATAAGAATCCCCAAAACATATGTCCCAGCCTCCACAAGAACTCACCTTCCATAAGAACCCAACCTCCATAAGAACCTAGCCTCTATAAGAGCCGAACTTCTATAAGAATCCAACCTCCATAAAATCTCAACTTCCATAAGAACCCAATCTCATTAAGGACCGACCTCCATAAGAAACCAACATCCATAAGAACCAAATCTCCATAAGAACCCACCTTCCATAAGAACCCAACCTACATAAAAACTCAACCTCCATAAGAACACATCCGCTATAAGAATCCCCAAAACATATGTCCCAGCCTCCACAAGAACTCACCTTCCATAAGAACCCAACCTCCATAAGAACCTAGCCTCTATAAGAGCCGAACTTCTATAAGAATCCAACCTCCATAAAATCTCAACTTCCATAAGAACCCAATCTCATTAAGGACCGACCTCCATAAGAAACCAACATCCATAAGAACCAAATTTCCATAAGAACCCACCTTCCATAAGAACCCAACCTACATAAAAACTCAACCTCCATAAGAACACATCCGCTATAAGAATCCCCAAAACATATGTCCCAGCCTCCACAAGAACTCACCTTGCATAAGAACCCAACCTCCATAAGAACCTAGCCTCTATAAGAGCCGAACTTCTATAAGAATCCAACCTCCATAAAATCTCAACTTCCATAAGAACCCAATCTCATTAAGGACCGACCTCCATAAGAAACCAACATCCATAAGAACCAAATCTCCATTAGAACCCACCTTCCATAAGAACCCAACCCACATAAAAACTCAACCTCCATAAGAACACATCCGCTATAAGAATCCCCAAAACATATGTCCCAGCCTCCACAAGAACTCACCTTCCATAAGAACCCAACCTCCATAAGAACCTAGCCTCTATAAGAGCCGAACTTCTATAAGAATCCAACCTCCATAAAATCTCAACTTCCATAAGAACCCAATCTCATTAAGGACCGACCTCCATAAGAAACCAACATCCATAAAAACCAAATCTCCATAAGAACCCACCTTCCATAAGAACCCAACCTACATAAAAACTCAACTTCCATAAGAACACATCCGCTATAAGAATCCCCAAAACATATGTCCCAGCCTCCACAAGAACTCACCTTCCATAAGAACCCAAGCTCCATAAGAACCTAGCCTCTATAAGAGCCGAACTTCTATAAGAATCCAACCTCCATAATATCTCAACTCTCATAAGAACCCAATCTCATTAAGGACCGACCTCCATAAGAAACCAACATCCATAAGAACCAAATCTCCATAAGAACCCACCTTCCATAAGAACCCAACCCACATAAAAACTCAACCTCCATAAGAACACATCCGCTATAAGAATCCCAAAAAAATATGTCCCAGCCTCCACAAGAACTCACCTTCCATAAGAACCCAACCTCCATAAGAACCTAGCCTCTATAAGAGCCGAACTTCTATAAGAATCCAACCTCCATAAAATCTCAACTTCCATAAGAACCCAATCTCATTAAGGACCGACCTCCATAAGAAACCAACATCCATAAGAACCAAATTTCCATAAGAACCCACCTTCCATAAGAACCCAACCTACATAAAAACTCAACCTCCATAAGAACACATCCGCTATAAGAATCCCCAAAACATATGTCCCAGCCTCCACAAGAACTCACCTTCCATAAGAACCCAACCTCCATAAAATCTCAACTTCCATAAGAACCCAATCTCATTAAGGACCGACCTCCATAAGAAACCAACATCCATAAGAACCAAATCTCCATAAGAACCCACCTTCCATAAGAACCCAACCCACATAAAAACTCAACCTCCATAAGAACACATCCGCTATAAGAATCCCCAAAACATATGTCCCAGCCTCCACAAGAACTCACCTTCCATAAGAACCCAACCTTCATAAGAACCTAGCCTCTATAAGAGCCCAACTTCTATAAGAATCCAACCTCCATAAAATCTCAACTTCCATAAGAACCCAATCTCATTAAGGACCGACCTCCATAAGAAACCAACATCCATAAGAACCAAATTTCCATAAGAACCCACCTTCCATAAGAACCCAACCTACATAAAAACTCAACCTCCATAATAACACATCCGCTATAAGAATCCCCAAAACATATGTCCCAGCCTCCACAAGAACTCACCTTCCATAAGAACCCAACCTCCATAAGAACCTAGCCTCTATAAGAGCCGAACTTCTATAAGAATCCAACCTCCATAAAATCTCAACTTCCATAAGAACCCAATCTCATTAAGGACCGACCTCCATAAGAAACCAACATCCATAAGAACCAAATTTCCATAAGAACCCACCTTCCATAAGAACCCAACCCACATAAAAACTCAACCTCCATAAGAACACATCCGCTATAAGAATCCCCAAAACATATGTCCCAGCCTCCACAAGAACTCAACCTCAAAAACAACCCAACCTCCATAACAACCCAGCTTCCATAACAACCCAACCAAATACCAAACATAAGAACCTAACCTCCACAAGAAACCCAACCTCCATAACAACCCAACCACCATACGAACCTAGCCTCCATAAAAACCTACCTACCATAGGAACTGGATATTTATGTCAAATGAAGACTACAATTAGGGCATTTGATTCAAGTTATGGATTCTTGAAGTAACAAAGTCTGCGCAGCAACTCGGCAAATTGGACTTTCGGTTAGGTTAGGATACCTAACATAAGCCAAATCTTTGGTGGCGGTTATTAAAACTTCTACCTTGGGGAATAAAATGCTAAAAGAAATTTTCATGTCTATAATTTCCTTTACAAGTTATTTATATTGTCTTCGCTATTCTTGGTTTGATTAACTTGTGGTTTGCTATTCTTAACAAAAATAAGGTTAGCATTTGTAGGAATGATCGATAAAGAAGTTTATGAATAAACTTAGGAAATCAAAATGAGTGGAAGACAAATAGTTTACATTAGAAGTTTAAATAAACCAAGTAGTAGTATTCAATTTAGTAATTTGCAAACGCTTTCCTATTAAAATTGTTGGCAAAATGGTTTTACATTATAATGCACGTAATACGTGATGTAATAGATACTTTTAGCTATTTATCCTCTTTAATAACTGTGAAACTTTTAATTTGATCAAACTTGTTCATATATTATTATTTTCCTTTTAAAATTACTGTATATTAACTAAATAAATCAACCAGCCATGCCATGAACACCTGAAGCAAAAGAGTTGTCTGATTTTCAAAGAGCCAACGTCAGATTGGCCTAAATCTTGGTATTCCACTTACCATAGCCAATAGAGTGCTTGGACAATTCACCAGAAAAGGCATCTCACTCAGGTCGATCCGGCTCCTCTAAAAGGTGTTTTCTGGCTCTCAAGCGAATTGTTGAAAGCAATCCCCGTTGAAAGGCAGATGTTGATGTTGCAGATCAACTCCAAGTGAGTCGCAATATGGTGTGAGGTATCTCCATCAACTTGGCTAATATGACAGAACAGCTCGAAGGAAACCTTTTTTTCGACAAGCAAATATCTAAGAAAAAAAGAGTGAGAAAATGAGATGGTAGAGAGACCTATAAGACTCTGGCGGGCTGTCTTAGTCTCGGACGAATCGAAGTTTGCACAATTTTCTTACAGTGGACGTTTGTGGGTCTTGTGAGCGGATCATCAACAATTTGATTTAAATCGGTTGCAATCAACCGTGATAGTGTGAGGAGCATTCTGGAGCACTGGGCGTTAAGAACTGGTGCTGTGTATTGGCAACCTGAACTCGGAAAAATACATCTCCATCTTTCGAAAAGGACTTCTCCAAGTTTTCTCCAGTGGTCAGCTAGTAAAAAATGGCACCTTATTTATGGAGGATGGAGCTTCATGCCACTGCCAAACAGACACATAACTAGCTGTATAAAACGTGATCGGAAGACTTACTTGGCCAATCCAGTGTCCTGACATGAATCCCATTGAAAACCTTTGAGAAATGCTGGACAAAATAGTGCAGAAAAAAACCCAAACGAAAACCAGCATCAAAGACAAATTTGTTCAGCATGTTGTGTGCAGCTTGGGGCACAAATTCCCCTGCAGACAATCTCTAAACTCATTAGTATAATGCCTTAAAGGGTTAATGCATTAAAATCTGTACATAGCATGTCTATTAAATATTAGCTTATTTTTTTAGATGCATCAAATGGCAGTATTTTGTTCCTTTTAAGAAATCAGTAAAAGAAAATTGTATATATATATATATATATATATATATATATATATATATATATATATATATATATATATATATATATATATGCAGATACATCTACAAAGGAAAAGTGAAAAACGATTCCGAGCACTTTCTCCTTTATTCTTAAAAACCTTTTCAATGAATGAACAGGAGGCTGGACATACATTGCCTTAAATAGTGGTTATTAGACTACCCACTTCTGAACCTTAATTAAGGGGTACAAAATCCTGAAACAACTTTATTTGAGATTTTATGTATGTAGTAATAATGGGGTCTAGCATGAACAAACCAGGGCTAAGATTGAAATTTGGGAACGCGTTATTGGAGATACATTTTAATATATTTCTCGAAATATAATTACTGCATTTTATGACTGGTTTGGCACTGTTCCAGTTAATGTTATGGTTAAATTGTAAATATGTAGAAAAAGCGCAGATTGTTCAGTGTGATTACGTAAATTGTCTCACCAGAATACCTAGACAAAGAAGTCGATAGAATATATAAAAGAGGGATAAATTTGTGCTACCTTCTGTACTTTCTCGACAATTGTTATAAGTCCGCCAAGCGTTCCTATTATCAAACTAATGTTAATATCCCTAAGTTTCAGGCCAAAAATTGATTAGTTTTACCATATAACCATATTATCATTAAATTACCTCTGAACATAAATGTTATTTTTAAGTACGAGACAACAATTTATCGCATTCCTTATCAAAAATTCACCGCCCCCTCCGACCTGGCATTGTTTATTCGATAGGTTGCAACAACTGCTAAAAATGTCATTATGGACAAACTGGAAAAAAACTGGATGTCCGGGTTAAGCAACATCAAGCCAATGTACGTAATCACACTTAACAATCTGCGCTTTTTCTACATATGTACAATCTTAACACAGCATTAACTGGAATAGTGCCAAACCAGTCATAAAATGCAGTAATTATATTTCTAGAAATATATTAAAATGTATCTCCATTAACGCGTTCCCAAATTTCAATCTTGGCCCTGGTTTGTTCATACTAGACCCCATTATCACTACATACATAAAATCTCAAATAAAGTTGTTTCAGGATTTTGTACCCCCTAATTAAGGTTCAGAGGTGGGTAGTCTAATAACCACTATTTAAGGCAATGTATGTCCAGCCTCCTGTTCATTCCTTGAAAAGGTCTTTAAGAATAAAGACGAAAGCGCTCGGAATCTTTTTAAACTTTTTCTTTGTGGGTGTATCTGCATAACTTTGACTCACATGCACTTTGTGATCCTTTTTCATATATATATATATATATATATATATATATATATATATATATATATATATATATAGAGAGAGAGAGAGAGAGAGAGAGAGAGAGAGAGAGAGAGAGAGGTGAAAAGTATTTGCAATTAAATTTCAATATTTCTGAAATATTTCTTGCTTTCGTCTGGTTATAAAACTAACAAGAAACTCACTAAACATTTTATTTAACAGAAGAAATACACAAAGACAGATTTTCTTTGTATATAACAACAATTGCTAATAAAAAAAAAATATAAGAAGACAAAAGTATTCAAACACTCTAATAACATGATAGAATATTGTTATTAAATAAAAGAAATATAAATTTGATGAAAAGGACATGATTGAAGATTCGAAAATTTTCTAGAAATGAAACTGATGTAAACGGCTGAACATAGCACCATCATTCGTTGATAAGAATCCATAAAAGAAGGACGTTTGCTTTGAGCAATGTCGAAGGTTAAAGAAGTTTCTCAAACTATTCGACAGCAAATGATTAATTTTCATTTAGATGGATTATCCTATAGGACTATTTCTGAGCGAGTTGAAGTGCCTTATGCAACTGTAACTTATATAATTCGAAAGCTTTGCGAGTATGTATTCAGCTCAAATTTGAGGACAAAATTACTAATCGGTCTCGACGTTACATTCTTCGAAATCTAAAGAATAAATAAGCCAATGAAAGATCTACAAAGCGATTTGGAACTGTCAGGGAGATAGTTCCATCTTAATGATCTACACTCCCTGCAAAACTCTTTCACTCCCCGCAAAAATCCACTTCTTAATAAAAAAATATCTAACGAACTGCTTAAAGTTTGCTAGAGGAACATCTTGAAAACGGAAGTGAATTTTGGAAAAATGTTAAATGGTCAGATGAAACTAAATTAGAACATCTAGGCCCAAATGATGTTCGTCACGTTTGGAGGACAGAAGGAACTGCCTATGATCCTAAGCACACAATCCCAACCGAGAAACACGAGGCAGTAGTTGCATGGTTTGGGGCTGCTATACTGCTTATAACACAAGAGTACTCAACAACATTGTTGTGAAAATGGATGGTGACACGTATCAAAAAGATACTGGAAGAAACACTGTTCACAAGTGAGAAAGAATTCTACTGCGGACATCAATAGATGTTTCAGCAGGACAACGATCGTAAGCACACGGCCAAATTAACTCAAGAATGTTTTAAGAAGATAAAAATAAACTTCCTTCTTCGCCATTCAATCGCCAGACCTCAATCCTATTGTGCATTTGTAGCAATACTGAAGGGCGCAATCCGAGAGAGAAACCAATAGAACCTTGCATCTTTGAGGGAGATTTGCGTAGCAGAGTGGGACAAAATATCAAAAAAGAATGCGAAAAGCTAATATCAATCTATTAGTATCGTCTTCATGTTGTTATTGCAAACAAAGATTATGCCACCAAATATTAAATGACTTAAATTATTATTGGTTGAATATTTTTGGCACCTGCTAAATTTGGTTTATTAGGAATTGTTGTTGTATACAAAGAGAATTTTTTGTGTGTATTTTATCTGTTTACTGAGTTTCCTGTTAGTTTTATAACAAAAGAAAGCACAAAATATTTCAACTTAAGTAAACAAATACTTATGTCGCCTTACTATATATATATATATATATATATATATATATATATATATATATATATATATATATATATATACGAGGGGCGGTCAATAAGTTTTGCGAATCGGTAGGAATAAACAGAGGAAGGGGGATGGCTGTTTGTGGGGGTGTTAGGACAAGTTATGACAAGTCAAGACCTGCAGCCACACGCTCCTGCCTCGTCTCTTTCAGAAGCAGTAGCTGATCGCAGATCGTCAGTCACAAAGTTTTCAACAGTGGAGAAGGTTGAGCACCGCGCAGTGATCAAATATTTGACCAAGGAAGGCAAGAATGCAAAAGAGATTCATGAATGCATGGTTGCAGTGTACACCGACACCGCCCCTTCTTATGCAACCATTGCTCGCTGGAATAGGGAGTTCCGCCATGGTCATGAGTCCCTTGAAGATGACCCCCGTCCAAGACGTCCTCCAGACGTGACCAACGAGGACAATCTGGCCCGTGTGGAGAGGATGATCCTCGAAAATCGACGGGTGAAGGGCGAAGAAATCGAGCGAGAACTTGGAATATCACATGGAAGTGTTATCAACATCATCCACGACAATTTGGCCATGACCCTAGAAACCTCACACTCCATGATCAACTTCAACGTCGTCAAAGTCCACAAGGCCAGAGTTGCACAAGCTGCCCTGCACGAGCGCGTATTCGAGGAGCTCAACCATCCCCCTTACAGTCCAGGTCTGGCCCCTGCGACTACTTTTTATTCCGCCAGCTCAAGGCAGCACTGCGTGGACGCTGGTTTAGTGACGATGAAGATGTCCAGCTCGCCGTCCGGGAGTGGATTGAACAGCAGTCGGGAGATTTCTGGTTGTCGGGAATTCGAAGCCTCAGGGACAAGTGGCGCAAGTGCATTGAAGTCGAGGGTAGTTATTTAGAAAAATAATAAAACACTTTTCCTCATATCTCGTGTCGTTATATCCGAATTGCAAAACTTATTGACCGCCCCTCGTATATGCGTTATTAAAGTCAACAGCTGCGGCAGCGTTATTGATTTTGACTTCCCTTACAAGTCTTTTAACAAGATCTTCGAAGAGAGAGAAAATAGCCACAAAGGACATATTTTATTCCTAGACGTCTTTCGACCGCAGTGGGTCATCTTTAGGGAAATAGGGTAGTAATTCTTATAAGTTGATTGATTTATAAATAATAGTTAGGAAAAGATTAGTGTGGAAGATGAGATGATAGATTGTGGGTGAAGAGAGTTTGTAGGGTTTGCCCTGGTAGTGAGGGCTACACTTTCCATTTGTTTAGATTTATTATTCTTTTTCTATGACCTTCAATCCCGTAATTTGTATTTTTGTGTGAATCTTAATTTGTGTTTTAATGCATTCAAGCTTTTCTTTTATACTTATTTTGCCACCCCTTTTTTCAAGTTTTAGAATACATTTTTGTTTGCAATTATTAAAATTATTCTATTAATTTATATAACTAGTTTACACATTCTTATATATTTATATACTTTTTTATTTATATATATATATATAAATATATATATATATATATATATATATATATATATATATATATATATATATATATATCCTTAATGTTATACTTATTTTAAGAGAGATAATAATAATTCTTCTTTTTTGTTCAATAGTCTAATTCTACTATATACATTTATTTAGTTTGCATTCAACTCATTCATTCATGTTTGGGAGTGTATTTGTTAATGTATCATGTGTGTATTTGTTTGTTCAGTGAGGTCTTTTATGTGAACCACGGTGCCAACTGCTCCTCATAGCATTCTCTCGAGCTAGGAAATTGCCTCTTTCTGCTCACTTTATCCCTTTTGTTCGCTGAGATTTTTAGACCCTCCGCTAGTTCCGCTGCCGTTTCATTCAAGATCTTCTCCCAAGTTCCTTTGGCTAAACTTTGGGTCGCCAGATTGATAGGTGTCAAGGCGGCTCTTCGGTGGAGCTGTCTTTGGGGAATTTAGTCTCGCTTTCTGTGTTTATTTATGTAGAGAGATGCCTTGTTCTGGACTCTTTGTAGGCGCTTTAAGCAATTCCTACTTAGGGTTTGGGCCATCACCGCGGGGTATATAAGTGTTGGTAGGATGTGGATGAGATATAACTTTCTAATATTTTTAGAGCTCATATTTCTAAATCTGTGAAGTTTGATGAGTTCTAACTTCGCATGAATTTCCCGCGTTCTGAAGTGACGGCCGTACCCGGTGGGGGTGATGTTGAGCCCCAGAACAGTCCCTTCTTGGTGATAGGGAAATATTAGCTCCCCTATTGTAACGTCTGCTGTTTTTCTGCGGCCGAGGGCGAGGATCTTGAACTTTCTGCTATTCGTGCGGATCTTCCACTTTCTCTCGTACTCGTTTATGTTGATGATTTCATTGGCAGTCTCTTGAGCCTGAGCCCTGGGATTCCTGTATGTACCAGGGATCACCTGGGTTATATCATATGCGAACTGGAGATATAATGAGTTCTCCTTTATCGGAGTTGGTAAATCTATTGTGTAGATTAGATAAAGGAGAGGATTCAGACAACTGCCCTGTAGGACTCCTGCCTCGAGGAGGAACTCAGGTCATTGGTGACCCTCAATCATGATTCTGGCGCGCCGTTCCATGAAGAGGTCGCAGATAATGCGCCCTAGAATCGGGTCTAGCTGAAGGTTCAGTATCTTATATTGAAGGCCCCTCAGCCAGACCTTGTCGAAGGCCTTTTGCACGTCCCTTTGTACGACGTCAGTGTACTTACCCTCTGCTCAGCACTTGGTAATTTTTTTCGGTTAGGAGCGCGAGTGCGGTGCTTGTTCCACGTTTCTTCCGGAACCCATGCTGTTTTGGATTGTAGGCCCACTTCTCATCGAGCTGTTTCTGAAGCCTGTTGGCTAGAATTCTTTCCATAATCTTACCGATGACTTCCAAAAAAGAGATGGGCCTGTAGTCCATTGGCTGTTTTGGCACCTTTTTTCCTTTTGGTATAAAGATAACTTTTGTCACCTTGTATCCATCAGAGAAGTAGCCAGTGTTCAGTGCTGCGTTCATTACATTCGCAATGCCTTGTAGCAGGCGTAGGGAAACATTTACCAGATGGTTTTTGGTAATCCCTGTCCAGCCAGGAGCTCTCTGCATGAATGTTTTGAGCGTACTCAGGAATTCCTAAGCAGTGATTGGTCGTCCGTGGCCCATCATTCTCCTTTCTTCGGAAACGTGTGGGTGGGGATGCGTGCGGTGGATTCTGGTATTGAGTTTGTCTATAACCTGGTGCTCGAATTCCAGGTCGAAATCCTCGTTCTCTTCAAGGAGGATGGAGAATACTTTTCGCCAGTACCTTCTGAACCTTATTTCGAGTCTTTCCGGTTCGTCAATGATTTCACCATTTTCTTCAAGCCTTATTTTCTCCTTCAGGGTCAAACCTCTCAAATTTTTTAACTCCTTGCACAATTTTGGGGGGGTTCTGCTCTGTGTCGAGTCTCTCTATTATTCCGTCCCATATTGCACGTTGTTGTGCGTTGATCTGGTCTTTGAGCTCCTATCTGAGTTGTCGGAGTCTTCTGGTATTATTTCTGCTTGGGCCAAATTGCTTGATTTCTTCATGGATTTCTCGATGTTCTGAGGCAATTTCTCGCATCTCCTCGGTCCACCTGGGTTGCGGAGGGCTTTTGTGTGTGATGTACGGAATGCACTTTTCTTCCGCTTCCATGATCAGGAGTGTAATGCGGTTAATCTCCTGGCCAATCTCTTCCAGGATAGCTTCGCTTAGGTCGGCTGGTTCAAAGCTGTTGAGCATTCGCTTGTACAGCTCCCAGTTTGCTTTTGCAAAGCTCTTCCTGGGTGGGATAGGAATTATAATAGGTGCGAGGAAGATTGTGGTCATGATGGAAATATGGTCGCTTGAAACCGTGGGGCCAGGTATACTGACCAGATTGAAAGGAAAGTTGGTTCTTGTTAGTATTATGTCCAAGGCTGTTGCACATCTGTCCGTGATGTAGGTCAAAAATTTCGGCCCGGCTCTCTCGAGCCTGTCCCGATCAATGACCAGTTCTAGATTTCTACCTCTTTCGTTAGTTCTAGTGTAGCCCGAGGCACCCAGACAAGCATTGATGTCGCCCTCAATGAAGACATTCCTGCGGTGGGCAGTTAGGGTTAGAAGGTTGTTGATGGGTAGATATCGACGGCAAGGAGGCTGGTATGCAGCTGCAATTGTGAGTCCCCCAACAAGTGTAGGGATTTCGACCGCCACGAAGAAGTCATCAAGCTCTGGGAGCCTTTTAAAGGTGATGTTTCTTTTAATGGTGATTGCAGCACCGTCAAATCTATCTTAAGTGGCGTTCTTTACCAGGACGTGGTAATTTGGGATTTTCATCAGTATGTTATTAGTGTTGACACCGTGTTCTGATATTAGGATAATGTCGGGGTTCGCTCTTCTCAATATGTTGCTATATTCATTCGCTTTCTCCAACCATCCATTTGTGTTTAGTGTTAAAATTTTCAAGGTGTTGTTTATGTTCTCCATGTTTTGTGTCTACTTATAGAGTGTGCTACTTATTTCCTGTGCTTGCGTACCTTTGCGCTTTTGATCTTCTTAAATTCTATGTCCGAGATTGTAGAAAAGGAGGCGTTGTCGAGTAACACTTTACCACGGAAGAGTGCTGTGGCCACTTCTGTTCGTCATCTGTTTCGGTAATCGTCCATTTTAGCTTTTGGTTTTTTATTCTATTTGTGATATCCGTTGGGTCTAGATTTTCTGGGAAGGGGTACTAGCCTGAAATGTAGACCTTCAGACCCAGTTTCCTGACGTCGTACTTGTGTTTGTTTCTCTTGCTTTTTTCTTTTCTGTTTTGTCCTCTCTTGTGGGTACGCTCAAGATACTGTCACTGTCCGAGTCTGCGTCGAACGTCGTTTCTTCCTTCGCCTTTTCTTACCTCGCCTTTCTAGCTTCAATTCTGGGGTCGGTTCTCCTGGGGGGGTTCCTGAGTTTCTTGTTCTTGGACCTTATGTGGGGAGACCGTTGATTCGGTTTGGTGGTTAGATGCTACTGCAATAACCTCTTCATTTACCTTTGGGGAGAATTGAAGTTCTAGGACATCTCCTGAGGAAGGGTTCTCTGGGAACCACATCTCACTCAGATTGTTATTCTTCAGCATAAGATTGAGCTCACTAGAGAACTTGCCCGGATTTGTAAGATTTCTCAAGTGCGCAAAAAGGATGCAGGTGAGAATCTTCGCCGATTCCTCTTTCTCCAGTTTAATATATGTCGTCCTAGTCAGGGCTTGTGTAGGGTGGGATGTCTTTGTTTCTTGCGCATACGAAGTAGCCCTCCTCCTCCGTTCTTCTTCTTTCTTTGCGGCCTGTTTTCTCTTAATTATGTTTCTTTTCATAGCGCACGCCGTCGCTAGTGTTCTATTGCCCTTCCCGCAGTCTACTCACTTCTCAGTCTTCGTGCAGTACTTCCAACCGTGGCCTCTTTCACTATACCTGGAGCATGTCTCTTCTACTTCTTGAAAGTCCTTTGTGGAGTGTTGCTCTATCTTGTAGCGGCAAAAACACATCTGCACAGGCGTGAACTCCTTGCACTTGATCTGATTCCCGCTGATTTTCGTATGGAAGAGTAATAGACCCGTTTCTTTGGCCTACTGGGTCATCTCCGTTTCCTTAAAGATCACCTTGAATACATAGGTGTATTCTTGGTTCTCCCTTCGGTTTCGGGACTCGATGATTTCTGATACTTTCGCCCAGCTCTGGTTGGCCTCAATTTCTTCCGCTTGTTCCTCCTTCGTGCGTCACCTATCCAGGGATCGAGTCGACGGCAAATCACACTGCGGTGGGCCTGTATTTGTGGTGGTACTGTGGGCTGGAGGTTTTTCTCTTGGAGAACGTGAATGCCATCTTCCTTACTGATTGTTTCAATATCTTTTTCCCTTTCGCAGATCGCCAAGTAGCAGGTTGGGGTGTCTATAAGGCGAATTACTGCGACACTGAGTTTTTGGAAGATGGTCTTAAAGAGTGTACCTCTCTCCGGTTTGGCCTGGCCGTGGATTACCCTAAGGGGGGAATTTGTGTGGCCAGATCCATTGCCATGTTGTTGAAGGTGACCCCCTCGTGGTCCTTATTAGGCAAGCACGTAGGATAAGCAGACTCCCGTTTTCTGTGTGTGTAATTTGATGAATATTATGCGAGTTTTGTGATTATTTTTTCCTAGGGTGGCTCCTCCCCCACGCTTTTTCATCAGCCTTTGTCCCCGGAGGTATCACCTTGGTGAATGTTGGGATGAGTGTGGTAATGACGCATTATGATGAGATGATAGATGATTGAGTATGTGTGAGACCGGGATAGATCCTCCCGGGAGATGACTACTGACGGATTCATTGACAACGCCGCTCGCCGTGTGTGTTTGAATCGCGACTGCTCCCACCATGCACAGAGACGGTTAAGTGTCCCTCTGTGGTCCTGGGATTGGCTTCCGCAGTTATTAGCAACGAAGGTTGCAGTCCGTCCCTTGCCCAGTCGAGCTTAAAGACATTGTTCTCCGCTGTGGGCTAATCCTCAAACCAGCTTCCTCCAATGCCCCCAATTATGACTTCTCCAGTGAGCGGCATAGTTGGGTGAGGCTGTGTACGGCGATTTTCCTACGTGGGGCCGCTATAAAGTGAGGGGGGGAAGGGGTGATGGTTTTACCCGTTCATCTTTTTAAAACGTAGCCTGAAAAAAATGATGAAAATTATGGTGAAAATGGGAGAAATGGTATAGTAGTAATAGGGTATTATCTCTCTTGTGGCTTCTATTTCTTCTTTTTCTCTTTTATGCTAGCTTCCAGGCCGACGCGAGGAAGAGATAATGCAGACGTTTTGGTAAAACCTTACCCCAAACTTTTGTGCCTTTGCCGGTTGCTAGTGTGTGTACCTGTGATTAGGTACATGCATTTATTTTGCACTACTTATAGTCGCCTCTTTTGTGTTTTTTGAGACACAAGAGAGGGTGGAGCCGGGGTAAAGCAACTTAGATCTAGCAAGGGCATTGTAGATCTTCTTCTTGTTACTTTCACGTAGATTTTTGAACTTATATAAAGTTCTGACCGTGGCCGAGGCTCGTGAAATTCTTTCTTCGACGTGCTTCTTGTACCCGGTAGAGGTGATTTTCATACCGAGTACATTGCATTTGTTGGTGTAGGGATAGCGAGTATCCCCCACTCTTAGGTATGCTCTTCTGGTGCGTCCAATGGGAACCACCTTGAATTTCTCCTGGTTAGTTTTAATTTTCCAGTGAGCCTCGTAGGTGTTTATATTTTCAATTTTTATCGCTGTCGTGCGTGCTTGCCACGGTGCATTCCTCCATGGAGATATGATTATCTGGCTGAAATCATCGGTGTATTGAATATTGAGGGAAGAGGGGTACACAGGTGCTGGGACATCCACAGTGTATATCGAGTAAAGATTGGGGGACAGACACCCCCACCCCCTTGCGGAAGGCCCGCAATGAGCGGAAACTTTGGTCCGTCCGTGCACCCAAGACTGACATACTCCACTCTCTCCATGATGTAGTCACAGAGAGTTCTTTTCAAGTTTTCACTTAGACCCAGCTGTAAGATCTTATACTGCATACCCCGTTGCCACACCTTATCAAACGCCTTTGATACATCCCGACAAACAATATCCACGTAACCCCTGTGCCGTTTGGTTTGGGCAAGCTCTTCCGTAATGACATTGATTACCATTTCCGTAATTCGCTTCTTTCTAAACACGTATTGGCAGGAGTTGTAGAGGGAGTTCTCTTCTAGGTGAGACACCAGTCTCTGGTTGAGGATTTTCTCAAAGAGTTTCCCGCCAAATTCCAGAAATGAAATCGGGTGGTAGCTCTCTCTCAACGTTGGGTCCTTTCCATGCTTGGGCAAGAAGATCATCTTTGCCGTCTTGTAAGCATTTGGAAAGTACCCCGTATTTAGACATTAGTTGAATATTCGTCTCATTCCTTCAATGATGTTTTCTGCGTTTTGTGTATTTCCGTGTTAAGCTCGTCTACGATGTTATTTTCAAACTCTATATCAAAATTTTCGTTCTCTTCTTTGGGTATACTGAAGATTTTTTCCCAATGACGCCGGAATATTACTTCGATGTTTCTATTTTCTGTTTCAATGGATCCATCTTCTTTTAGGATTTCCATTTTCTTCTTTTTTTCCAGATTATCCTCTGAGACTTCTGACTTTCTTACAAAAGTCTTTGGGGGATGTATCTCGATCGAGGCTCTCGATCGCATCCTCCCATCGTCTCTGTTGTTAATCGAGGATCAACTGGTTGAGCTCTTCTTTGATCTCTTTACTTCGTTGTAACGAGTTAACTGAGGCATTTCTGATATTTATTTTTTGTAAATTACTCTCATTTCTCTATATAATTCTTTCATATACCCAGTCCATCTGTATGTTGAGATGGTTTTATACTGGGTTTGGGGGATGCAGGCCCTATCTGCGTTTATAAGGTGGTCGTTAAGGTCGTCGAGTGACTCGCCTATCTCCTCGAGAATTGCCTCGTCCAGATTTGGTGGACGGTAAACCTCGAGAAGATCCACGTACCGTGCCCAGTCTGCTCTTCTGTAGCCTTTTCTGACTGGTGTTGGGACTTGTATAGGGTTCCTGTTGATGGTAAGTAGGATCTCTATATGATCACTACATGGTACCTGGACTGGTTTTATGTAATAATTGAATGGTAGCTGACGATTAGCCAGACAAATGTCTGGTTTGGTGGCACTTCTTGCTTGAATATAGGTAGGAAAGTCCGGGCCTATCCTTTGGACCATATTTTGATCCAGCATAGTTTCCAGGTACCTTCCAGTTACATTGAAGGCCCTGTACCCGGAATCCCGACATCTGGCTTTAAGGTCCCCCATTAATATTGTGGGGGCTCTTCTGCCAAATATGCCGGAGAGAGAATGAATAGGTAAATATCCTCGTCTCGGCGGCTGGTACTCGGTGGCAATGACCTGCTTACCTATATCGAGTTCGACCTCTATTGCAAGATAGGATTCTTCCAGGTTTCTTATTGGCTTGTACTTGATCCCTCTTTTGATGGCGATGGCGGCACCGTCGTACCGCTCTTGAGAGTAATTTGTGATTAACACGTCGTAGTTCCAGATCTTCATTTTGGAGCTACGAGTGCCAATCCCATGTTCAGAAATAATGATGACATCTGCATCAATTTCTCTAAACAAATTTCCGTAAAGAGTTCGCTTCGCTGTCCAGCCGTTGGTATTGACTTCCAGAATTCTTAGTGCGTTACGTTCCACTGTAAGATGTATTTATCTATGTTTCTTCTTGTTCTTCTTTTTCTTCTTGTCCTGTGGGACTTGTTTGGAGTGCCAAGGCTTTTTAATCTTCGGGGGAGGACTAGGAGTTTTGAATTTGATCTTCGTCGCTCTAGTGCGAGTGCATGGGCACTCGTCACTATCCGAAGATGTATTTTCCTCTTCTTCTTGGTCTTTTTCTTCGTCTTCTTCTTTATCCTCTTCCTCTTCGGATTCCTCCGATGAGGGAGTTTCCATAACTTTCTTTAGACCAGTGGCTTTCTCTTGGTTCTCGTTGTTTTGGATAACGCTATCCTTGAATGCCTTGGAGCATTCGGGGTTAGCGGGCACGGTGATCGAAAGTAGGTTATTGCTTTTAAAAGTGCGTTTGGAACCTGGTTGTAGCATCCAGGTTTTACCGCATTTGCCACGTTTGCATGTGTAGTGCAAATTATTATTTTGGCACTTAGGTCATTTGTGAAGACCATTTGTGACGGGGTCGCCATTGCCGAGGTCATCCATTCACTTTTCTTCACTGTGCTCGCGTAAGTGTTTTTTTTCTTTTTTCTTTCTTCTTCTTCCATTTTCTTTATGATCTCCTTGCTTTGGGGACAGTTAAGGGCCATCGTTCGATGGGGCACCTTGCAATTTAAGCACTTTTTTCTGTGTGGTTGCATGGGTCATATCTGTGACCCTCAGTGGCGCATTCACTGCACCATGCCTGTCCGTTTTGTGGGCAGTTGGCAGTGGTGTGTGCTTCGAGCTTGTAGCATACGAAACACATCTGGATGCTATTATAGCAATGCCCTCTGGGCATTCCTATAATAAAAACCTCCTGGAAAACTTAAGTATATATATACATCATTTATTATGTAAAATTCCTATCATGCAATTCTTTTACTTTTGTCAATTAAATCGTTCAATTATTTTACAACTTAATAATTAATTAATTAATTTATCTTACTTGTCAATTCATTTAACGTACTACTGTTTCAAACAACATCTCTTAAAATATATATTTATATATATATATATATATATATATATATATATATATATATATATATATATATATATATTTATATTTGTTTAATTGTTTTTCTTAAAAGCCAGTTCATTATTTCAAAATTTATTTCGCTTTCGTCTTAGGCCTAAAAACTAGCAGACGATAACTTCGATCGAACAAATTTATGGTTATGGTTTTCGAAACACTATTTAGGCTGATTTATTAACAGAAAATAAATCCCATGAATAACCATATACTATACTATGATACTTTTCGTGCTCTATATTTCATCCTGGGATCCTCATATTAAAAATGAGGAGTCCCTCCGTTGCCGCCTTGTGGGCCATTTCCGTGGTTTGGAATGTCACATTGAAGACATGGGTATGGTCGCGGAATTTTATCACATCCCTGACCTTAGCCCATGTGTGGTTATTCTCAATCTCGGTTTTTATCTCGGCGGGGGAGTTTTCCCCTACCCAGCTTTCTACCTTTCGGCAGATGATGCTGCGGTTGGCCGAGATTGCTGGTGGAGTTTTAGCTTCCAAGTTCAGAGTCTTTAGGACTTCGGCTCCTTCTTCAGATCGGAGCCGGTCTACGTCTTTATTTTCCCCGCACATCGCGATGAATCTATTTGGGATCTCGATTAGTTTTATGAGCGCGATCCTCAGGTTTGCGAATAGGGTTTGGCACTACGTCTTCTTCTCCGGTGCCTTTTTTCCTGGTATGGTCCTTAGGGGGACCCTCTTAGGGACGCCCTATCGTTGCGGTTGTCTTTTCTCTTATTTATTGTATTTTATGTTCCTCTCTGTAAGAAATGTGTAATTATTGTGTTTTGGGTGAGAAAAGTGAAGTCAGAAGTGGTAAAGGAGGCAGAGCCGAGAATATATTCAGAGCGTCAATGAGAAAAACGTTCCCGTTGAATTTACTGTTGGTCCCCCGCTCGAATGGTCCTGGGATGATGGGTGATGATGGATGGGGTGAGTCTCGAGTGGGGACCTCAGAGGGTTGAGCTTGGTGGACTTGATGCATAGCGGCCGAATCAACGGCCGCTAAGTTTTTTCCACCCTCTCACGGGTACATACTCTAAAACTGCATCCAACTACATAGAGACGGGTGTACTTCCCTCTATGATTTTAGCAGGGTCCCCCGGACGATGAGGATCTCTCCTCCGTCCGGGACTCGCAGTTTTGTCCCAGATTGGAGAAAATTTCTGACTTGTGCTTCGGCTGTGGGCTAGTCCTCAAACCAGTTTCCACGCAAGCCCTTAATTATGCCAGTCCAAGTGGTCGACATAGTTAAGATGAAATTGATAAATGGCAGCCATCCGAGCAGGTTCCCACGCAAGGCGGTGGACGGGAGTAATGAGGTGTTTTAGCCCTCATTTTATTTCTTCACTCGCAGCGAAAAGATATCTTAAATCTTTGCAGATCAACTGGGATCCTGATGACTCCCAGGACAGTCGCGTTCTTAGTTGGCGAGGCTCAAAAGTCCGTAAATTAAGCACGAGTATTTAAAATCGCTCTTCAAAAGGTAGTAAGGCCATGCTACGCAGTCGAATATTCGCCCAGCCTTATAATTCTGGTGTACTCAATAGTGGAAGATTTAGATAGTGGTAGACGATAGTTGGTGAAAGTGAGGTAGGGTTGCCTTTGTTTGAGGGGCGTCGCAGGCGTTTTTATTCTTTAGTTATTTATTTTGCCATTTCTTGTTTTGTTGATGTTGTGTGTTGTTTGTCTCTGTGTGCGTTCTTCTTTTGTGTTCTTCTCTGCAATTGTCTCTTTGTTTTAAATCCTAGTATTGGCACGATGTTGAGCTTTCGAGCCTTTATTAGTGCTCAAATTTAGTACTTCCTTTCGCGTTTTTGTTCTGTTGTGTTTATTTTTTCATATTTAATTGTAAGTTTGATATCTGTCTCGTAGTTGTATGTTTTGTATTTAGTGTTTTTTATGTTTATGTGTATATTGGTGCTATGTTTTCCTCGGAACAGTGTCTAGTGCTTGGGAAACGCCGGATTCGAGCGACCTTCCCGCGTAATCTGGCAGGGATGTTAATTCTGCCACCAGTTCTTCTTAGTTCTGGGATGATATCATTGGCCATTCTAGACCAGACTTTGTTCACCAGTTTCTGCGTAGTCACATTAATGGGTTCCAAACGCTGTCTGCGGTGCAGGTCCCTTTGCCAAAGATGCTCTCTTCGTCTGGTTTTATTTATGCAGAGGGATGCAGAGTTCTGCACTCGCTGGAGCCTCCTCATAATGGACTTGCTGGCCGCTTGAGTCACTACTGCAGGGTAGATGAGCTTTAGCCTGGATGAACATCAAGTATATTTTCCTGATATTCGCCTAACTAAGATTTTGGAACGTATAGAGCATGGAGATTTCTCTCCTCGCCATATTCTGCCTCTCTTTGTAGTGACTCGAGTATCCGTGGTCGGAGATTTTTAGGCCCAGGATGGTGCCTTTGGCAGAGTAGCAAGGAGAGAAATCTCCAAGCTATACAGGTTTAGAGATCTTAGCTAGGCTAACATTAGGAAGATATACCTGATGTACGTCCGGGCTAAGCTCATCTATCCCGCAGTAGTGACTCAAGGGGCAAACAAGACCTCAATGAGAAAAATGCAGCGAGTACAGAACTCTGCATCCCTACTGATCCAAAAAGTCAGAAGGCGGGACCAACGCCGACAGAGGTAACTCCACACAAGGAAGAAACTGGACCCTATTAACATCTTCACCTAGGAATTGGGAAGAAGGGTCTGGTTAACTCTTACAAATGATGTCATTCCGGAATTACAGGAAAAAGGGGGCAGACTAAACATTCCTGCACGACTGCGAGAGAAAGTCACATGTCGTAACCAGTTCCCAAGTACTATTAACTGTACACAAGAAAACATTACCTCAATATACACCTAACAGGTACTCATAAAATCAACACAGTTTAAAAGAAACAAAAACAGAGTAACCATAAAACAAATCACCAGAATAGCAGGTAAATTGCTGAGCCAAAAGCTATCAAAGGCTTGAATGCTCAAGAATTTAACTCAGAAATAAGTAAAATAACAATAGAAACACCAACAGTAAGAAGAACATGCTAGCTACACGAAAATAAACAAATACATAGAAACACTACATTGAATGATTAAGACAAAAAGGAAATTTCAAAAGTGAAAATTGCGATGCCCTCCTACTAGGGCAAAATATCCCCTCCCATTTTTAAAATTTTCACCCACTTTTATTTAATACTATCGCAATATTTTCAAAGAGTGAATATACCATCGATTATATGAGACTGCTAAGATTTTTCTTGTAAAATTGTTTATCTCGGTTTTTCAGTTCTGCAAAAGAAAGTAACGGAAAGTGAATATTAGCCAAACGTTCCCGAAGATTTTATCCTCTCGCGAAATCTTTTCGCTCAAAATCAATTTTCCTCTATGTGTAAACAATAAGTGTGGTGCAAATAAACACCATACAAAGTGATAGTGCCACCAGAAAACAAGGATTACAGCAAGTAAACGGACACCAGAATCTTCACTTCAAAAGGTAAAGTGGCAATTGGATTTTGGAAAATTCATCTTTTTCTCTGTTTTTCTGGCCTTCCACTATTTGCTCAAACTTAACAAAATGCCAAGGACGACAAAATGACGAGCGACATACTAAGAATTAGTCTGAGGACTCTCCCCGAAAGAACAAAGCCTGTTCGGGGAGATGTCTTCTCCATAATCTCCGGGAGCTGGACGTCGCTCTCGTGAGACTAATTGACATCCCTTTTGGGTATACGGCCATATGCCAGAAACAAAGTGACGCAGAGCTCTTGGCCTCGTCCAAAGCAACGAAGGTATTCAATGCAATCAACCCAACTCCCAAAATCCATCCACAAATTCTAGGCACACCGTAGTGTTATTTGCCACAGGCTTGATTCCTGGGTGGGGCACCACTCAAGCGCCGAAATCTCTCAAGAGATCGAGAGAAATCACCCCTGGGCTAAAGTCTCTGAAGTCATCAAATTCAGAGACTACACCTACGTCTTTAAGGTGATTTTCGCCGACACTGGAATGGCACAGAAGGCCAAAGAAGTAGGACTCTTTCTCTTTCACGTTAGGGTCTGCCCTAACCAGATCGAAAGAGAAGAATTTACTGAAGTCAAGACATGTTTCAAGTAATAAAAATTTAACGGGTACACAAAGAGAGCATGCCCTAAAACAGAAGTAGTTTGTTTCATCTGCAGATGCAACGAGAAACGTTGCACAAACTGCAACGGGGAACATGGGACCATGGCAATGTCATGCCCTGTTAAGAAGGACGCTATCAGGAAGCAGCAGCAAAATAAAAAAAGAGGAAGAAGAGGCGAGAACGAACAGATCTTATGCCAAAGTGGCAAAGGCGGCAGTCGGCGAGACAGCAGCTCAACGCACCTACCTTAAGGTAGAGAGCGAACAGTCGACCAAGATCATGTGCTGCAATTACTATGCGCACATAGTTAATTTAACAAACCCAGGTTCTTTTAAAAAAGAGCTAAACCAAATGCTGAAAAACAACGGGATGGACGAGATGTGGTTCCCCGAGAACCCACCCTCGGAGGAAGTCCTTCGCGTCCAAATGCAGCCCCCCCCCCCAACTAAAACCAGCCACTTCACAAACACTAGATATTCCTGCTCCCGCGAATCAATCCCAAGACAACCCAGAACCCACAGCACCTGAAACCCCCATAACCGATCCAGAGGCGAAATCACCCAAGGGAACAAAAACGAAACACCGCCATAATAGCCGATCCAAACGCTCACCCAACCGGCAGAGGGGTAGATCTATCTCTTCGTCTAAGGAGGGCAAGTATGCCTACCACGATAGTAAAATTGAACTGAAAATTTTCACCACGGAAGACTCCCCAATTCCGGAAGTAAAGATGGATAAGGACGTAAGCGACGGAGTGACCACCGGCCAGTACAAATGGGAGTACAGCAAGGATATCCCAGATAAGGTAGTTGAAGAAGCCCTCATCCTCGGGATGATCTGGTTCAACCAGGACGCATTTGTTACGATCACGACATCGGAATTCAACAAAAAGAGATCCGGTAAGTGCCGATCTCCACAAACCAACCCCTCCACACCAAAGAAATACGTTAATAGGAACGACTAATTAACAGACAACATGGACAGACTGAAAAAAGATTTGACAATCTTACAAATGAACACTAACGGATGGAACGACAAACAAGTGACTTACGGTAACATTATCAGAAAATGCGACCCTGATATCGTTCTGATATCAGAACACGGAAATGACACGACGCAAAAGATTATGAAGATCTTCAATTATAGCATAACAACTAAGAACCACAGCCAGGAACGTTTCGATGGCGCTGCAATCGCAGTAAAGAAAGGTATTCAGTTCAAACTACTCCCATCTTTAGACGAATCGTATCTGGCCATCGAGATCCAAACCACCCTGGGGCCACTTGTGGTATCAACAGGGTACCAACCCCCAAGACGAGACTATATCCCGATGCACAACTTTCTCCAACTGTGTGCACACGGGAGAACAGTCTTGTTCGGGGGGATCTCAACGCCAGATGTCAGGAATCCGGATACACCGGAGGTCTACACAGGAAGGGGAGGAACTTGAAGAACCTTATTGACAGTGGTATCGTTGCCCGCATTGGGCCCGACTTCCCCACCTATATCACCGACACCTACGCAACCAAACCGTATGTCACCCTGACCAGCTCTCAATTTCCCTACAATTACCATATCCAGCCCGGACCTCTAATCCCTAGCGACCACGTCGCTATCATAATAAAAAATTCATCGAGCTCCATTCAAATACCCGTCAGGGAGTGAAAATGCTTCTCCCGAACGAACTGGGAAGAGTACCGGGCCCTTTTCGGTGAGTTCAGAGCTCAACCACTCGTAGAAGCTACCCTGGAGGAAATCGACAGGAACTGGCAAGGTTGACGAAGGCAATAGTGGAGACGGACCGCGCAACGGTACCCAAAACATCCTACAAAATGTTAACAGCACCAAGGTGGACACAAGAGCTATATGACCTAACGGACGAATATAAAAGACTTTTGGAAGAAATTAGACTGACTAACACAGACAGAGTTAAAAACAGACGCGTTACGAACACTAAGGACAGAAATAAAGGCACTCATAACAGAGCAGCAATCAGCACTTTGGAATGACCTCGTCCACAAACTAGACGAAGAAACGGATCCCCGAACTTTTTGGAACACTCTATTCATATTAAAGGGTAAGCTACCTGACAAAACCATTCTCCTCAATAAAGATGACGGGACAAAAATGGACGCGACAGGAACGGAAGAAGAGTTCAGAGACTACTGAAAAAATGTATTTTCGATTACACCAGAGGAAAACTAACTCTTTGACCTAGAATTTGAAGAACATATCCAAGACCAAATAAGACAAGAACTAGACAGGACATACCCCTACAATAACACAACTGCTGACGGAGAGATGACAGGTTATAGACGAAAAATAACGGCAGAAGAAGTACTAACGACGCTACGTACCTTTAAACAGAGAGCACCAGGTAAAACAGGATTAACTAAACTTAACTGGTTGAACGCCCCCCATAACATCTTAGAGGGGCTGGTCAATCTAATGAACGCGTGCCTAAATGTCGGCTATTTCCCGGACGAATGGAAGATTGCCAAAATGATCTTCATTCCTAAAGCCGGGAAACCGCCCGACAGACCAGCAAATTTCAGACCCATCTCCTTCATCGAAGTGGCTGGCAAGGTCTTCGAGAAGATCCTTGGTAACAGAATCCAAGATTTTATGGAGGAAAACAACCTCCATAACCAATATCGGCATAGATTCAGAACAGGGAGAGGGACTGATACGGCGCTAGCAATTATCACAGAAAAACTGGCGAAGATTGCTAGCCAAAAAAGGTACGCTGACCTGGTGCTCAGAGGTGTGAAGAAGGAGTTTGGCAAAGTATGGAGGACTGGGCTTCAGTACAAAATACTAAGACTCAGGCTAAGACTGGGACTTTAATAGCATATTTACAAATATACGACCATACGGGACCAGACTTCGAACTAACTGCAGGCGTACCGCAAGGAGAGTGCCTAAGCCCCCTCCTATACAATATTATACCTTTGATCTACCCGATCCGATCTACCCCCTCAATGCCGACCCCCATAAGAGACACAATGAAAAACTGTTCGATGGAATAAACAAAGGCAAATACAAATGGACATACGAAGGACCATGGTCCCCGAAGGAAATAGGTGGACTATTGATCAAGGTGATTAAAACAAGTTATCAAAAGTGCGAACAATTGAACAAATTAAAGCGTCTGGAATAAGCAATGTAAAGTGCGAAAAGTGAATGAATCAAGTAAGTAATAATTAAAATGGTCTAATAGTGTAAAATATAGAATAATAAATTAACGATTAAGCTAAACGAGAATAAAAATATCAGTACAACTATTTAACAGATTAGATAATAATTGAACTCGTGTGTAAATAGTAATATCATAAAGTGCTACCAAAATAATTTTTTAAACGAAACAAGAGGAAATAATAAAACCAGAACAATTAATATATCTAAATATGACTAAAAGAACAACTCATTTAAAAGTGTAAGTGCTAAAATAAATATAATCGAATGTAAAATGATTATATCAAAAATTTATATCAAACATTTTTTAGAACAAAAAAAAAACAACTAAAATTGTAAGTGCTAAAATTAATTGAATCGAATGTAATGTGATTATATCAAAGATTCACATTAAAATTATGAATGTAATGTGTCTATATCAAAATTTGACTTAAAAAATTATTTCTAAAAATCATACTAAGTTTATATAACTAAAATTAAAAGCATTTCATGTATTTTATCAAAGCAATATATAGTACTAATAAGATGACCTCCCCGTTGATTCCGGGAGAATCTGTTTTCCTACTCCTACTTATAGCTTACTCTTCTCCGCTGAATTTTCACAAAAATATAACTTCACCACTACACCTATCTATTCCTTCGTTTTACATATATGTATTTATTTTTAATTTTAATATTTGTAAAATGGAAAAACTCATTGTATATTTATCGCTTTAATAACTCCTGATCCTGATCCTGAAATTATAAGAGTTGCTACCATATTTCCCTGAAGATGACCCACTGCGGTCGAAAGTCGTCTAGGAATAAAATATGTCCTTTGTGTCTATTTTTTCTCTCCTCGAAGATCCTGTTAAGAGACTTGTAAGGCAAATCAAGAAATTTCAAGTCAAAATCAATAACGCTGCCGCAGTTGTTGACTTTAATAACGCATTCATACAACATGGCCTCCTACCTAAATATATTTATATATATATATACAATTTTCTCAGCGACTGATATTCGTCTCCGTCTTTTAAAGGCTTTCTTTCTTTCCCGGACTCTACTCTCTCGCTTCCAAATTCCAATGCTGATGGCAACGCGTGCTCCAGGGGTAGGCCTAGATAGCCGAAAGCCACTAATCTGCGACCACACATTGGCGGCAGGTATTAGATGGTCACTGTCTAATAACCCTACCATTACATTGGAACCGATCTCCGAAGATCAGCCCGCATGGGGAGGCCCCTAGAAAAGGTTGGGGTAAACATCGAACACGGCAAACTTGTCTGGCCAGTTTACTGCGGCTGGCGAACTTCCCATACAGCGGTCAGAACTCAAATATTACTCAGCCATCGACATTATGCCCTCTCGTCTCAAAGCCCTTCATAGTCGGGGCTTGTAACATCCGCACCCTTCAGGACTTGGGCAACACCGATCATCCTGAGCAATGTACAGCCCTCATCTGCAGAGCTTGCCCCCTTTAACATCGACGTGGTAGCCCTAAACGAGACCCAAGCTTTCAGGAGACGGCAATATAAGGGAAGCTAGTTCTAGATATACTTGTAGGGGAAAGAACCCCGACGAGCCATGTATCCATGGCGTCGGCTTTGCCATCCGATCCCGGCTCGTGCACCAGTATAACCTTGTCACGACTACCATCAGTGAGCGCATAATGTCCGTTCGTATACCACTAACTCGGAAAAGATTCCTTAACCTGATTTCTGTGTACGCCCCTATGCTCATCTCTGAAGACGAAGTCAAAGCCTCGTTTCTACAACCTGCTAGACCGTAACATCCAGGCAGTCCCCGAACACGAGAAACTCGTTGTGATGGGAGACTTCAACGCCAGAGTCGTCAATGACCATAGCTTTTGGGAAGGCATCCTCGGCCCCCATGACATCGGGAACAGCGATGCCAACCGCCAGCTTCTCCTGGTCTTCTTTGCTGAGCACGACATCATCGTTACCAACACCCTATTCTAACTGCCCCCGACAGAAGACGACCTGGCTGTGTTTTAGAAAAATAGGGAAATAATATCCTTCCTTTCCTAGATGTTCTAATAATTAGACAACCAGAAGGGGTTAAGTTTTCTATTTTCAGGAAACGGACAAATAATTTATCCTATGTCCAATTTTATTCAGGTCATTCTAAAAATATTAAAACATCAGTATTTTCTTCCATGTATCTTAGGGTGCTCAGAATATGTAGTTCTGACTGTGTAGATCAAGAATTTACAAAAATTGAAGAGATTGCCTCTAATCTATGTTACCCGAAATATTTTTTGGAAAACTGCATGTAGAAAGCTAAAAACACATTCTATTACCGCAATTTATGGAAATCAGAACCTTTACACAACATATTACTTTTACCTTACCATGATAATTTCTTGCATGCAGTACCAATGTTATAACAACTTAAAATAAGTGTAACTTTTAAATACAATTATACATTAATTAATATGTTAATAAACCACAGCCCAAGGAACGATAACAATATAATATATAGTATACTGAGTTTGGATTGTAATTTATTCTATGTAGATCAAACTTCTAAAAATATCTCTGTAAGAATTAAGCAACATAAAAATGCAGTATCTAAGGGATATTCAAATAGTGCTTTGGCCGTCCACAGGCTTGAGATGGGTCATCAGATTAACTGGTCAAAAGCAGATACCACAATGCATATAAATGATTTAATTAGCAGAAATATCTTTGAATCGTTTTTAATCTCCAGTATATATTAGTCCCGGTTTGTTTTCCTTAGATCCAGTCCTATCTTTCTTCCTCACATCAAACTTATCAGAGGCCATAAAAAATCTGACCTTATAGGAAAGCATTGCATGGTATAAATACGATGTCTCTATTTTATAAGCCATTGTGAGTTTGAAAATTTTAAGACAACGAAAGTACTAACTCCAAATATAAATATACAAATATTTAGACTTATTCACGTGTTACCTCTTGTGGTTTTTACCCATATATATATATATATATATATATATATATATATATATATATATATATATATAAATGTATATTTCTCTCAAAGTTGCACGAGAGAATGATGAAAATGAATCCATTAAACCACATTGAAAGAGAAAACGGAATAATTTTTCCTTGTTTTCTCTTTCAATGTGGTTTAATGGATCCATATATATATATATATATATATATATATATATATATATATATATATATATATATATATATATATATATATATATATATATATATATATATATATATATATATATATATATATATATATATATATATATATATATATATATATATATATATATATATATATATATATATATATATATATATAAAGTCGACATAGTCGCTGAAGATGTTCCTAATAAAGGTCCGAAACGTCCGGCCAATAAATGATTAGTGTAATCACCTGGGTCTTCATACTCCTGCTACATATCAGATTCCCAAGCAACAAATCAATTACCAGTATTATTCGCAGAAGATACAATGAAAACACCGTCAGAAGATTCCGTGCATTGGAATCAACTTCAAAGAAACTGGAGAAAGCTAAGCTTGACGTTCAATTTTTGTCCAATTGACGAGGGTAACAAAGTTTTTTACCTATTTCAAAGATATTGGGCAATTCCTTATCCAAAAATTCCGGACTAACAAGGCGAAATGCACGCAGAAACATAGAAGTGAATACAGTCTTTGCGCACTTCATTAAACTTTGCTAAGAGAACTTTTTATAGAACTGATAACCCATTGGTTTTCAGTTATAAAAATTGTCTAATCTTGCCATACTTTGAACCATTTTTTGGTCTCACCCGTATTTTTAAGCAACTTAATATCTCTGTAAATTTTAGATATGAATCCACTTTATATAAAATGTTAGTCCACAATAATACAAGGAAAAAAGGTGTAGTAGATTCTATAGAATATTCTATTTGCAATTTACCTTACTTCGGGCAAACTGGTAAATCTTTATCTACTAGAATTTACCAACATAAGTATAATATTAGAAGAGGTGAACTAAACAGCGCTTTATTTTTACATTTATCCGAAAGTAACCACCTCATTGACTGGGACTCTGCAAAATTCCTTTATCATTCCGCTGATTTCACAAAAATAAATATTGTCGAGTGTTCATTAATTGGCATGTTGCCTAATATAAATATCACCCATGGCTTATTTAAACTCAACCCTGTTTTAAAAAAGCTTATACTAAATGAAATAACTTCATAATGCAGCCTGTTGTCACTCTTTATTAGTGTAATATCATTCGCATTGCCTCCCCCACCACGTGTCTCTGCTTGGATCGTGGATTAACTCTTAGCCCTAAATGTTTTAGTTCTAATGATAATCCTTTAAAATGTTTTTGTTTTTTCACCCACCATTTCCATTCATATACACGGCGTTGTTGTGTGTATATCGTTTTTTGGACGTATATTCCGTTATTAGTTGCCTAATGATCTTTTTATTGGTATTTCTCTGTCTTGTTATTATGTTTTTCCATTGGTTTGTACTATGTGATGGGCGTTGTTTTCGTATCTTTGTACTCTATATAAGGTTGTCTTCTCCATTTTCATGCTATTCCTTGAAAATTAACTTGCAAATATAGTTCGAAAGTGCTTGGATTTATATTTTCATTTCCCTGTGGGTTAATTTTCATATTATTGCTTTCCTCACGGGCCACTTTGTGAGTTTTTATTATATATATATATATATATATATATATATATATATATATATATATATATATATATATATATATATACAGTCGACTCCCCATATTCGTGGGGGATAGGGCCATGAACCTCCGCGAATATTGAAAAACCGCGGATAGTTGACGCTACCCCCAAAACACCCTGAACCCTTCCCAACCATTGGGGATTGTTACCATCTTCAGGATTCGATTCCTGTTCATCCATTGTTTTATAGAGCTGCCTTGCATTTTTCACAAATGCTATTAGTATCCAAAGGAACACTTTTTTACGAGCGTCACAAATCCAAATAATTAAAGCAGACTCCATCCTAACAAGAACTTTATCACGCACTGATTTGCTAGTCTTCATCACTTGGTTTACACTCACTGACACACTCTCTCTCTCTCTCTCTCTAATAGCCTTTTCACAGCTTAAAATTGATCGAATTGGGCTTTCGTTCACGCCAAACTCTGGAGCAACTTCGGCCTTTTTCTTGCCTTCTTTCAACCTATCTAACACTTTCGCCTTCTCCTCCAAACTCCTCATTTTCTTGGCACGCTTAGGCATGTCTTTAGCAACACTAGATGATGCAGGAAAGTTAGGCATTTTTAAAATTAAGGTGCAAAATCCAAGAATTATTCAGGGTGTAAAACGATTGAAAAACGAGAAATAAAACACGCAAAATTACGACAAATACACAAATCACCGCTCACACACGTGGGACACAAGCGTACTGAATGGAGCGCGGGAAATTGGTACATATACTGTACATACTGTAGTCGGGCGAGTGAGATTTGAACGCTGATTGGCTGGAATTGTCCCGTCTCAGCCAACCAACACTTACGTTTTACGACTATGTACGTAGGTTTCCGTGGATGTCTGGAAATGGCACAAATTTTGAATTTTAAGGCCCTCCCAAATTTTCCGCGGATAGTTGAAGGCGCGAATGACGAACTGCGAATAGCTGAGG
Source organism: Ceratothoa steindachneri (assembly GCA_963969495.1). Lineage (NCBI taxonomy): Eukaryota > Metazoa > Arthropoda > Malacostraca > Isopoda > Cymothoidae > Ceratothoa > Ceratothoa steindachneri. The sequence continues at coordinate 176,257,106 of OZ018321.1, forward strand.
ATCGACTGTATATATATATATATATATAATATATATATATATATATATATATATATATATATATGTATATATATATATATATATATATATATATATATATATATATATATATATATATATATATATATATATATATATATATATATATATATATATATATATATATATATATATATATATATATATATATATATATATATATATATATATATATATATAATATTGAGGATAAATCCCAGAGCCAAGAGAAACGGATGTAGCATCTTTTAAATTTCACTACGTTTCGAAAACTACAAGTTTTCATCTTCAGGCTAGAATAAGTTTACAAAGTTAATATATATGAAGAAAACTTGAAAAGGCCAACAAGACATTATTTTAAAGAGTGATCATTTATAAAATATCAGTAAAATGTACTATAGGTTAAAATTTTTAAATATGACTTAGCAACAGTTAGAATTGCTTTAAAACCCACTCAAAAATTGCTAATATATACGAAGAAAACTTAAAAAAGGCCAACAAGACATTATTTTAAAAGGTGACCAATTATAAAATATCAGTAAAAAGTACTATTAGTTAAAAAATTTTGTTATTAAATATGACTTGGCAATAGTTAAATTTGCTTTAAGACTGACTCAAAAAATTAGTTAATTAATTTAAGGATTATTGCAGAAATTAATTACAAACTATAAGAGAAATTGACCTAGCATTATTTAAAGATAGTAAATTTAAACTTTGTTTTTAATTTTGTAAAGACTGTAAGAGTTAAAAAACATTTAATATAAAAACGGTAAATTTGGGTACTTACTAAAGCGGATCCATCCTAGAGAGTGAATGGTGGGTATTTTTAGGTTACAGTGACGCTTGGTTTGTTAAAAGGCAAACCAACTAACAAACTGTAGTTAAAATTAGTTACTTAGTAATGATATTGCACTTAAATCTGCATTGAGTCTAGGTTTGTAGTGTTTTATATATAGAGATTCGAGGGTTCTTAGGCAATGTTTGTATATATATATATATATATATATATATATATATATATATATATATATATATATATATATATATATATATATATATATATATATATATATATATATATATATATATTAGTGTAGTTGGGTAGCAGTCTTTCCTGAATGCGATCATTGTGCATTTTGCCTTATAATAATAAAAATTTCTTATAATGCTCTCTTCAAGACCGGAGGCCTTGAAGAGCGCACTTTGGCAACTTTCTTTTCTTCTAACTATCTTTTTTATTCCATCTTGTAGATGGTGGATCCCTTGTCCAGTATTCATCTCTCTTTTAAATGAATGTGTTTGGTAAAAACCAAACTAAATTGCTGAGCTTTCGATCTTATTCGATCATCTTCGGAGCGTTTTGATATGTTCTTGCCTCCATTACCGATGTAATGAGTGGAGTGAGGATCTGACAGAATGAAAAAAATGAAATTAAATTAAATGAAAAGAGAGGTGGGAGACAAATAACAGCTCTTCGGACCCTCTCCTCGCCCCCCTTGGCGCTCATGGAGAGGCCAAGGAGGGAAGGGGGGAGGCCCGGTACTCCTTTATAGACCCCCATAGTCACACTGTCTAGATCCAAAGTAGGCTCCAAGCACTGTAAGTACGGTTGGAATGAGAGGGAGAGGAAGAAGAAGGTTTTAGGATAGGACAGCGAAGAAAATAGTAGGAGACGAAAGTGGACTTAGTAAGTCATGGGACCTACAGCTTAACGTTGAATCCGAACCAAGATGTGTCGCTTGTCTCTAACTATAACCTTGCAGTTTATCGTGACCCTTGTCACACGTAGCGCTGTGAGTCCCGTGTGTGAATGTTATAGTAAAGTAAAAAACGAATAGATGCAGAAGGCTGAAGGAAGTAAGAGGTTTGCAAAGAGATGCTAGTTGCCTGGAGGTCAGGCTTATCTCTGTCCATTTTAGGTAGTATAGCTAGAGTTATAAAGTTAAAAAGTAGTATTGGTATTTATGAGGCGTTCAAACCGTTATTAGTAAATATTCTTACTAAAAATTGGTGAAGGTTTCTATCTCTCTATCTATTCTTTCCTATTCCTATCCTAGTTATAATTGACTATATGCTATTCTCTGGTGTTGCTTCGGTTAATTAATTACTCTATGTCGTCTTCGAGTGTTAATCTCTTTCTCTAGGTGTAGATTTCTTCTTCGTCTTCTTCTCCTCCCACATCTATCCCTGGGAAAATTGGGAGTAATCTGTGTGATCTCCATCTTCCTCTTTGGGCAATTTGGTTGGTTACTTCAACTCTTACTTCATTCTGAGTCTTTCCTAAGACTTTCCTTGCTCTTTTTGCAATCCTTTTGTTAAGTGGCTTTATCCTTGACTCCCTGTGGAGGTCTCGTAGTCTTCTTCTTTCTCATCTTTTGGTGTTTGTTATTAAGTAAATAGCTTTGTTTGGGACTTTTTGGAGTCTTAATAGGTTACTTCTCGAGATCATGTACATCGCGATGTTTGGATAAATAATCGCGGACTGAACTATAGCCTGATAACTTTTTTCTTGTTTTTCATGCTTAGGTTAACTAACTTGTACAGTAATGCCAAGACGCTCTTCCCTCGATTCACCCTCTCAGTTACGTGCTTTTTATAACCTGATTTTGTAATGGTTAGTCCAAGCACCTTACATTCTTTGTCGTATCTGTAGCGCTATCCTTCTACATATACATCTGAGATGCTCCTCCTGTATACGGGTACCATTTTAAATTTATCTCTGTTGGTTTTAATTTTCCATTTTTCTTCGTATCTATTAATGCGTCTTATCTCTTCTTCAGTCATCCTAGCTTGCATTGGGGCGTTCCTGTAGGGGAAAACTATTATTTGAGTGACGTCGTCGGCAAATTGGATGTCCAAGCAGCCTTCATTTCTTGGTGGTGGTATATCTGTTGTTTAGATTGAATAGAGAGACGGACTCAGACATGCACCTTGGGGCAAACCTGCAGCGAGCTCGAATATTTCTCCCTGATGTCGTCCTATTTCCACAAAAGCACGTCTCTCCATTGCATACTCACATAAAATCCTTTCGATCTTGTTGTTCATTCCTAATCTGAGTATCTTGAGTTGTATACCCCTCTGCCATACTTTGTCGAATGCCTTGGACACGTCACGGCATACGATGTCTACGCTCATTTTTTCTCTCTTTGCTTTCGCTATCTTTTCAAGGATGACTCCAAGGGCCACCTCCGTGCTTCTGTTTTTCCTGAAGCCAAATTTACAGCTGTTTCTTCGGCCATTATCACCGAGGAATTTGGACAGTCTGTTATTTATTATTTTTTTCAATACCTTACCGATGAAATCTCGCGGTTTTCCCGTCTTGGGTATAAATATCATCTTAGCCACTTTCAGTTTATCAGAAAAGTATCCCGTGTTCAAGCACGTATTGAAGACGTTCCTCCCTCCCTCCAGTATGTTCGCGGGTGCTTCAATGTAATTTAATCTGGTGAGTCCCGATCTGCCTGGGGCTCTCTGTCGGAAGTTCTTTATGGTTTCTTTCAATTCCTCAGATGTAATGATTGCGTCTATTCCGACGTTGTTGTTTCTCCTTTTCTCGACAAAGTGGAAGGGGTATATCCTTTCGATCTCTCCATTGAGTTCGTCCACGATCTGTTGTTCGAATTCAATGTCATAGTCCTCATTCTCTTCTTCGCTAATTTTGAATACATTTCTCCAGTGCTCTCTAAGTAATGCCTCTATTTCTTTTTCATCTTCCAAAGTGTTATTCCCTGCATCCTTAATTTTCATTTTATCTCTTGTTTTCCGTGTCTTTAATTTGTTTACATGTTTCCAAAATTCCGTTGGTGATGTTTCCACATCTATTTTCTCGATGTGGTGATCCCATTTCTCTTTCTGTTTTTCATAAATTAGTGCTATTAGTTCTCTTTTCTGTCTCCTAAGTGCGTTGTATGCTTCCCTTGATGTTCCGAATCTTCTTATATTTTCTGCCGCCCGCTGATCTCCTGGCTCAAAGCCATCTTTAGTTTCTCGTTTTCTGTGTTTTTTTCCATGTTCTGATATTAGTATAACATCTGGGTCAATCTTTCTGAATAAGATTCCGTGCATAATTTCCTTGTCTTTCCATCCGCATGTGTTAATTTGTAGTATTTTTAATTTCTTAATATCCATAATCCAATTGTCCATTTCCGTGCGTTTATTCGTTTTCCGTTTAATTTGTCTTATCTGTTAAGTTATCGGTGTTTCTTCTTCTTTTTCCGGTTTTTCTTTCGTTTCTCCTGGGTTTTTCCTCTGCTGACTGCAATTCGCTGGTTCTCCTTCTGGTAGTTCATCTCTGGGTGATAGACCCTTTTTACTTGCGGATTTAGATCTGTTAGTTCTTTGGGCTTTCCTGAGAGTAACCCGTGTGCATTCTTGCTCTGTTTCGTCGGAGGAATTTTCAGTCTCTGAGTCTTCGCTGATTGTGTCCTCTTCTAATTATTCTGCCTGTTGGTTTCTTTTTGCCTCTTCGATTAACTCATGTTTTATCTTTTCTGTGACATTGATTCTGAAAATGGCCGATGAGTCGAATTCTTTGGGGAATTTCATCGGTTCGAGCCCGTTTTCCTGTAACATGCTGTTGACTGTTGTTGCATAACTTCCAGGGCTAGCTATGTTCATCACGTGGGCATGAAATATACAAGTAAGTATTTTTACGTTAAGAGTACCATCTAAATTTATTTGTGTTGCCGGTCCTTGTTGGTCACTTTTTGCCATTGATGCGTATGAGTTTTTATTTACGTTAGTATTGTTTCTGTTTGACTCTGTTTCTTTTCTCTATATAATTTTTCTTCTTTTGGGACAGATCATGGCCATAGTTCTGTGTCCCCTTTAGCAGTTAATGCATATTTCAACTGTGTTGTTGCAGTAACGCCAAGAATGGCCTTCAGTTCCACATTCAGAACAGATGATTAGGTCTTTTGGGGGGCAATTTGGCGCCGTGTGTTCTTCCAATTCATAACATCTGAAGTATATCTGCATGCTTGTGAAGACGTCTCTTTGTATGTGGGTGGATGCGATTCTCATGTTGAAAGCGAGAAGTCCCTGTTCTATGATCTTTAAAGCCATTTCGGTAGATTCACAAATGACCTTGAAAACTTGAGTGTGATCTTTAAAGTTGAGAATTATTGAGTCATTTCTGTCTCTCTTGAAGTTCTTCTCTTATTTCTTGGCATGAATGCTCTCCTACCCAGGACTCGATTTTTCGGCAGATGACACTTTTGTTAGCCGTGATTTGTGGTGGTACTCTAGCTTCCAAGTCCAACTTCCTTAGCGTAATGCCCCCAGCAGATGAAAGTAACTGCTCTACGTTTTTATTTTCTGGGCAAGTAACTTTGAATCCAGATGGTGTCTCAACGCATTTGATTAGTGGTATCTCCAGATCTATAAATATGCATTGCACTACTTCTTGTGGTGATCTTTTCCTTCCTTTAGGTATCAGTTTAAGGGGAAAGCCTTTTGAAGTCCGGTAGGTCGATCTTCCCGGGAGTCGTCCCCTTTCCAAGGAGAGGGGTTCTTCTGTCGATCTTCAGCTGTGGAGTCTTATCCAGTCTCCAATAGTGGAAGGAGCCCTTCTATATGTCCTAGTACTATCTCTCCTACTTTCCAATTTTTGCACTCTCCTTGGCCAACCCTACCTATCTCGGCCTAGCCCTAACAGCGGTCCACAGTTGGGTTCTTGCTTGTAACCGAGAATTGGCCCTCCTTTTCTGGCCCCCTAAGAGGGTCTCCTGCAGGGGTTCACTATACCTTACTACCAACTGCAACTCAGACCTTGCCGGTGACTAAGTTATGAAGTGCTTGTGAGAAGTAAGTTTGAGGTAAAAAGTATGAAAAAAGAGCCAAGAATAAAGAATACGGAAGAGCAACCCCTTCGGGGGGGCGGCTACTTCGCTCAAGAGGAACAGGAAGAATCTCCAATCAGCCCCAGGAGCGCATATATTTCTTCTTAGAAGTTTTCTTGAGAAAGCGTTTTATTTAGGTCCTGCCTAAAACTTGTCCTCATTTACCTGTGATAGCCTTTACCAGTTCGCAGCGAGAGAGCAAGCGTACAGTCTGAGTAAATCAGAATGAATGAAAGCGATTTTTAAGGGGTACTTATTCCGCCTAGGTTGAACATAACGTTCGAGAAAATGGGCCGATCTGATGAGTGGAATTTTAAAATAATTTTAATGGGCGATTCCGGCTTGTCGCTTGACTGTTGATGGCCGGCTTATCTTCATTTATTAATACGACTTCTAAGATGTTCAGCTTAGCTTTATTAACCTCTTTTCTTTTAATAAGGGTGTTATGAATGAGCATATTTCTCATTAGGTTAATATTATGAGCACCTTCCACATGATTTTTAGGCCCTCCGTTTTGTAGATGCATAGTTAAACGTCTCGAAAGTATAGTGGTTTTCATGCCGATATATTTTGAGTTGTTATAAAGTTTACATTCTTTATCGGGCAGATGAACTCTTAAACTATGTTTGTTGACTTGAGATTCGAGGAATTTAGGCAGCTGTTGTTTTTCATCAGGAGATTGCTGGCTTTTGTTGTTTTATAATAAATGATGATTTGAATTTAATTTTAATTTTTGACCTTGAGGTTACGGTTAATAATCTCCTAGATAGAAAAACTTGAAGTATCTCAAGCTCTCCGAAGAATTTCATCACCGGTAAAGGGGGAAAAGAAAAGAAACGTGAACTTACCACACCTTTCTCCCCACGGGGATAAGAAGAAAGAGGAGAATTTACGGAGCCACGTATAGCCGACCCATGTCTGGCTAATCCCCCCCGCGGCCCCCTCATCGGGACAAGGGAGCGGAAGTGAACTGAACTGCCATTCATTTAGTCTCGATCCAACTATGTCAGCCTCTTTGATAGACATAATTGGAGGCGTAGAGAAAAGCAGGTTTGAGGATTAGCCCACTGTGGAACTCAGCGTCAGAGGCAGCCAGGTTAAGAGGTGATGCTGAAAGCTTTGAGGAAGAGCTCGCTCTAGTCTCTACGGGTAGTTCCCGGCCAGGACCACAGGGGTACATGTAACTGTTCCTGTGTAAGTTGGAAGCAGCATCGATAACCAAACCCCTGACGGGACGGCACCCCCGGGTGGTGGTAGTTGATTCGATCACCACCCATTATTAAGTCCGCCACATTTCACCCGTCTGAGGGGCCTCCCCGGGTTAACCCCTCATCATTCATCCATCCCATCTGGCAGTTCATGTTCATGGAAACTTGCTTGCAACGAGGAGGGGACGGCTCTCAAAGTGCTCTACCAAGAAGAAGCGGACCCTACAGTAAGGATAATACATTGAATACAGCGACGAACAACCAGAAGCCTCACAGAAGACACAGCGAGGAAAAAGCCAGCCCGAGGGGCCACCCACTGGGGAAAAAAATAGAGCAAAATGGGACCCTTCGGATCCAGCTGCTCACCATCAGCGGAAGCAGCAGGTCTAGCCGAGATAAGGTCTTTTAAGTGGCCTATGGGAAGTTAAAAATCGCAATGCTCTGGCTGTTCGAAGTCCCTTCAGGTTATGTACCGATCTGTGAGAAGGATGTGAACAACATCACGAAAGAAGAGGCAGTCGGAACGTTCCGTGAAATAGGTCTTCAACCGGCAATTCCACCGCAAATCCTAACGCACAGGAGCGTCGTCTGCCGGCGACTGGACCCCTGGATAGGACAACAAACTAAGGAGGAAATAAAGAAGAAATAACGAAGAATCAACCATGGGCCAAAGTCATAGAAATAATAAAGTTTTGGATTAAGAGGGGCAATTTGGAGTACACTCACGTATTTAAGGTTGTCTTCTCCGATACTACGATGGCACAAAAGGCAAAGTAAAAGAGACTACTGTTTTTTAATGCAAAAATCAATGGCAAGCAGATCGAGAGAGAAGAATTTACTCCCATACAATTCTGGTTCCGATGCCATAATATGGAGACACACACGACAAAAGAATGAACAGAGCCGCAAGAGTATGTTCAAGGTGCAGTGAGCCAAGTCACCACTGGAAGAACTGCAGTAGTCCCAGGGAAAACTGTGCAAACTGCAGCCAAGGACATCGTTCCATGGCTATGTCCTGCCCAATGAAAAAGAACTTATAAAGAAGACGGTATAACAAAAGAAAGACGAGCAAAAACGCAAAAGCAACATATCATATGCTCAGGCGGAAAAAGCAGTCTTTACAGAGGCAGAAGCCAAAAAGACTTATTTGAGAATCGAGAATGAGAACTTGACGAAGATCCTGACCTGCATCTTATATGCTCACGTCAGGAACCTAACACAACGAGGAGTATTCGCTAAGGAACTCAACCAAATCCTCACTAAGAACTGCATGAGTGAAATGTGGTTTCCTGATAACCCACCTTCAGGGGACGTACTACAACTGCAGCTGAATACTAAATAGGTTTTTAGGAAAGAGTCAAGAGACGAGAAAAGAAGACGAAAATAGACGGCCCGACCCAAGGATTAAGGCCAAAGAGAGAGAGAGAGGTGGCCGCAAAAGCAGCACACTCGACCAACTTAAAGGATGAGGAAAAAGAAGAAATTGAATCCTCTAACACCACGGATAATACAGACACCTCGTACTCAGAGAACACACAAAGGAAGTACGCCGTATAGAAGGAAAAAGAGGAACAAAGAAAAAGGAAGATGCTAACCAAATTAACCTCTACATCTACGCGACCGAACAATTCCTCTTCTCGAAGGACTGGGACGCAAACAAAATTTGCGTGGAAACAAATAAAAAAATATTATAAATGGTACTTCGACGCTCAATGCGAAGAAGAATCGGTTGGGGAGGCCCTGTACAACCAGAACGTCGCCATCTACCGGGAAACACTTGTAGTACTCTCCCCAGCAGAGTTGAAAAAGAAGAGGAAGGGGAAGCGTAAATCTACTACTCGCAAGCACTAAGACACACAAAAGACAGAACAGAAAATGGGAAACTCGAACAACAGATTAAGGATATTGACGCTCAACGTGAGGGAAAAGCCGTGGCATACGGAAACATATTCCGCGTGCTTGACCCCGACACCATTCTAATCACGGAGCACGGTATCGATACTAGTAACAGCCAGTTAAAGATACCGGGCTACAGAGTAGTTAAAAAAAAAAACATTCTCAGGAGGGGTTCGACGGTGCTGACGTTGCCATCATAAAGAATCTCTTGTTCAGACACCTTCCAGGACTGGACGAGTCCTTTGTGGCAGTAGAGTTGCACACAATAGCTGGTAATCTCGTGATCGTGGCGGTATACCAACCACCTCGATGAACGTACCTCCCCCTCACGAAATTCTACACCTTGTTCGGCCATGGCAGAATGGCATTCCTTGGGGGCGACCTCAACGCCAGATGCCGAACGGCTGGCTATGGGAACACGAATAAAAGAGATCACAACTTGGAAATGATTATGCGTCGAAAAACATCCAGAGGATTGGACCGGACTTTCCGACCTATATCACCTCTCTGGCAGCAATAAAGCCCGACATAATCATGACAAGTGATGGCTTCCCTCTCAATTACCATAGCGAGCCGGGCCTAACAGTACCCACCGACCACATGGCGATCTTGATGACCATCACACTCGCGCCGATCCAGCTTCCGATCCCCCTCCGTAAAAGTTACGCTTCTGCCAACTGGGACCGCTACAGGAAAATCATTGCCAGTTACGAAGCAACGGACCTAAGCGAAGCAATACTGGAGGAGATCGATGAGGAACTGGAGAAGATAACTGCCCACATCATAGAGGCGGATTGCAAGTGTGTACTAATGAAAAGCTATAAAACTCTTCCACAGCCCAGATGGACTGAGGAAATGGGTAAGATCGCTAGGGTGCACAGTAAAGTGTACGAAGAAACAAGAACACAGGGTGCAAATCGGGAAAGAAGCTTGCTGCTACTTTGCCTGAGTGAAGAACTCAAGCAGGCGATAAACCAGCAACAGGCTGTGATCTGGGACAGCCTGATTGAACAAGTAGACAGCGAGATAAGACCCGACAGATTCTGGCGATTAGTGAGAAAACTAAAAGGCCTACCAAGTAGATAAAAGACCCGCGTTAATTCGGGCAATGACTACTTGGAGGGTCTGGCGGTTTTGAAAGAGAGATTCCGCACGTTCTGGAAGGAATTCTTCACAATTACACCTGTGGACTATGTGGAATTCGACCAGGAATTCGAAGGAAAGCTGATTGAAGATCTTAATCAACGAATACATCGAACGCACCCAGCGAGGTAAGACCCGACAAGTTTTTGGCGATTAGTGAGAAACTAAAAGGCCTACCAATTAGATAAAAGACCCGTATTAATGCGGGCAATGGCTACTTGGAGGATCTGGCGGTTTTGGAAGAGAGATTCCGCCTATTCTGGAAGAAAGTCTTCACAATTACACCTGTGGACGATGTGGAATTCGACCAGATATTCAAAGGCTAGCTAATTGAAGATCTTAATCAACGAATACATCGAACGCACCCACACGCCTATGTCGACGAACGGAGGGAGATGGCTGACCATAACTGACCAATTACATCATAAGCTGTAAAAACCTTTCAACTGAAGGCACCAGGATGGACGGGCATCACCAAAAACAACCTGGTACTTGCCCCCCGTCAGATCACTCGGAGAATCGCGAATATCTATAACGCTTCCCTGAATACGGATTATTTCCCCGACGCTTAATAGTGGCAAAAATCATTTTTATACCTAAAGGGAAGAAACCGCCCGATCAACTGGTGGATTACAGGCCAATATCCCTCCTTGATTTCATAGGAAAAGTCTACGAGAAGCTTCTAGCTAATAGGCTACAAGACCAGCTAACAGTGCTAGAAGCTCACAACCCTCAGCAACATGGGTTTTTTAGGGGAAGGGGAACTGATACAGCTCTTGCTCTCTTCACCGAAAAACTCGCCCGCTGTAAAGCTGAAGGGAAATACGTAGACGTGGTGTTGCGAGATGTTCAAAAGGCCTTCTACAAGGTTTGGCTGAGAGGTCTCCAATTCAAGATCTTAGGCCTCTAGCAAAACCCGATCCTGGAAAGGGTCCTCTGTGACTACGTCATGGAAAAGAAAGCCAAAATCACGATTGAGGCCTACGTTGGAGCCGAATTCGAAGTTGAGGCGGGTGTCCACAAGGTAGCTGTCTGAGTCCACTGCTATACCTAGTGTACACATAGACCTACCTGCTTCAGTTGGGGAGGAAGTGATGTATCTGCAGTTTGCGGATGACATCACCCAAATTATCCCCAGTACCCACAAAAATTATGGAGTTCAAGCAAGGTAGACAGCCACCGAAATCGACAACATCAATCGATACGAAAGAAAGTGGAAAATAAAGACCAACCGCCGAAAGTTCCAAATCCTTCCGATAAACCGCCGGAAATTTGACGGTGTCTTAGTAAACGACAAAGTGTACCCATACACCAACGATAGCAAAGTCCTAGGTCTGCGCATCACCTCAAAAGGGTTCAGAGCGCACATAAATAACAGAATCTCCCTAGCCGAAATACAGCTTGGAAAACTATATAGATTCCGAAACCTCAGCTCCAAAAATCTCAAGAAGCTGTACACTGCTCTGATACGCTCGACATTTGTGTACCCGGCAGGGGTCATGAAGGCTGCGAGTTCCACCACAATCAGGCAAATGCAGAGAGTGCAGAACAAAGCAGCCCTGCTGATAGCGGGAGCACGCAGGACGGACCGTATTCGGCAGACAGACCTGAACGCAAGAGCAGGTCTGAAGTCATTGAATACGGAACTCCAGAGGCTGGGGAGTAAGACCTGGGACAAAATTGAGGAAGTTATAATTCTAAATATGGAAATTGATCTCGATATTCCAAGAGCGGGTAGGAGACGTGCCACTAGGCGAGCCCTATTGCCAAGTGGAAGAATCTGCTCCCGAGAGAACCTAATTGGACACTTTACATAAAAATGCAAACCGTACAAGAAGAAAAAGAGGCGAAATGCCCACATCCAAAAAGAAATAAACAAAAAAGGCGAAATGCCCACATCCAAAAAGAAATTAACAAAAATGGCGAAATGCCCAAATACCCACAATACAAAAATAAATTACCAGAATACCGGTAAAACAACAACAAATTATCAGCAAATTAAAAGATACAAAAAATAAAAGTATCAATATAATACTTGAAAGGCTAGAATGCCGTGACGGAGGGAATAGAGTATATTTATTTATATTAAAAAAAAATTAAAAGAAATAAAAATATAAATAAAGTTCAAAGAAAAATAAGATAGGAAAAATCAAAAGAAAAGGTCGCATTGCGGCCGAAAGAGGAAGTACTTTAGAGATGCCCTCTATACCAGGGCAAACCTCAACTTCAATTTACCTATATTTATCTTTTACACTTTTTCTTTCTTTATACATCAAATCAAATCAAAATTATTTCATTCCGTCAGATCCTCACTCCAATCATTACATCGGTAAAGGAGGCAAGAACATATCAAAACGCTCCGAAGATTATCGAATAAGATCGAAAGCTCAGCAATTTAGTTTAGTTTTTACCAAACACATTCATTTAAAAAAGAGATGAATACTGGACAAGTGATCCACCATCTACAAGATGGAATAAAAAAGATAATTAGAAGAAGAGAAAGTAAGTTGCCAAAGGAAATTAATTGAGGCAAAATACACAATGGTCTTCAACAAAATTAATTTGCATATATATATATATATATATATATATATATATATATATGGTGAAAAACGATTCCGAGCGCTTTCATCTTTATTCTTAAAGAACTTTTCAAGGAATAAACAGGAGGCTGGACATGCATTGCCTTAAATAGTGGAAGAGGGGGATTAGACTACCCACCTCTGAAACTTAATTAGGGGTTAATCCCCCCATCCACTATTTAAGGCAATGTATGTCCAGCCTCCTGTTCATTCCTTGAAAAGATTTTTAAGAATAAAGACGAAAGCACTCGGAATCGTTTTTCACTTTTCCTTGATAGGTGTATCTGCATAACTTTGACTCACGTGCACTTTTTAAGCTTTTTTCATATATATATATATGGAAAAAGTTCCAAGACAAATTGGTGCAGTTAATGTAATGGCATTATTAGACAACTGTTCTATTCAGGTCAAACGTGACACTCTTCGTCCTCGAACTGGAAGGTAGCACTCAGTGCTGTCTTCCAGTTCGGGGACGAAGAGTGTTGTGCTGCACCTGAAGTAGAACCGTTGTTTAATAATGCCACTACATTAAACGCACTATATATATATATATATATATATATATATATATATATATATATATATATATATATATATATATATCAGGCACGTGCCGTTAATAATTACTCAGGGAGGCAGTTAATGACCTTGATGTAGTAAACTATCATGAAAAGATTTATCACTATATAAAAGGATAAAAATATAAAAAAATGTTTACTTACTAATTATATTAGCCTATTTGTAAAGGAAATCAATTCTTCTTTCTTTCATTGTAGTAAAAATATCTGTCACTTTATCATAGAAATTAAAGTATGGCCTTTCTCCATTTTGTAAAGTCTTTCCTTTTCAATGGATATTTAAGCAAGTGACGAAAGTCTTTGAGTGGTCATTCTGTCCTAATGTAGTGTTTAATTCTTTTCAAAGCAGAAAACGACCTCTCCACATTAACCGTTGTAGCAAGAATTGTCAAAATTTATTTCATCAACTTTACTGTTTCAGGAAACGTTTGAGTCAGTTCATTTTCAAATATAAATTCAGGCAAAGTTTTAAAGAATTATCTCGAAACACCTGTGCATTGTAAATTCCACCTAAATCAGCTTTGAGTCTTATGATTTCGAAAATTTTCTATAGTTCTTTTCTAAATTTTCAAATGCATCCTTATCAACTTGGAAAGCAATATTTTAAAATTTATTTCCATGAACTAATAAAATGAACTTTTTAAATTAGAAAATCTTGCTTTCATGTTCTTCAGTATGTCGTCTAAAATAACACCAAATATTCTCATTTTTTCTTCTTTAATAACTGAACCTTTCTTACGAGATTTTGATTCAGTTAAGGTATTCACTCAGCAACATTCTTCATACTTTACATAAAAATCCTCGAAATTTTTGTGCAGATACTCATGCAAATTTATCGTTCAATTAATTCTCTCAATGCAGTATGGAATATCTATCAGTTTTGTTTGTAAGACATTGAAAAGAGTGTCAGTTTTAATGAAAATTTCATTATAAACCATCAGAAAAAAAGTATGTTGAGTCCTTTGTTAGCCACTCATAAAACCGATTGCTTCTCACTAAAGTTTCTGGATAGGATTATTGTTGATACTGTTGAAGAGTTTTCAAAGGTCACTATGATATTGTAAAATAGTTTGGATCAGTTTTGAATTCGAACTCCATTTCCTTGGTGCCTTTGGAATAGGTTTTCTCACTATCTCATCAAGAAATTGCGTTCGTTTTGTAGAGTGATGGAATAATGAGACATGTGCCTCACTGGTCTCTAAAAAGCTTGCACATTCAGGTATGAATTTTGCTGACTGAGATAGAACAAGATCTCACTTATGAGCATAGCAGTGAGTAAATGAGATGCGATCACCATTGTCCTACCGTACGTCTGTGCTACAAGTTTCTCAACACAGCCATATTTATCCAAATTATTAAATATACACTTTTTTACACATCCAACAGTTCTGTCGTTAAGAATGTCAAATCCTATAAAAACTTCTTTGATATCAGAGTCCAACACGTACCTCAATACTGTAGAACACTGAGCTGTACATGAAACATCTGTCGTTTCATCCACTTCTATAGCAATGAATGAGGATTGTGCGACTTCTTCTTTAATATTATTTTCTACAATCGTACCTACTGCTTCAATAAAGTCATTTTGTATCTTATCAGAAAGGCCAGAAAAAAAAACAGATGAATTCTGTAAATGTTGTGCCAATTTTTCAGCAAATTTTGCAGTATAGTTCAGTAACTCAACATAGTTTGCACGATTTAGCGATGATTTCTGTTCATTATCTCCGCGAAAAGCAAGTTCTTGTTTAATCAAGAAATAAGTAGCACAAATCAAAATTAATACATCTCTGTTTTCTTTAAATTTTTATTGTGAATTTCAATGCTGACAGACCTCTGTTTATCTAAGAGCAAGTCGACTCGACTAGATCCAAATGTTTTAAATGATATTTGGCTCTTATAATGTCCTGCTGGTCGTTCGTGTTTATTTAAATCATTAGGTAAATTATTTAAATCACAATATCCTTTTTTCACCCACACACTTTCACTAGATACATAAAATAGTAAACATGGGAAACAAAAGAGGCATTTTGTTGTAGTACAGCCGCACAACCAGGCTTTCTGGCTGTACCAAGCTCTTTGAAATGTTCTAATAATTTTCGTTCCTTTCTGTTGTTTTAGGTCCTTAAGTTCTAGTTTAGGGCTACCATTTTTTTATAAGTTGTCTCTTTTATTCATAAGCTAGTTTTGAAAACGTCTTAAGATATTTACTGTCCATTGCTGGAAAGGAAAAAAAATCGAAATAAATGGAAATGAGCAAAAACTGAAGAAAAAACAGACATGAAAATAAGCGAAACACAAGCGTTCAAACTTACTACACGGAAGATGTCAAGCGACTGAGATGAAGGCAGATTAAGCCAGATTTACTTTTGCCTTCATAGGACGTAAAGAAAACGGCGTTGAAGGGGTTACAAGGAAAGAGAGTACCCTAGGAGACCTTACGGCCCATTCAAAGAGGGTACATTTGCAGCACGTGAACTACACCAATACTATGTGTAGCTTACATACTGAGATTGAAAGGTAGGGACAAATTATGCCTATTGCCTACCTAATCTGAAAAAAAAGAAGGAAAATGTAACTACTGATTTATTTTATTCAGGGTAGGCGCTGCCTACCCTGAATACCTAAACAGCACGTCCCTGATATATAAATATATATATATATATATATATATATATATATATATATATATATAGTAGAAGGAGCAAATGCAAGTTCTGCGGGTGATAACAACCACCACAGGGCTTTCGTTATATTTATTTTCTGCCTTTCAAAACAATTTTGAATACAGAAATAAAGGTGCAGAAACCTTGAAATGCAGACTATATTACAATATAGTACAAGAAAGAGAAATTGGAACTTGCATTTGCTCCTTCTTCTTTGTATGTGACTTGGGGATGAGCCTTTAAATTGTGAGCGGGTAAGAAGATGTGGTATAAAAATTCCTTGGAGGTTCCTAGCTTAGAGAGATACTGGGCTTGATGGGGTAACGCTTTGGGCGAGGTAGAGTCACTGCGCCTGGTAGCTCAGCGGTAGAGCATCTGACCGGCAATCAGCAGACCCGGGTTCAAGTCCCGGCCAGGAATTTCAAACTCTTTTCCCCTGGCGTTATCTCTGTCTTCTCGGTAAAGGAATGCCTTCATTGTGCCGCCCTCTGCTCCCTTTGATTCTAGTCTTCTTCTAATGTCCCTTTCTCTTACCCCTAAAAAACTCCTGTTTCTTGTCTCATTGCCCATTCGCGTCCAATTTCTCTTTCTTGTATATATATATATATATATATATATATATATATATATATATATATATATATATATATCCCTTAGGCGAATAGCACTCTCTGGTGCAGAACTTTCCTGCACTCCCACACTGTCATTTTACCAGAATCTCTTAATAGCTTACGCGGGCCATTTCTGAATAGATTAAATCTGAGACTTCGATCGTAATTGCCAGGGATGAAAGCATCATTTTATGCTTTCAGATTATTCTGAAACGAAATAAAGGTAGATATGATTTCCTCCCTTCAAGAACCGACACGCACACACAGACAAACGGATGCTGTTTGTCTGTGAAATATTACATTTACCTCGCCTTCAGCTGAAGCGTATATATATATATATATATATATATATATATATATATATATATATATATATATATATTGGTTTCCAAAGCCACTTAGCTAGATGAAGATCATTTGTCACAATATTTCGGTGGTTACATTCACCATTCTCAAAAAAAACAAGTGTTTAAAGCTACGTTGGTCTGAAATGACTTATGAAATGTATAATTTTTTAAGTTTCAAAAAAATTTTAGGATTCTCATGAATCTATCGTTTTGTATGTTGATGATTGGCTTTTGCCTATTATACTTAATGCTTCAAAGAGAATTGAGTCGTCTTTCTTATTTAATTTAATTATTGATTTTTTATTAGAGTTTCTGTTGTTGGACGAATTTGGTGTTTTTCTTCAAAATGTGATGTGGTTGTTCCATTCTTGTGGTGATGTTTACTTGTGGTCTGCAGGGCATTTGTGGTAAAACCAATGTCGGATGTTTCAATGGCTTTATATCCATTGCCAGAGCCGGTGAATTTGTAAAGCAAATGCTGTTTCAGATATGGCAGCGGGCAATAATTTTCTTCTTAGAACTAGATATTTTTTTTTTATATTTTTGTAGTAGATATTAAAGATAATTTTTATCTTAGCATTTTTAATTTTAATGTCATTACTTATTATATTTTTAAGTTGTTTTCTCTTTGAATGTAATTGTCTGTCATTTGGTCACACTAGTATATTATTAATTTCTCCTTTTCGGTTTTATTTATTGCGTTATTTTTATTAGTTAAACACTAACATGGAAAATATCGAGTTGTCGCTTGAAGAACCCGTTGATATATCAACTAAAACTCCACGGTGTTGGAGAGCAGGCAAAGGTTAGCTGACATTGAAGACTGGAAGCATCTGAATATTGGAACAAAACTTACTTGTATCATAATGATTCGCGCCGGGTATCAAAATGCCAACGTAATGACCGCTCCCCAATGCTCTATGACACTCTAAATGGTGTAAGGCGTGACATCATAGCTATTAGAAAGGGACAGACCAGGCGTTCTGACTGCGTCAGCAAGCCGAGATTCATCCGGCAACTGCAGGAGAAGGTGATGGAAGACCCGAAGGAGGGAATTCGGGCTTTGGCGAGATAGATGGGTTTTTGAGTCACGATGAAGCTGACCCTTAATATAAACCTTCACTGCCACTCGTACAAGAGGCGCAAGGGACAAGTTCCGACAGCCAAGGCCAAGAAGAATCGCTTGACGAAGCCTAAAAAGCTCCTGAACAAGTTTAAGCATCCTGTTGAGAAGTCTATGTTGGATACAAGATTGGTTGAACTCAATAGAAACGGCTGCTTTGTTAATTTTAATCTGTAGCTTTTTAACATTTTTCTATAATGCTCTTCTCAGAAGGTGTAAAAAGAAGAGAAAAGGCTTAGCACTCTTTTATTAGCCAAGAAGTTTTTCAATCCCTTCCTTAGGTCATTCCTTAGCAAATTGAGTTGAAATTAAATGACATGAAATGAGAGAAAAAAAGATACGGATCAGCCTATCGTGCCTTCTAATCTGGCACATGTCGGATTGACCAGGAGGTAAGGGTTCGCGAGGGCCCGGTCCTTTCCTTTAGTCCTCCGAATCTTTTCTACTCAGAGCCTCACTAAGGGGAGTGAGAGGGGGAGTAGAAAGGTTCAAGATAGCACAAATTGAAGTAAAGTAGGAGACATAAAAGTTGACGTACTAAGTCAATAAAGCTAAAGTTTAACGTGAAATCTGAAAGATTATGGTTTTGTTATTCAGAGGAGAGCGAATTTATAATGATTTAATAAAGTTCACATTGACCAAATCAAAGGCCAATACAGAGGTTGAGAGACTCAAATCGCAGAGAAAATGAATGTTAAGATCTTCACGTGGATAATACATGCCCATTTGGCAAACATAGTTAATCCTTGATGATACAAGGAGACCCTAAATAGCATTCTACAAGCTAACGGATTCTTTCAAATCAAATTCTCACGAAAGCCAGATTCTAGATCAATCTTTAACTTAGCTTTGAAAAGTGAGACTTTGGCATGTTAACGGGACACAAACAACACACATACTACAACAGAGGTACAAACAACTGAGTCAGCTGAAGATCAAGATAGCAGCGACTCTGACGACTCAACGGAAGGTCTAAATAGTCTCAACAAACGAACCTCCGGCCCCATACTAGTGGCCACACACTACAGACCACCACGCCTACAGTTAAACTTAGAAGCCCCACTGCGGGCCCTATCAAACTATAACCTCTCTATGTTCTTCGTGGGGGGACCTTAACGCCTTTCACTCGACACTCCTTTCAAACAACACGAATGATGTGGGAAGGTACTTGGCCGGTGCCTTGCGGTGCTACCGCTGCGAGCACATCGGCCCGGCCTTCCCCACATTCTTCGGTCCTCGCGGAGGCACCACTTCCCCGACGTTGTTTTCCGCAACGACCATGCCACACGCTTCTACACACACTTATCACCCGGTCCCCACGTACTATCTGACCACATACCGATATGCCTTATCATATCCACATCTCCCATACTCATACCTACACCACCTTTCTACGATTACAAAAACACAAACTGGGAAGAATTCAGGAGACACATAACAGCAAATACACCACAAAACCTCGACCTGGAGGACACCAATCCAGACCTAATAGACGACCACTGGTGCTACATTCTAAACACCATAACCTCTGCACGCAACCTACAATTACCACAAAATAACTACACTGGCATAAAACATTTCACATTCTCCATACACACTCAGAGACTCATCACACAGTACAATAATCACTACACCAGAGGCCCACGACAACACAACATAAATGACCTACGTGCCCGCATCCTACAGTGCGTGCAGCTAGAGAGAAACCGGCAGTGGCGAGAGGTCATCCGCATCGCGGACGACACCCGTTGCACGGACCCTTCCTTCTTCTGGCGGCACCTAAAAAGAATGTTAGGCACTGACCGATGCAAACCCATCACCTTGCAAGTAAACAACCAAACACTCACAGACACTAACGTCATCCTCGACGCATTTAGGTCCCACTGGGACACGGTACACACACACAACCCACCAAAACCACACGCGCAGGAGCACTTCCAGGAAATCCAGGAGTGGTGTCGGGCTCACGCTCACGAGCTAAGGCCTGCCCCCTTGATACGAATGGAGATGCTTGACTACACATCCACATTAACCACTCTAATCACCGTCGAGGAAACAAAACACTACATTAAAACAACACCAAAACGCCTCCCCGGCCCCTCCGGGCTACCAGCCACACTTATACACAACCTCCCCGCAAACATATACCCCACACTTACACATCTATTCAACGCTTCACTAGCCTCAGGCCACTTCCCCAAAATATTCAGTCTCTCACAACATACTCCTACACAAACAGTACAAAGATCCAAAACACCCTAATAACTACAGGACTATTGCTTGATTAGAGCACCTAGGCAAAATACTCAAACGAATGGTCAACTGCCGCCTACGGGAGTTCCTGGGAGAGAGGGACTGGTTTTTCCCCCATCAGGAGAGGCTGGTCCACTCAGGCGGCCGTGACTATCGTTTACGACAGAATACAAAAAAAACGCCGGGTACATCAAAAGACTCTCTCCATCAGTAAGGACGTGGGGAAGGCCTTCGACAAAGTGTGGCACGAGGGACTCCGTTGGAAACTAGCCAACAATACGGAGTTACCTCTCTGCACCAGAATGCTCCTCTCGCACTACCTCACTGAATGGAGTTGCCACATAAAATATAATAACACCATCTCACGACCCTTCACACCACGCTCAGGCGTTCCCCAAGGAAGCGTACTGGTACCCACACTATACATTATGTTCACAAACGACACCCCACGCCCACCAGAAAACTGCTGTCACACATACACAGTGGCCTACGCTGACGACGAGACCATTCTCGTCAGCGGCCGTGGTCCAGAAGAAATCGCGCTCCACGCACAAACAATACTAGACGATAAGACAGATTACGAGGATAAATGGCTGATTTCCACGAATCCTCAGACGACACAGATGACACTCTACGGCGCTAGAGACCACTTCATGCACAACCTACAAATCTACTCACATACACCAGACATGAACCACCTAAACCCAACAAGGCTCGAATACACTCAACGTACCAAAATCCTCGGGGTAACATTTGACAGGACCCTCAGGTTTAACATGCACCAAAACATAATACAACCAAGAGCCTTACGAACAAACGTATCGCTGGGTAGGTTCTACTCTGCGAGCAAAAGACTAAAACTACACCTATACAAAGCACTCATGCAACCTATTCTCACGTACGCCCCACTGTCGCTCGTAGCCAACAACAAACTAGCTCCTTTCAACACTTACTCTCACACCAGACTCACAAAACAACTAGGAAAACTCACCAGAGACCCACTATATACGGCGTTACACGTAAGAAGGTACGCAATGGCGCCACGATATCCCGCGGCCCACGAACACCCACCACCCGTACCCTTCTTCGCATAACCAGTAGGCATCATGAATAACGCGTTTCGAACTGAGCAGACAGCCTCGCCCTCCTGACCTTCCTCCAACCCTCGTCCAGTCCAAACCACGAAACCAACGCTGCCACAACAACACCACGCATCGGTGTATAGTCACCGACCTATCAACTCTCGCTATCTTTTTTTAAATGTTTTCCGCAACCCTCCTCTCTGACTACCTGACCGCCTGTATCACATACAGCGATCCCTCACTGTCCTTTTCTATATACATAACGTAACGTGAGTACAGGATAGTGACGAGAGCAATAGCACCGACTCCGAAAAAGAAACACCGCGCACTTCACGAAAACAGAAATCTAAGAAAAGTACAATGCCATCAACCCCCCAAAAGAGGAATCGCATTAAATCAACCTCTAAAAAGGTTACGAAGGATATAAAAAGGGCATGAATCGTATCTTGCTTATCTGTAAGTTCGTGTAGTTTATTATTTTTCTTCCATGCTTTCTCTTTATTGATTTTTTTTATTTTCAATCAGAGTATTTTGCATTAGGTAGGATATTCTTAGTTCTATTTTTACTCCTATCTCGTCCTTCTACTTCCTATTAATTGGTATGATCTTGAATTTACTTATGTTTCTGTTGATCTTCAACATTTTATGTGCTCCTTTTTTTAATATTTCCATGACCGTGTTCCAAGCCGCTATCCCTGTCACGTTGGTGGAGGTGGCGATGATTTGCGTCACGTCATCCGCTCACTGGATGCTGCTGGTGTAGTGGCTGAGAAGCTTTGGGAAATCGTATGTGTAGATGACATATAGTACCGGCGACAGGCAGCTACCATGAGGTAGACCTTCTCTGACCATGAAAATAGACCCATCCTTTCCGTCCAGGTATATGAAGGCCCTCTTGTCGCTGATAAAGCTGCTCATGAGCTTTATCATCATTATTCCCAGCTCTATTTCGATTATTTTATACCTTAGTCCATCTCACTCCACTTTGGAAACGCTCACGACGTCCGTATTAGCTTTGGCAATCCTTTTGTATGATCAGGGCCAGAGCCATTTCGGCCCCCATCTTCCGAATTGCAAATTGTTATTTATTGCATTTGTTATTCCATTCTAAGAACTCCACCAGTCTTTGATATATTACTTCATCAAATACTTCCCATAAAGTGTAGCAGGGATATTGGTCAGTATCTATTCAATTCTGTTGTGGTTTTCTAGCCTATGTTGAATATTCCTTATGTCTTATGTTATTTTTACTGCTAACATTACTCCGTCTAATCTTTCATTGAAGGGATTTTTGCCATTACATGAAGTAGTTGTAGATTTTAATGACGTATCTTTCTAATCTTCGTCCATGCTCATATACAATGACTATATTCTGATCTTCAATAGGTACCATATTCAAAAGTGCATTCATTTTCTTTTCCATTTGCGTTAATATTTAACTGATTTTTTTATACATTTTATCTTTTCCTTGTCCGTTTTAATTTTCGAAAACTTTCGTGTGTATAATATACATTCTAATGGTGTGGTACTCTTCAGTGAGGATTGACATCTGAACCAGTGGTAGTGCTGATTCAATTTCCTTATATATCTGTCTCAAAATACATGTCAATTTTTATTTTTCTTTTATAATGCCAAGGATTACTCTATTCTTGTCTACATCTTTACGGTACTCATTTTGCTGGGTCGTATAGATGTTTAGGTGAATTTATTTTCCTTCATTTTTTATGTCTAGTTGTTCTTTTCCTCACTCTATGCTCTACTTCTACCTTTCTTCTGTTTTCCTGGCTCTGATTTCGTCCGTTCTTCCGTAGTGCTATCTTCCTCTTCTCTATAATCACTGTGAGGGTTTCTTTGAGATCTCTCTTTCCCTGCTCTTTCCTCGCTTATTACAATGTTTTCCTTGCTTGTTGTTTTGCTTAGTCTCTATCTTCTTCAAATCTTCTCTTCGATTTCGCTACTCTCTCTAATTTTGTCTTGTTTCACTTGTTTTTCTTTCTTTCTTATGTTCCTTTGCTATTTATTCTGATTCTCTTCATTTCCCATCTTCAATTGTTCGTTATCCTTATTTTAGGAGTACCTCCGAGTTTGGGTTCGAAAGGGAACCACAGTTTCTTCCTCATTCCATTCTTAGCTAATGTCCTGTCGTCTATAAAGCAAAGGGGCCTGGATTTGCTAGAGACCTAGAGACCTGTTTTTTTTAATCGTGAGGTTCCTTTACTTTTCAATTGTTTGAGCCTCTCTCTTTTGTTCTTGCCATTGCTCCTGCGTAAGATAGATTATCCTTACGTTTGTTTTCTTCCAGAGATTTTTCAGTTTTTCCTTCTTCTTTGGATACCTCATTGAAATGGTCGTTTCTTGTCCTTAAAACGTTTTGTTTTCATTGATTCCTTCTTTGAGCATCTTATTGACTTGGTACCAGGGAGGCCCGAGCAGTTTAACTTACTAGTTCTCAAGGCTTGTACATTCGTATCACAGATGTCCCGTTGTTCATCACTCCGAACCCTTTCTCTCTGCCACTCTGGAGTCCCTGGTCAGATGATTTTCAGGGAAAATTATATGGTACAGTCGTTGATGTCAACGCATTCTTTAGTGTGGATTTGGGCAGGGGTAGTCATTAGTCTGAAGACTAGCAGGCCTTGATCCTTCGTTTTCCTTGCTATTACAGCTTCTGTAAACAGCTTATTACCACGTGTGGCAATTACTTAGCTCATATTATCCCCATTTGTTTTCGTCTGATCTATCATCGATCACTGGATCAAACTCACATAAAATCATTAATATATGTGGATTACTTCCTCTGGTGGAGATATGTTGTCTAGACAGAGGTGGGCACTAAATACATTTAAAGTATTTAAATACTAAATATTAGATACATGATAAAAATGTATTTAGATACTAAATACATTTTGAAACTGTATTTAGTATTTAAATACATGATTTTAAATGTATTTACAAATACAATTTTAAATACATAAATGTATTTAAATACAAAATATTTAAATACTGCTCACCTCTGTGAGCAGTATCTGGCTTAACGCCATCCTTAGTCAAGTTCTCCCTATCGTCATCTGTGTGGAACATTTCCACGTATATGTTGGATCTCTCTAAGTCATATGGGCTCTATATTTAGTTGGTCATTGATTAGTGCGGTTATTTCTTCCTTCTGCAGTTTCTGTCCTCCTTTGATCAGTCTTAGTGAGAGTCTCTTCCAGTTTTATATTTACACTTTTTAAATTTAAAATGAAAATTAGTGATAGCCCCAATCCACTGTCTCCATTTGGACAGTACTACCGAATGATTAATGGAATGGTGATGACTAATGGGGCATCCTTTCAAATTGGAATTGCTGCCCAATAGAGAGTTTGGCTTTTACACAGATGCTTCCTTCACAGACGGAGAGGGTGCAGTCCATCGGGGGTCTTTGGCGGACCCCCAGGGTTAAGCGCTCTATGCCCCCAAGGGTTGAAGCTAGCCCCTTATCCGGGAACCTCTGACGCTGGGATCTACAGTGGGTTAGGCCTACAACCTCCTTCCCCTAATACCTGCAATTATGCCTTTTTCTAAGAACGGCTTAGTTGCGTCGATGATATAGGTAGCAACACCCCTTGGGGTAGGTTAGGAGGGGGGAGGAAGGAACTTTGGCAGCCATGAAGGCCATGTTTTTTTTTAAATGGGAGGCTCTGTGTTTTTTGGTGAATATGAAGGTTAAAAAGAAAGTAGTGCGTAAATGATTGGGGTTCAGGGGTCCGTGAAAGGGCTTGACAAACTCTTCTTCTCTTAAATGCAATTTTCCTTAACAAGTTTGGCTCTCTTTCTTATCTAATTCAATGTACTATTTCTAGTAATGCTCCTTCTTGCTTCTGCTCCCTGCCTACTACCATGCAACAAGAATAGATAGCAGCGAATGACGAACAATACTTCAATTGATGAATCGATATTGATAATCTCTGGACTTGTGCATAATAAAGTACCATCCAAAAAGATCAAAACGCCTGTATTGCTATCACAAAATTTTCCATAACTTTCCGAAAAGAAAATTCAGAGTTTCCAAAATTGGTGTACGATAATCTACAGTTATAAACTACGTATAGGTAAAGGTTATGAAAATTTAGAAGAATAAAACAAAAATTATCAGCATATCAGCAAATTTCTAGGAAAATTGAAGTGTACAAATGACCCGAACGTTTAAGTTTATTGTAGAGAGAACTGGCAGTGTTTTCATAGTAACTAGCTTCAGTTTTTATCTTCTGTAGCTTATGTCACTTTAACAGCTATCGTCTATGTATCATGCCTAAAAAATCTAACCTACATTTCTATGTCCGCGAGCTGATCGTAAAGCTGCGTCACTAAGATGGTTTTTCATTTGGAGCCATTGCTGAGACTGTCAAGCACTACCAATGTGTAGTTCATAATATTCTGTCAACCTATGACAAAACAGGTTAATATAACGCTGGCAAATCAACCGGTAGGCAAAAGAAGATCTAAACAAGGGAAGACCGAGATATTGATTAAATTGTGATGAAGAACCGTGTGAAGACGGCTGCAACAGTTTCTCTAGAGATTAGTGAGATTTTGGCTATCGCTGTCTCCAAGTAGCATGTGTCACATCGGTTAGAGGAAAACAATCTTCGCGCTCGCACACCCGCGGCTAAGCTATTGATCAGTCCAAAGACTGAGAAGGATCGTCTTGCATTCACCACTGAGCACGTTATATGGACGGATGACCAATGAAGCCAATTCAACTTCAATGACGAATCAAAGTTCAATTTGCTCGGATTCGATGGCGAGATATTGTCCGTCAATTGCGCCATAAAGAGTGTGAAGCTTGGTGGAGGAAGTGTCATGGCTTGGGACGGAATTCAGTAGAAGCTACTGAGACCATTATGCGCTAACGGGGAGCAATGAATACCCAAGTGTACAAGAAATTGTTGCGACAGCATGCTTTTCCCCATCTACAAGCCTACTAAGCTCAACCTGCAATTTTCATGCAAGGTAATGTCCCCTGCTACACCAACAAGTCGGTAAAGACCTTCATGAATGACATGCACGTCACTGGTCTGCACAGAACCAGGAGGCTGTCGGAGAACTCTAAGAAATTCTTTAAGATAATAGTGCAAGATTACAGCGCAAGGGTCAAGAGGTGGTTTGTTCCTCTGACAGATATCATTAAGAATAAAAGCCTCCACACAAAATGCTAATTACTTTTAACTTGTAGAAATGTTTTTCATTGATAACTTAATCGTTATTTTACAATACAAAATTGTTTCTGTTGTCGTTAGAATCATTTCGGACACTAATCTTCTTGGAAATTGCTTTTCTGCTGACAACTTTTGTTTTATTTATCCAAATTCGCCTAACCTTTACCTATATTTAATTTATACCTGTAGGTTACCATACATAAATTTTGGAAACTTTGGAGTTATCTGTCAAAATTTAGGGAATATTTTGTAATAGAAAAAGAAGCGTTTCGATCTTTTGGACGGTCCTCTAAGTGGCAAAAAAGTTGAAAAGAGTTTGAGAGAAATAGAGAGCAATGTTGAGAAAAGGGTGGAAAATATAGATAAGAGGGAAGAAAGTTTGAGAGGTCAAATTGAAAGGTCCTTGATGTTCGGCAACTTGGA
Organism: Ceratothoa steindachneri; assembly: GCA_963969495.1. Lineage (NCBI taxonomy): Eukaryota > Metazoa > Arthropoda > Malacostraca > Isopoda > Cymothoidae > Ceratothoa > Ceratothoa steindachneri. Next base: position 176,284,071 of record OZ018321.1, read on the forward strand.
CGTGCTCTGTAGTTATGTTATTAGTACATTATTTTACTCTTTTGATGTAAATTCAGGTCAGAGTGATTCAAGCCTTTGTAGCAGCGGAATTAGTTGTGCCACTGGGGTTCGCTAACCTTTGGGGTAACCAAAGTTGGCGTTTGATTGGTGTAGGGTAGTTAAGTTTTACTTTGTAAGATTTTTCAAAATTTGGCCTAGTATAACATTGCGCATGTTAGAATTTCTTAATGTAAATGAGTCGTTCTATGTAAATAAAGGAGTCATGTCACTGTCTGTCGGTAGTTTGCTACTCATAATAGGTATTATTGGTCTTGCGCCCGGGACTTCCACATGTCTAAAAAAATGCTGAGAGAGTAGGCGATTATCTGTGGCTTGCCATATCCTCCTTGCTCTTCCATAAAGCTCCAGATTGACAGAGTGAGCCTAATCGATTTATGGAGCTCCATTTGTATTTCTTTTCTCTCCTTCTGGTGTTTTTTATGATTAAAATCGCTTTATTTTTAACTCTTTGGGTCTCAGGGCTTGTATTTAACAGGGTAGGTAGAGATAGTAATTTCGAGCGAGTGCATGCTTTTCTATGAGTACTCTTTTTTAATAATGTTGTCTCACAATGCTGCTTATCACTGTGAAGTGAGGAGTGTTAGCTCCTCTCTAATCTGTCTCAGTCGCCTAAAAGTTGTGCGGTTGGGGCCTGTGCGATATATTATATTGAACAGGTCCCTGTACTCTTGAGCAAGGGTTTTCATGGCAGGACACTAGGCAGGGCCTAGGATGAAAGGTTTATACTGAATGCGGGAGAAGCTTGCTTTATGCGTAAATCACGTGACTTGTTAAATTTAGGAGTTCAGAAACAATTTCATCCAGGCAGGCATCTTCCAAGGGGAGTTTATGTCTCAGTTCGCAAGTTTGTGACTCTTAAGCTATGGTAAGGTAACTTGGATTGTATTAGCTGAGACTAATATGGAGAGTTTGCGGATCACTGAAATTATTTGAAGTATGTGTTGGGGGAGGGGGGGGGGTTAATATTGTAATTGAAAGGGAATGTATGGCATGTGAGCAGTGTATCGGGTTTTTGTGGCTGTAGTCTATGCTAGATATTTGTGAAGGTCAGGGCCTACTTTCACCATTGTCTGTCTGTTCAGAAGTACATCAAGCCACAGCACATCGCGGATTTAGGTCATCCGCGAAAAGAACAGTTTTCCGGTGACCAAATGTTTGCAAAATATTGTGCGTGGGGAGGTAACCACACCTTAGTGGTTGGGATCTGGTGGCTACGACTACAAGCTCAATGGCCGAGCGCACCTCATCGGGTAAGTAGGATTCGTCGAGTTCGCGCAAAACCTTGTAGTAGAGTCCTCTTTGCAAAGCTATTGCACAACTATTGAAACGTTCTTGGTTGTGATTGTTTGCAATTATGTCAGAGTGAAAGTTTTATTATGCTTTGTTGAGTCTTGATCTCATGTTCAGAGATCAATACAATTTTCGGGTCACTTTTTCCTATACAGTTTCCATAGAAGGTACTTTTACCTCCCATCAATTAACGTTGTGTAGTACCGTTAGGATGTTAGTCAACGCTTCCCTTTTTCCTGCATACATGAGGTGTACATTAAAGAGACAGTATGACCAAGCCGTGGTGGAGTGTCTCCTCGAATTATGAATTCCTACTTGTACTTTTCAATTCTGAAACCTTCGAGTACATCGTGAGAAGTCGTCTCCTTTTGGAAATGGGCCTTTTTGGCATCAATTACTCCAAGCTCTATTTTCCTTGAGTGGGACATGTGCCTGGGCTCATGTTTATAGGAAACGGAGACGATTTCGGTCGACGCTGAGGTTGTGCGGTTTTTATGGGTGGATGCGAATTCTCCATCTCTTCTTGTCTGTTGTGCTCGTGTTGTATGTTTGCCGTAACGGTTTTCTTGAGATTCCAGTTTGATGCAGGCCGTCTGGTTGCCTTAGCCTGGAACCGTGGGTTGTGTGAAGGAGAGAAGTTTTTTGTATGTTGCCTCGCACTGGGTTGCATGTTCTCATAATTTCCTCAGAGGGGTAGTTTTTTAGAAACCATATTTCCTGCATTCTAAAAGAAACATTTAATCAAACAATAAGTGTTAAAGTAATTTCTAAAATTTATGTTATTGCCTTCATATTCTCGGTAATTTTAGTTATATTAATTAGATTATGATAAAGTAGTTTATCACTAAATGTAGTGGCTAAACATGCATCGTAAATATATTAAATGTTGACATCTTGATCAAAAGTGGTTTTAAAGAGAAGTTATTTATAAAAATTGCGGGGTTATAGAGAACAAAAATGCAGGAAAGTTACGTAAAATAATTAGCCAAAAAATTCCGTTACAAAAGAGGAACTTTCTTAAAAAAGAAAGGCCGCTGACATTCATGCGAGCAAATTTCAAACTTCAGTTTGGACAAATACTTATCAAAACACTTTTGCCATTAAAAAGGCTTTGATAATGACTTTCCAATCTGTATATCAATTCGGTGTTATTTACATATGTAACTTGTGATTTAAGGTGACGAAAAGTATGTAATAGAATGGATGTATTAATACTTCATTACTGAGAGTATATAAAGTTATTATTAGGTCCACCTGTTAGGAACAACACAAGAAGATTATCAAACAAATCTTTAGATACAAACCTTGTTCAAAACAGCAACCACATAAGCCTTACATAAAGACAAAAGGGGGGAAAGTATATAGTTTAATAGGATTAGGAGTGAAATTGGACATAAGTAAGGCTAAGAATGGAGAAATGGGCTTGCCCATAAAACAAACCCTCTAAAAGTAATTTTGAGTTTTTATTTTTTATTTTTTTAAGTGATATTTTGTTCTCTGAAGTTCGGGATCTCCTTTTCAATGGTTGGGAATTGTTTTTAAGAAGCATTAAACTGGTTTCAATTTTTTTTCAGGGGAAACAAGGATGAGTCATAAGTTTGAGGAGGTTCTGACGCTCGTTGGAAGTTACGGGAGGTACCAGAAATCACTCATTGCCTTTATTCTTGTTCCAACGTCTTTTTTTATTTCATTTATGGTAATTCTTTTGTCATTTGTTCCTTTAAAATTGACCGTGTCCTATTGTGATTCAGAAATATGTGTCATATTCTTTAATTAGCAGATATATACCGAGAAAACCCCCTTTCCTATCTAGAAAAATAATATAACATATTTACTCTTGAAACATTTTTAACAGGTAAAGTACCCTCAAGCGTATCCAACATTACTTCCTCCATTTTTCCTTCTCTCTCTAACACTCCCACCTACAGAAAAACAGAATATGTCCAAATTTAGCATATTTCCTAAAAAATATCTAGAGTTCACAACACAGGCCCATAATGCAATATACGACGGCACAGGAGCATTAGGCAAGACAACACAAACGGCGGAATCCTAATCCATATGTACATCAGTTAAGTAAATACAATGCTTTTCATATATTACTAGATTTATTGATGTGATTTAATCACTTGTTTTCTGATGTTATCATTACATTTATAATTTTTACTCTGTCTTGGTTTACCTGATAATTTGACGGGGCTATGAACTGAATGTCTTCTCCTAGGTCAGGGATGCCAACCTATGGTAGGCATGCCAAAGTGGCTCGCCTTGCCTTTTGGAGGCCTAGCGTGTTAAAAGTGACACAAAATTCATCCTAAACTTACATTAGGATTTCGCCTAAATGAAATCCATTTATAGAAAGGTGAACAACATTAGTGAAAATGTAATAAAAACAAACATGCTAAGCAATTTGTCAAGTGAAACTTCATAAAATCAATAATGATATTTTTCCATATCAAAAATGGCAAACAGGAGTAGTTTCCTCCCCTCACATAAAATACCATATATTTCTGCTTAGGAGGGGGAAGGGCACAGACAGGTACCATCAGGTATTTAAGTTTTTATAATGTTTTCATCACTTAAAATTATCAAATTGCGGGAGGGACATAGGAGAGGAGGGGGGCATGAATCAGATTAAAATTCTAAATGATGTCAACATGGATGTGGTTTAAATTGGAGAGGGTGTAGGCAGGTATGAGATTTAAATTGCGGGAGAGGTAGGGGCATGAATGAGATTAAAATTGCAAATGATTTCGGCATGAATGTGATTTAAATTGGGGAGGTGTGAGCACGAATGAGATTCACATTGCGGAAGGGAGAGGAGGGTGAACATGAATGAGATTCAAATTGTAGTGTGTATTCACAAATGAGATTCAAATTGAGGATGATATCATCACAAATGGGATTCCAATTAGGAGAATACAAATAGGCATAAGTTTCAAATTGCGGAGGCTATAAGACGAGAGAGATTCAAATTACTAGGATGGTTAGCACGAGAGAGATTTGAATTGGCAGGTATGTAAATACCTATATGATTCTAATTATTCAAGGGTATGGGATTCAAATTGCAAGGGAGGTAATGGGGTTTGAGATTGTTCAAATTGGATGCAATGCCTAAGCGAATTTGTTTCAAATTGTGGGAGGAGGAGAGTAGCACAAATGGAATTCAAATTGCGGAAGATTTAAGTTCGAATGGGATTCAAATTACAGGAACGTAAGGGGGGGATTGGATTAGAATTGGGGAGCTAGAGGGGTGAACACTAAGGAGTTCTAATTTGTGGTGTATTCACGAACGAGATTCAAATTGCTAGTGATGCCAGCACGAATAAGATTCAAATTGGGAAACAAGCGCCAATGAAATTCAAATGTAGGCGAGGGTAATCACGAATGTAATTTAAATTGTGGGTAATGTAATCACGAATGAGATTCAAGTGATTTGAGGACAAAGTAGGACAAAATACTTGAGTACAACGTTACATGTAATTTAGTTGAGCTTATTATTCACGATTGGGGTGGCTTACGCAGATGGACATTCATTTATATCTTCGATTCCTCTTATTTCTTCACCGTAATTCACATTTACAATCCAATATATTTTCTTTACTTTATAAGTGGCCGGCAACTGGGGACACTGGGCCGTTTTTCTAATTAGTCCTTTTAAAACAGTCACTCTAAAATCTGTATCGAAGAACGGTCGATCTGTTTCTGCGGCAACAACGTTGTTCGCTCATAACTAAAGGTCATTCACGGGTGCGCGTAAGACCCTAGTTTAAAATGGGTCAATGTGGCGTAGGGTCAAAGAAGATGCGGAAGAAGATATTGCTTAACAAAAGTGCAATTTGGATTAAATCAATACAAGGTAAAGATTGGGTAATCTGCGGTGGTTGTCGACCCATGGAGTGTGGAACAGATTGCTCAAGATATTGAGAATGAATCGGGTGGCGACAATTGCATTCAATCCAGATCCTATTATAAAAATCTAAAATAAGTGAAGCGACGATACGTGGAGTGGTTGTAGAAAAGAGTACTGGATTCAATCGGATCCAGTGGCAGTGACTCGACTTAAGGAAAGGGCTTGTTGCAGTTCTCCTATGGAGAAAAGGTTATTGCAATCCTAATCTCTTGTGTATAGGAAATAAGTCAAGAATGAGCTTTCTGAGGATTTTGAAATTGAGGCGAAGTGGAGGGCTAGCCTCTCAGCAACCACTCATCATTCGAAAAATAGCGAATCAGCATCCATAAGGACAGATGGGGACGATGGATTAGGCTTACGGCCAACACCGCGAACCTGTCGCCAGACGTCATTAGGGGAGGATGAGTTTGTGATTTTGGACACATAGCCTCTCCAAGAGTCACGGCGGGCTTATTTGAGACTGTGACGAAACATAGGTTGAAGAGGGTTCATTTGGACCTTATGTTGGGGGAGACGGTTGCGGTAGTATCAGCGAGTTACAGGTTTCTTAGCACGAACTACTTCACTACATTCAAGGGATCACTAGGGGATATCTTGAGGGTGCACTGTGCTGGAAGACTGGGCGATAGAAGATATGCCTATCTGAGTATTAGAGACGTGAGAAAAGCTAGGGCCTCATCGGCCGTAAGAAAGTCATGTACACTATGAATGCAGTCCGTGTCGATGTTATTTACGGCCTAGTCCGCCCTGCAGAAGTGCCACCTCTGTCGCATGACATGAACTGGTATGGTGGAGCAATAGAAAAATTGCAAAGTGGTCGCTAGCGAAATCATCCTATGACACGGCCCAAGAATAATCTAAGAGAGCTTCATCAAAGACAAGAGAGATATATCCAGACATGAGTGGTTTCAATTGGAAGAGTAGAGATAGGTTGGTGAGTAAGAGTTCAAAAAGGAGAAGGAGAGCTCATCCATGAGGGATAGGAGAGTAGTTGTGAGGTTAGCCGAGCAGCAGTTGCCCCCTGCAGGGTCCCTTCTGTTGAAATCTCCTAAGAAGAGAAAAAGGTGAGGGGAGCTGGAGGTTAAGCGGCGGATAAGTTCAGAGGAAGGACAATAGTGAGGGGAAATGTAGACCGACGGTGCAGTGTACTGTCTTTCTAATAAAAGCGGATAGCTACCATATGAAGGTTTGTTAGGAGGGGAAGAGGGTGGCATAGGTCAGATCATTGGATGTAGATTACTGCACCACCCCGCCCAGATCTGCCCCAAGTTGAAGAGAGGAAAAGACAGTAACTGGAGATCCTAGAAAAGTGGCGGCCACCCAGGATTAGTGCTTGAAGGCATAGGCAACAACTAGGTTCATAGGAGATTACAAGACAAGTAATGCCAGTAGATCACGGTAATTCCAATGGGTTAGTGCTGGAGAGGCGAACGGGAAAGCAGAATTGAAAACGAGCTTTAACGTTGGTACGCGAGGGCAGGAATAGACTGCCTAGGAGGCCTAGGGCCTCTGAGTCTCTAGTAAGCTTGGGGTCACAGAGAGAGGCACCAACGGGGGGTATAAACAGGAAGCCGGGTAGTATCAGGAAAAAAGCGAAGGGAGAGCAGAGTGATAGTCAGGAGATGATGGGGGAGAAAGAAGTTATGGCTGGGAGAGGGGTAGGGATAGTAGTAAATGGTGTCTTATATGGTGCAATTTGTTGAGGGTGGTGAGGAGGAAATGAGGGATAGAGCCTATGAAGATGGTTTTGGAAGAGGGTTATGGATAACTAGCTTACTGAGAGGGGGTTCGTGGTAGGTCTGTTGAGTTGGGTTTTGGGGCGGGGCCTGACGAGTAGGGTTTGAATGGATGTTGGGTGTAAGAGTTGGGTATACTAGTGGCTTTGAAAGGGAACCTTAGGGGTATGGATTTGGAGAGGGAGATTAGGAGTTTTAAGAGTGATCCGGAGTCTAGAAGCTCCGGTAATGGAAGAGCAAAGGGGGAAGGGAGCGGCGAGGCCCGAAGAGGTTCTTCATTGCTTCTTCAACTGAGAGCTTTGTAGGGGCGAACCGTGTGGCGCATTCACCTCAGCCACGATGACGTTATCCATGGGCGTCGGTGGGTGGATGTAAAGGTAGAAAAACTTCCGCGAGAGGTGACATGGGAGATTTGTTTTTTGCGCGCGACGCCCAGCTGGAGAGGAAGGGGAGATAACTCCAGAGGCTGAGAGGATGGTCAAAATATCTAAAGGGGGGCTTACGGCGGGGGGTGTGGCTAGGTACGAGCTGCACAGGTTTCCATACTAAGGTTATTCTTACATGCCTAAAATGAGTTAGTGAGTGCAGGGGGGTAGTAGAGAAAGACGGGTGAGCACAGCTTGCGGTGTGCGATGAGTTGGTGGAGGTAAGTTGGAGGAAAACGTTGGCATAAGATCCAGAAGAGCCGTTGCGGGCACGTGCCCGCTCCCGTGCTTCTCAAGAACTCCGAAAAGCAGAGTACCGGAAGGATTGCATTTCTGCCTCGAGCTGGTATTTCGGCCAGTCACGTGACGACGTTGAGTGCTCTCCAGAGCAATTTTAGCATTGGGGATTTGCTCGGCAAGGAGGAGGGTAGAAAACAGAGCAACAGAGACAATGTCGCTCGGTAGGTAGAGTTAACGTGTCCGAACCGTTTACACTTCAAGCAACATGTGGAGAGTAGCATGTATGGGCGGATACCGAATCTACACCTTCAAGGGTCACCTATTCCTCAGTAAATGATCATCTGAAGGTGAGAAGCAGCTCGGAGTAGTCACTTTTGTATTGCCGGCCATCTGTTCGGAGCAGAAGAACTTCGTGACTCGCTGACGATAGAGGTGTTCTAAGAGATCCCCTACAGGTCACGAAACCTTTAGCAAAAATAATAACTTGGCAGTAGTAAGCTTGGGTACTAGGTCACGGAGACTGCACATCTCATTATCTCTCGGAGAGTGAGGATGGAGTTCGTGTAGTCAACCGAAAGGGACTTTAGGAGTAAGGATCATACGATTGTGGTCGGACCCCAAACCTCTATATTCAGGTTTTCGTGTTGAGCGCCTTAAGAAGACGCACCAGGTTTGAGAGGAGGGGGGCCCCTTATGAAGGCTAGTTTCAGCAACAGAAAACGGCTTCTGGGAGAGAGCACTCTCGAGGCTAAGCTCTAAAATAAGCATGGAATATTCAGTGGAGGTTTAGAGATTCGCGCTCTCTTCGGCTTAGTTGGAGAGGTTGAGAAGGGTAGAGATGTAGGAGAGGGGTGTTCATAGGTGGTAGGGCTAAGAGTTTGAGAGCTGGAAGGCGGGAATGTTGGGGGGAAGTAAGGGAAGAGAGGGGGAACTAGGGGGAGAAGGAGGTATAGTTGGAAGGGCCAGGAAGAGTAGTGGAACAGCGAGTCTAGGGTAGTAGGGATTTCTAAGAAAGGGCGAAGCTTGTGAGTTGAACCCTACTTCGGTTCTATAGGGCCGGGGAGTTGAGTTAAGCTGTATCGTTCTCCGTAGGAACGACGGATCAGAAACCACTTTGGAGCCAATTTTTGTTTTTAACGGCCGTATGCTAAAACAAATGTGAAATGCACATTTGAGCAAAAAACCTATTTTTTTATTTATTTTACATTTTAGCCTTTTGCATATAATTGATTTATAAATAATTGTGAAGCTACACTAAATCTGATAAAAGTGCATTTCACATTTTTCTTGGCATACGGCCGTTAGTTTTAATCATCGAGAATGGAAACCCGGGATAGTAAACGAATACCCAGGATAGTAAAGAGAGAACCAGGATAGAAAAGGGAGACCCAGGATAGTAAAGGGACATCCAGGAAAATAAACGGAGATCCAAAAAAGTAAAGGGAGACCAAGGATAATAAACGGAGACACAGGAGAGTAAATGAAAAACGACGATAATAAACTGAGAGACAGAATAGTAAATGGAAACCATCGATAATAGACTGAGACCCATAATAGTAAACGGACATCCAGAATAGTAAACGTAGACCCAGCATAGTAAACGGACACCCTGGGTGGTAAACGGAAACTCAGGATATTAAACGTCGACCCATGATAATAAACGGAATACTTAGATAGTAAACGGAGACCAGAAATAGTAAGAAGAGATCCATGATAGTAAATGAAGACATAATAATAAACAGAGACCAGGGATAGTAATCGGAGACCGAGCAAAATAAGCAAACGATTTTCTTTTATTAAACTATTTTCAAAAGTATGATGAATAGGTAAATGAAATTTCCATGGTACATTAAAGGAATGCATTTAATATATTTTATGAAGATTTCATATGATAAAATCGTATATTAAAGAAATTATACTAAATAAACTAATAAAATAAAATATTGAAACGAGTAAAATAAGAGATTGATCATTCACAGAATTCCTTAGCAAGCAAATACACTAGAAACAAAGAAAGATTTGACAACGATGAAACTTAAAACACTTAATCTGAGGTGCCATAGCCTCTTTTTTTCTATTTCTTGGGTGCAACGATGACCCAGTACATCAACAATTTCTTGCAATTCCTCGTGTTATTTTGTTCCATTCTTGCTCAATTTTCGTCCATAAATCCGTCACAATTAAAGGCTTCTGCTGTCGAACTTTGTCTCCAATGATTTTCCAGAGGTTTTAAATTGTGTTCAAGTCCGGCTCTGAGCAGGTTCACTTCGATTCTCCTTGTTTAAAATAGTATTTTACTCGCTTTGTCTTGCATGAATACCCTTGGCTGGTTCAGAGATACTCGGAGTGAAGGTATAACATGCTGCGCGAGGCTTAGGCACACATTCGCAGTTACCTTTCCAATTATTCGCACTAGCAGACCTATTTCTCCAGATGAAAACATCAGCCAAACCATGATTCTGTCTCTTTCATGCTTGGCAGACTTTGCAACACATTTAGGGTTAAGTCTGCCACCTGCAGCGCGTCTAACAAAGCATCTGCCACCTGCAACGCGTCTAACAAAGCGTCTGCCATCAGATCCAACTAAATGAAATTTACTTTCGTTGCTGAACTGAATTCTCTCCCAATCTTCACCCCTCCAAACAACATGAATTCATCATTTTTGAGTTTAGCCTTCTACTCCTCTGTGGGACACATGAATACTTACAAAATGACATAAATATGCGGCATTCTCAGAAATCCAACGCCACAACTACTAGGTTAACGAGAGCTCCTTTGCTCTTAGCAGTTCTTGGCCTAATTATTTTCTTCTTAACACAAAAATTCAATTTTCATCTCATTTTACCTACATATATTTTTTCTAAAAGGATCCTCATGTAACTTGATGTAGCGTTCAAATTTTCAACTATCCCATCAATTTATAAAGCCTAGTTATACCAGCCAGATATTTGGTCTTTTAGTGGGTTGTATGTATTTAAGCGATTTTTTTTCCTTGGCAGATCAGTTCCTTAATATTCCAAACTCTTATTCCTGAGAATTACTGGTGTGATCCTCCAGGAAGAAATGAAACTTTGTACACCAAAGCAGAGTGGTGGAATCTCACAGTACCGAGGTAAGAATGAGGAACCGTTATTTAAATAATGGTATCTACTAAGCTAAACTCCCAAACTTGCCTTCTATAGCTCCGTTATCGAATGTGTTTTGGTCAAGATAGGTCATGTTAGGTTAACATAGGCGACTCTTAACCTAAAACTACCGTCTGACTTTATAAAAACGTTTTTGGTCTTTTACGGGGTGTATGTATTTAAAGTCTGGAACTATGGAACCTTTGCTTGCCGCTACGGGCTAAGTGGAAACATCCTTGTCCACATAAATAATTCAACGGATGACAAAAGCCGCAAATGCCTATCCAAGGTCATCCGAGTGAACAGCGCCTCATAAACTGCATCCACAAGATTGCGTCCAAAAAAAAACACTGCTTAAAAAGGCAAAACTAACTGAAAGAACTTTCTAAAATCCAACTTATCTACCCCAGAATGAATTTAAAAAAACTCAATCATATCCCCTCTCGCACACTTTTTTCAAATGAGAACATCTTTAGCACCCTCAACCGATCTACATATTCAAGGTGCTTCATGGAAGCTATCATCTTTGTTTCCCTCCTTTGCAATGACTCTAGCATGTTGTATAAAGGGTGAGGACCATGTTTGTTATATAGTTTAAGGATAACCTCTTTACTTTTGCAACTAACATTTCTCTTAATGAAGCCCAACACTCTATTTGCTTTATTGTTTGCCTCAATACACTGCTTAGCAACCCTCATTGAGCTATCCACTTCCAAAACAATGTTCATGATGCGGTTAAATTTAAAGCAGGGACGTAAACTTGCTTGGTGCAAACAAACATTTGCATCACCCCAGTGGCTTTTGTTTCTTCCGCTTCTCTAGGGCATCAGTGTCAAACACCGAGAGTTAGATCTACCCCCGTAGCAATAAAACAATCGGACTTGGATTTTCAAAGCCAAGAACCGAAAAAAAATTACAAGAGTGAAAAAAGGGATGGAGAAAATTATAATTTGGGCAATGAAGAATTGGGGGACTCTGACAATCAGTCGAGGGATGATAGATTGCACTCTCATTAAGAAATAATGGATTTAACATTGGATAGATTCCCTCAGTAATTAATATCCATACATAAATTACACTGTACAACAATGAAAAAAAAAACGGAAATGAGAATAACCTTTTCTAGGGGTATTTTTTGCGTAAATCACGAATATAACATCTGTCTCTTTCTGCGACCCTCCAATTTTTTCGTAAATTATCATCTTACGTTACATACACTGATGGTTCCGTAGGGGTTGAATGCAAACAGGATTGGGCCGAAACTGACAACTCTAAAAGTTATAAAAGGATTTTGATGTAATTTTAATGGGGATGTTCCTAACCTCTGAAATTTATGAAAGTATATTTAATATTTTTTTTAGTTATATGGGTCCAAATCCGTGGTAACTCTCACGTAACGCTTGATAATTTTGTAACTTACTATAATTGCTTCTTATTTGTACCTGCGGTGAAATGCCTGGTCTAGGCGTCGCTCTTTTTCAAGATGAATAAAGTTCAATTTTTAAAAGAAATAAAGGTCAATTTTACCCATTTAGAGCCTTGAAATGATCCATATGACCATGAGACATATGGTTAATCACCCTGAAGATTTCAAATAAGCCATCGGATTTGGCGCTGGGTAGCGCCATCTAGTGGCAGAAGCCTCATTTAGCCATTCAAAGGCACTTATAAGTGATTTGAACCATGGGAAACCATCGATGCAAGAACCTTTAATCATCTTTTCACAAAACGCCGCAGGTCATTAAGGGACTTTCCCTCTTGTTTATTTAATGTTTGTTGCTGTTACTATTTATATTATTTTTCACATACTAAAGTGTTTTTTTCTTTACATGAGACAGATCTAAAATGCCGAGAGAATGCAAAAATTCCCCAGACAGTTTCTGTTATATCTGTGGATCAGTTACATTAAGACAATACAAGAGACAATTGACTAAACATTTGAAGAAACTTTATGAGCTGTACTTTGTATGTAAAGTGGGTAACCAGGACAAACGCTGGGCACCTCACATATGTTGTGTCAGGTGTACAAGTTCCCTTTCTGCTTGGGTGAAAGGCAAAGGGCCTAGCTTCATGTTTGGCATAACGATGGTCTGGGGTAGCCAAAGGACCATCAACGGATTGCTACTTCTGCTTAACAGATATTAAAGGTGGGTATTCAATGTGTTTTCTTTCCTGGTCTTTAATATATTTTCAAGAGATTTATCAATTAAAAAGATCAAAATACATACTATGTTGTACTGCCACTATTTCTGTAAGTGATCACAGCCAGTAATATGCATTTTTAGTCTGATTTCATTTTATTTCACCGCAGGTCGCAACAGAAAAAGCAAGAAATCTATCATGTATCTAGTTCGACATTCAAGTGCTATTTCTGTACCACAACCGCCCTCTGAACTAACAAGCGATGACACGAACAACTCAGACAATTCAGAATCTCAAGATACACCATATTTGGCACAGCTTGAATCAGACAAGAAGCTACGCCTCATCACCCAACCGGAATCCGGAACTCACTGATCTAAAAAAAAATTCGTGATATAACACTTACTAAGCAACAGAGTGAACCCATGGCCCTGCGTCTCCAACAATGGAACCTGTTGGATGAACATGTTCGAATTACAGTATTTAAGAAGCGTTCTTCAGATCTACAGCAATTCTTCACTTTTGAAAACAACTTGACTTATTGTAATGGTATCAGAGGCTTATTCAATGCCCTTGAGCTGGCCTATGAACCAAATACGTGTAGGTTATTCATAGATGCATCCATTTATAACATAAAAGCGGTTCTTTTGCACATTAGGAACACCATGACTTTAGTTTCAATTGCTCACTCAGTCATTTTAAGGGAGAAATATGAGAACCTTGATTTTATTCTAGACCGCATAAGTTACAAGGAGCATGAGTGGCTGACTTGTGAGGACTTGAAAGTAGCAGCTCTACTTAATGGGCTACAAACTGGATACACTAAGTTTGTGTTTCCTTTGCAAGTGAGACAATAGGGCCAGATCAGAATATTATGTACGCTCAGAATGATCACCTCGGGGAAACTATGACGCCTGGATGCCACAATATAATTTATGAGCCCCTAGTTAAGGAGAAAATCATTTTGCCACAACTGCATATAAAACTAGCTGTAATGAAGCAATTTACCAAAGCACAGCAACATAACAAGCCATGTTTCCAGTACCTCAAAGTGATCTCCCCAAAATAAATGATGCCAAGATTAAAGAAGGCATATTCGTAGGACCTTAGATTCGTCAACTTATAGCTGATGAGGACTTTGAGGCGACAATGGATGAAACAAAACAGCTAACGGCCTGGCATGCATTCAAAGATGTATTCAAAGGATTTCTGGGAAAGCACCAAGGGGCCCAGTGAGAGCATGGAGTGGAGAGCCTAATCAATTGCTACCAAGATCTCGGATGCAATATGTCACTGAAGATACACTTTCTTCATTCTCATCTGTCCTTCTTCCCAGAGAATGCAGGCGATATGAGTGAAGAACATGGAGAGAGGTTCCATCAAAATATAGCGTCAATGGAAAACAGGTATTAGAGAAAATGGAGCCCTGCTATGTCGGCTGACTTCTGCTGGAACCTGGAGCGTGACACACCTGAGACGTCTTACAAACAAAGAAGTAAATGCTAAAATGTAGGTCATTATGTTACATAATGCTAAAAAACATGCTGATTTATCATATATTCATGAATTAATTACAATGGACACATTTAATCTGACTTTGAGAGCGAAATAATACATTTATGGTATCTTGGAAATCGGTATCAATTTATTAAATTGGCAATTTGCAAGAAAATGTTACATGATGGGAAATTTTTTTTAGCAAATTCGAATTCAGCAAAACTCAACTTCATAATAAAATGCACACGAGATCTATGTTTTTTTCTTGTCACTGAAATTTGTTGTACAGTGTTATCAATGATTTGCTCCCATGATTCACGGTAAGGTGCAAACAAAAACTATGAAACGCTCCTATATGTTAACCGAAAGTAATAAAAAGACGATTCATTAGAGTAGATGACCATTTTTGCTTCATTTTCCAGAATCCATGTTCATTAACCCTGTTTATTTCCCTTTTAAAATGTGAATCATTGGAAGCATCCGTTTTGAAATTCCAATTCCCTGAGGATACTGGCGGAGCCATTTTGAAACTCGACTGCACCGGTCGCGTCTTCTCGCGCCAATTTTGCTTCTATTGGAGTTTTCTTTCGAATTTTTTATAGTACGAATCTCTAGAAACCGTTCCTCATAAAACATGGTTCACCTGAACTGAATTCGTGACTAAGGGCTTCAGCAATTTGTTCTTCAAATATCTCGTTTTTATAATCAATAAGTATTTAATAAATAAAAATAATTATAGATCACTCAGTCAGGAAAAAATAAAAATATAATATCACCTAAATGATCTTAAAAGCTTGTAGTGGTACATTTAAGTCACAAATGAGTTGGTTTTTTTTTTGGGGGGGGGGCAAACAAACAAACAAAGAGTATTAAACTACAATCGGATATCAACAATCACGATTGAATATTGTTGGCAATTGTTAATTCCTATAGTAGGTACCTTCTAAGAGCATCAATGATGATAATTGTATAAGAGCGAGTCACTTCGACCCCTCTTCATTAAATAAGGCTTCCATTCGATTAATCTGAATGGATGAGACAACCATTGGGCGACGCGGACGAGAGGTTATTTCCTTTCACAAGGTTTCTCCTAACCATATAACACGATTACTTGCACTCTAAATCACATACAAGTACACAAGAGGTTGATTGGACTCAGACTAAATATCATGCAATGATTATTTCCTAGAAGAAAAATATATGTAGCATTAGATAACCTTTTTAAGTTGTTTCCGTGCTATTTGTAACGGCTGTTTTTCACAGGATCACTCGTGATTGAATAATTCCTAGGCATAGGGAATTTCATGTTATTCTTTCAGCTCTACTCATTATGCGTTCATTTATCCCTTCCTACTATACCTCCTGGTTATGTACACATAAAATGGCAAACTCTTAATGTACACTATCATTTTTGGAAGAGAACTCATGTGTATCATTTTTTTATATATATCCGAAGGACAGAGGACGGAAGTTTGGAGAAATGTCTGCAGTACCAAATCATAACGGAAAACGAAGAAACATCGGTCACTGGAGTAATTTTAGGTAAGCCAATTTGGCTATGTACTATATTATTTCAGTACTAATAATGGTACGAAGAAAGAGCACCATAGAACTTCAGGATAGCAAGGAACCTCAGGTCAACTTCAAGAAGAAGTTGGAACCCGGTAGAGGTTAGTGAATTTTCACTTTTCAGGCGCCCCATCATGGGGCATTAAATATATATTCAGGAAAATGCTGTTCATTTAGAAGTGTGACCTACAGCTACTGTTACACACATTTTTACGTCTAACGAGGACTCGGACAATTTACTTTTAGATAACGTCTAAAAATAGTGGTATAACCTATTTACCTATTTACATTCGTACCAAAGTTTTATGCAAATTGGTACCCTTTAATTTGAAGCGCTGCTTTTCATCAGTTGGTCTATTTGCAACCCAAGAAATAATAGGAACGGTCATCATTTCGCAGGATACCGATTACTGCAAATGCGGAAAGAATTTACTGGAGGAAAGTATGGAAGGACTAGGCAAAAATTATATGGTGCTTAGGTGGTTCACCAGGTATGAGTGTTTTGGTGGTAGTCGTTGTATTATTGTTTTTAGGTACGAGTAGTGAGGTTGGTAACGTTAAACTATGGTGGCTTGAATATGGTACGTCACCAGTTATCGGAGTTGCTGCTTAATAGTGACGATCTAGTTACAGGGCCACACGGCAATCTGGCGCTGACCTGAGTCTCACTCCAATTGTTCGAGGAAATATAAGAGGATCGATAGGGATTACCAATAGGAAACGAAATCCCAAACGGCTAAAATTTCGGACTCCTTTATTTAGGGCGTAGAACTCGGGTTGCTTCGGCATAAGATGAATTCCAAAAACGGGCTGGCGTATATTCGGGCGAGCCTATTCCTTGTTTTCGTTTGGTATCTTAACTGAGTGCGACTCCGACTGTGACTGACTGTGACTGTAATGGTGAAACTGCCCGTGACTCTGATTGACTGAATTATTGCAAGACTGACGTCCCTCGGTCTTCTCAAGATGTATATACGGTGGCGCACACAGTGAGGGTGGCTTACCATTAGCCAATGATTTTGTTTAGGCGGAGCCTCCTCCTCTCTGTGTTAATTTGTGTGTCCATGGGGATAGAGATTCAATTTATCTCTAATTACAAAAGATGCGACTTTGTGTCTCGCGGTTTCCCGCTAGAAAATAATGGTCACTACTATTGTGTTTTCTGCTTCGCACCTGCTACCAAGCTTGTTTGAACAGCTGATCTGTTAGCGTTACTGTGGAAATCACTTTACTTCGTTTTACTATGTATATGTGTGTATATATGCACAGGTTTGCACAGGGACTATTGTTATAGGTTTTTTGTTACAAAAGCTATACATTATTATTTTACAGAGATGTTACATATTATTTACACAAAGGGTTATTATTATTAATGAAAACTGCTATACTTACTTTACATTATTTGCATGTGCTTAGTTGCGAGTGTGCCTGTTACAAGCCTTCATAGAATTCACATGAAGCTCATGTTTGAGGTCTCATTGTCAAACCTATTCCGCCTATTCCATTAGCACTACAACAAAGCTCCCCTCCGAGACACAGCGTGTAACGAGATATAATGAATATAAATGTTTCTTTTTTTTATATGTTCCCAAAGAAATGTTTATTAATAATTTGAATGTGGGTTCCTTTTGACTCTCGGAGTCTTAAAATACTTTATATATTTTGGAAACGATGAATAATTTATATATATATATATATATATATACATTATGTTACATAGTTTAGGGTACTATGGACTATGGTTCTGATACAAGTGAGCGCCCCGCATATCGTTCTTACATACATATGAATACAGGCACCATACTGAAATTACTTGTACTTGCGTGATTTGTTAACCTTGTTCACAATTAGCCACTCAGTCTCTTGGAAGTACAAAAATGAGGGGTAACTGGCAAAGGTTACCCCTTTGCCAGATTGTGTATAGATGTTCGAATCATTAATTCTATTTTCACATGTAACCGGTGAAAATTCTTTTTCGCTATTGTCCTCTTCGCGATCCCTTGTTGAATGATTTTGTCTTTGTTTCGGCCTAGTTGTGATAATTCCTCCATTTTTTGCCTGAGCACTTACATGCTGTCCTCTGCTATTTTTTCGAGAGTGGGAGTTTTGCTGGAATCAGTCTGTCTATCGAGACCGTCTCTCGCTTGCCAGTAGGAAGTTCTAGCTTGTATATTTTATCGTCGCGTTCAACCACTGAGAAACGTCTAGCATGTGGCGCTTCTAATGGCTTACGAACGCGATCGACTCGGACCCACATATGCGTCTCATCACGCAGTTCTCCAGGAACTAATGGTTTCGGCATTAAATGAAGGTGTCTTTCAGATAGCTGAGTGAAGTCTATCTGCCACATTGCTCTGACATGTTCGTTGATGAACTTAGAATCAGCTTTTATTTACGAGGACGAAACTAAAGGCTGTGGGAAAAAAACAAAATCGTTGGGAAAGGAACGAATGCTCAAAAGAACGATGGGTAAGGTCATTAACCATCCTTGCCGACGAGACATAATGGAACTCTTCAGAGTGTTGTGTGCCCTTTCTACAGTCCCGTTCGTGGTTGGTCTGTAGGCCATGGTTCAGAAACAATGAAAACCAACCAAGGCCTACAATTATTCGAAGAGCTCAGACTCAAAATAAGTACCTCTGTCTGTTATCACGTATAATGGGACTCCAAGCCTGGAAATCTAGCCATCTAGGAAGACTAAAGCAACCGTTACAGCACTGTTGGCTGGGATCGGTAATACTTCTATTCACCTTGTGGCTCGATCTAAGCACGACAGAAGGTAGCGGTTATGCGATGGGTAGGATTGTCCAGGCAATTTGCATGGCGGCAGTGGACCAACGAGGTCGATGTGCACCGTCTTAAACCTTGACGGGGAAATGTTGATCGGCAAAATTGCAGATTTTGTATGACGATTAATCTCTTAGAGGCTTAGCACGAGAGGCATTCTCGCGCCCAGGAACGGGTGTCCCTGTTCATATTCGGGCCAGAAAAAGCATACCTTGATCAGCCGAAGAGATGCTTTAACCCCAGGATGAGATAGGTTATGTAATTGCTTGAAAATTAACATCCTGCAGGCTGTATGTACAAACGTTCGTGGGTATCTAGATATTACTTCGCACCATATCTGAACATCCCCGTGAAAACGAAAAGACTTCATTCCAGACTGTACTGACTTCATCTCTTCGTCATTTTTCTGCGCCGTTGCCAGTGATTGGGTTAAGTGAGTCAATTTGGAACGAATTGACGTTCCTTGATGAGCAATCAACAACTACATTATCTTGTCCACGTACGTATGCTATATCGCTGACATATTCCAAGATCACTGTCCTGTTTCGTTGCTGCCTGTCTGTTTTGGCACACAGTGGCGAAGAAAAGGCTGACACTAACGGTTTGTGATCCGTGCACAAGGTAAATGACGGCCTTCGATTAGTTGCCTGAGATGGATCACAGCAAGATACGCCGCCAGTAGTTCCCTGTCGTAGGTGGAGCAAGCTTGCTGTGTCATGCTCAATTTCCTTAAGAAAAATGCCACAGGTTGCGGGGATCCATTTACTATTTGGTGCAGGGCAGCACCAACCGCGTATTCAGAGCTGTCGATCACTAATTCATAAGGCGAGTCGTTAGGTAGCGGATGTCGAAGCTCTTTTAGTGGCATTAAATGTTCGCGTGCAGCATCATTTCAGATGAGCTCCCGAGCCTTGGGTTGAATTCGCGCGAGCTCCGTCAAAGGCACTGCAATTGCAGCAAAATTCGGTATTATTCTTCTGTAGTAGCTAAGCATGCCCAGGCATCGGGGTAATTCCTTGTAGTCCATTGATAGGGGTATATTGCTGATCTCTTTAGTTTTCTTAGGTGGTGGGCATACTCTCGCAACCGAAATACGATGACCCAGGAAATTGATTTGTTCTTTTGCAAATTCGCACTTTTCCATCGATAGGCGTAGGTTGTTTTCTTCGCACTTTTCCATCGATAGGCGTAGGTTGTTTTCAGAAGAAAATATTGTGTCAAAAATTACTACATGACAGGCTCGTTCAAGAAAGTGCAAGACACTTTCGTGCATCAGTTCTAATGTGAAAAAGGCCCCGTCCCCCCGAGCAGTATTCAAGACTGGGTGGACCACTTCGAGAACTATGGGACAGTGAAGCACCTCAATGCTGCCAGTGACAACCGAACGAGCCATTTAAGACGCCCCAGGAAGCGTACAGCTGAGCTGGTCGAGAGCGTGAGAGAGTCAGTTCAGCAGAGTCCAAAACGATCTGTGAGCAAGAGAAGTCAGTCCCTCGGTATATCCCGTGAGACTTGCAGGAGAGTGCTAGGAATAGATGTAAAGGCCTACCCATACAGAGGAAGTAGACCCTTACAGCCTCAGACAAGGAGCAGAGAAAGGCTATGGCAGTCAAGATAATTGAGAAGATTCAGGAGACTCAAACTTTCCTTAACCTCCTTTGGAGCTCAGATGAAGCTCACTTCCATCTTGAAAGAAAAGTAAACTCGAAGACAAATGTCTTTTGGGGACCTCCAGACCAAATTAGGTAGTCACCAATCCCAAACATTCCGCTAATTGCACGGTATGGACTGCAATCTCAGACAGAGGCACCATCGGACCATTCTTCATCGAGGAATTTGGTGCGACAGTGACAGTCACCAAGGAGCGGTGTGTTGAGGTCCTCAAAACCTTCAAGAGGGTGCTGAGGACCCTATTCCCGTCACTTATGGGTAAGTTCTGGTTCCAGCAAGATGGAGCAAGCTCTCACACTTCAAACTTTTCCCCAGATTGGTTGAAAGAGAATTTTGGTGGCCGTGTGATCAGTCTCAAGACTGATTTGGAGTGGGCACCTCACAGCCTAGACCTTAGCCCCACAGATTTCTTTCTTTTGGGCTACCTTAAAGACAGAGTCTACGCAGGGAGACCCAGGACCACCACGGAACTCAAGGAAGCCATCAGGCAGGATATCAGAGCTATTAGTCAGTAGGTTTGTAAGGGCATCATGGACAACTTTGTGCTGCGCTTCAAGAAATGCACAGAGCTTAATGGAGGTCATCTCGAACACGTGCTCTAGAATAAAGAAGAAAAGTCCAAAGACTCTCATGTTTTGATATGATGCTTTTAAACACAATAAACTAGTTATCACCAAAGTTTCATTCAATCCTTGCAAAAAATTAAGAAATAAGGCCTATCGAAAGTTGGGGCCCGGTTTTTTGAGGTCACCCATTATATACAAAGACGAACTCTAATCCTCGAAATAAATTGTCCGTGTGACGCTGGAAAGTCCAACTCGCATTTCTGAGACCAAAAGAAAACTGTAAAAATTCCCACAAACCAAAGGGGGTTACCACAGCGGCCTTGTCTATGTCTCCCAGATTCATTGGAATTTGATGGTAGCCCCAAATTAGGTCCCACACCATAACGCTGCCCCATCCAAATTTAACCATCGTCTCTTGCGCATGTGGGATTACATCTTTCAATTGGACGAGCCCTCACATGCTGCTTTGCATCCGATTTGAACCAATTAAATTTGCTTTGGCCCTGAAAAACATTTTCCCACTTTTCAGCATTTCATTAGACATGCTCATTAGCGAAGGCCATCCTAGCCGCTTTATTTGTTTCTACTTGTCGGTGGTTTCTTCGCAACGGAGGATGTTATAAGCTTATTTTACGTGAAATACCGGCTGTTGCGTCAAGTCGGTCCTTCATTGACATCTGTTACATCTTACGATCTTCCCTGGGAGCGGTTTTCCGAGGACAACCCGTTTTTTCGTCGACCCTTGGCCCCTGTATCCTCATGAAGCGTTATTATGCATGAAATCACACTTTTTTACCTATTAAAATGCCTCGAAATGTCAGGCAGTGTCATTCCTATACTTTTTCCCTGGTTAATCTGCCTCCTGAAGGATTTGCCTCCTTTACTTGTCTCGCCATCCTGATAAATGAGTATAATATCAGTCTGCATTACTCCTGAGACAGTTTTGCCATAAATACGTTACAATTTTTTACTTGTAAACTGAAAGTTATGTTATCGTTCTCTAGTTTTGGATGCATCATTTATTTAAATGAACATTAATTTCCTGATCACTTTTTTAGCCCCTGTTCTATTAGAAGAAACTTGGACAGTATATAAGGCAGATTTTAAAGAATATTCTGTGCAATTTTTATGAAATTAAACGAATATTTGAAAGAAAATATAGATTTTGGTAATTTGTTCTCTCATTTTGGACGACACTGTAGATTTAATTCTGGTATACACAAGCAAATAACAACAATTAGACAGGATTTTTTTGCGGATTTGTTTTTCCATTTTTTTTCTCACGGATATCCTTCAACCATTTACTCTCTTGTGTGTCTCTTCATCTGAGCGCCATTTCTCGGCAGGTGAAATTATTTTCTAAATGACCGACGATGTAGAGACTCCTTGGCGCTCGAAATACTTAGCCCATCCTTCCTCCGAAGGAGACTGAAAACTTGTCAATTAAACTCTAGAGTTGCAACGCCCTTCGGGGCTCTTAACCACAAATTAAACCGAAGAGTTTTATTGAATAAACTGCTAACAGGGGGGAGGGTAAGTTGATAATGGCCATTGCCTTTGAAGGATCTACTTCGATAAGTTGCTCTTAGAATTTAAGGATTCCAAGGTTAACTCGAAAGCCAACTGTTAGAAATTTGTTTCTATGAGTCCTGCCTTTTCCCTATATTTTCATTACTTTTTTCTTCTATTCTTCCTTCCTATACCGATTGTCAGGTCCAAATTTACGCCATAGGAAGTGAATGAGAGAAATTAATAAGTACAAAGAATAAGGATTAAAAGGTCAGCCTTCAGTAAGATACACAAGTGATTTCTTCCTTTTAAAAAACTGGGCGGGTGATAGATAGCCTAGCGATTAGTGCAGTAGCCTTAAAAGCGAAGAACACTCGATAGCATAGATTCGAACCTCACCCGTTATTTCACACTCTTTAACGGGAAACAGAGTTTATATTATTTTATTTCGTTTGCTATATCTCTTTTCCTTCTTTCTTAATCTATGTTTGATCCTTGTTTGCTCTTATAAAAAAAGAAGATGAAATTGCTTGTCTATCATATTTCCTTCTCTATTGCGTCACATTTTCCTTTGCCACCAGAGTGCGATGCCAGCTGGGAATACGGCCGTTCGTCTGTCCAAGAATCAATGGCCATATCAATGCTCTGGCTTTGTGACAAAGAAATTTATTCCACCCACATCTTTTCGGCCAATTTGGCTGGAAATGCTGCCGGTACCTTGTTCCTTCCTCTGATCTCTGATAAATTGTAAGTAAAGATGTCAGATTTAAAAGTATTGATCCCAGAGGGAAAAGGAAATGGGACAACTAGAAAGGACAGGAACTACAAAAGAAATGAAGGGTAAAATTGAAAGAATATTTAGTTTCATTTAATCTATCTTTACCGCCCTTCGATGACCAAAATTGCCTACTTCGATGAAAACAAAGGATACTAATGAGTGCATATAATTGTACCAATACAACTAAAATTTTTAGAGCGGTTTAAGGCTAGGAGTGGAGTAATCCGAATCAAGGCAGTGGTAGTTTTAGTAAGCTTTATTTTTGCCAGCACTGGTCGCCGAATCATGTTCTACATCGCGTGTAGCATCCACATCGTTTTCAACTTGCTACTTTTGGCCTTCCCATTTTACGGACCGGCCATCGTCATCCGATTCCTTGGTGGCCTCTCATTCCAGGCCAATTATCAGATGCCATACATCATAGGTAAAGCATGTGGTCATTATCTATGTATATTAGCTCTGGGTGAGAAATTTACATTTTTAGTGGAAATGATAATATTACGGGTGATAAAGCAATAATTATTTACTTGATCATAATCATTTTTTCAGTACATTATATTAATTTTTCCCTTAGTATTTTTTTGTGCTATTTGTCCAAATCTGTTCTTCCTTTTGGGTGACTGGCAGGTGAAATGCGACAAAAGTTTGAATCCAAATCAGTCCAATTCGGATTCAGCCTCGATTTTGCCGCATTTGAGCTTCTGTCTGCCAAAAAATATCATATTTGGACTAATAACGCAAAATACTGCAAGAAGAAATAACCTAACCTAAAGTTTAACTGATGCAGAGTCAGTATCAGCCCAGTACTGATTTATTTTGTTTAATCTCGAAACTTGGAATTATACGACAGAGGAGCAGGAACCATTTAAATAATATATCTAAAAACTACCCACATTCCACGGTTAACTAACTTGCTATCCTTAACCTTCTGTGTCGCAGTTATATTAACGTTTACCTCAATATGAGTATTTCTTGCATCGTAGGTTATGACGCCAAATGATGGCTGATTTCTTTTATTTTTTTAACAGCATAAATATAGATTTTAAACGAATATCAACCCCCCTCCCCTTAAAAAAGAGTATAACGCAACGCTCCTACGATTAGTGAATTATAGCTGAAATTAGAATAATAAAAAACATCCAATAAACAAATTAAGGTCGCTAGGAACCTCTTCTACGATGTCTGCATTTCACACCCAACCCAAATCATCACGCGAAGCTTTCAAATCATAAAGAGATAGGATGAAAATCACATGACGTTAAAATTTCGGTCGAAGATATTTCGACAATTTGACGTCATCATAATTAATGTTGCTGAAAATATTTATAAAATTTGACGTCATCATTATAAATGTGAAAAAAAATTGAAAATTCAAACTGTAATTATATTAATAATACCATCGAGCGCTCAATAGATTCTATATATAGATTCTCATAAATGTGATTGACATAATACGAGTAATTAAATTTGATTTTAAGTGATTACCGTTAACGAAATAATACTCAAAAACGCTCCAAGAAAATGTAATTTTGCGCCTATAGGTATCGCCATCTTGCAAGCAGGCGATAATTTTGGCGACAAAATTATCCCTTAAAATTGTTCAGATGGTTAGGTGGTTAAATGAGCATTGTTATTTTTTTTTAATGTTTTTTAGTTATAGTGATTTAAAAACGAATAATATCTGTTTTTGTAATTATAGTGAGTAAAAAAAGTTGCAAAGTGTCTCAAAGTCTACGACATTTTAGGCGATAATTTTGTAGCCCAAATTATCTCCCTTATTTCAAGATGGCGGTTCCTAATGGCTTTTTCAGCCGTAGCTACAGGAGAAAACAGGCAATCCATCAATTTTTTAGTCTTTTTTTATAATTTCTATCAAATAAATGTAAATTTCTCAAGTGTTATTTATAATCTAAGTCAAAGAAGTGAAAAGGAACGAAACGATCTCCGCCAGAAACTTCGCAGGGAAAGTTTATGAAAGCAGTGAAGTTTGTAGAAGTGAAAATGTGTCGAACTCGCTCGATTAGTCCTAGAGAAGAGACTCCTAGGGGCGCTCGGACCCGGGGAGTGGAGGCATTGCTGGCATTAGACAGGGAGAGTTACGCGGCGGGAAATCAGATCACTGGGGATGGCTGAGGGGGATCTGGGCTATAGAGGCTTCGGGGCACGAATGGCCCCACGTGGGTATAACCTCTCACTGGGGACCCAGTCTAGGGTTCCACACTGGTTTGCCCCCGGACTTCAAAAACCGAGCCGAAACCAAGTGCTGGGATCAGGTCACGTGGTTACGTGAAATGACGGAGAGGTTGTCCAAGTAAAAATGGGAGATAAAAGGAAACTCAATGAGTCGCAGATATTAAAATAAAAAAATAATCATTAAAAAGAATAAAAATGCGATTTAAAATAATTTATCAGAATTTAGTAATTATTGCATCTTATAATTGCTCCCATCACGCATCTTGTAAATATTCCCATCACGCATCTTGTGAATAATCCCATCACTTATCTTGTAAATACAACTACCACGTATCTTATAAATACTCACATTACATCTCTTGTACATACTCCCATCACGCATCTTGTAAATTCTTCTAGCACCTATTTTGCAAATGCTCCCATCATTCATCTTGTTAATCCTCCCATCACGCATATTGTAAATACTCACATCAATCGCCTTGTAATTACCTCCAGCACGCATCTTGTAAATACACCTACCGCGCATCTTGGAAATACTTCTATCACTCATTTTGCAAATACTCTTTCCCGTATCTTGTAATTATCCCATTACTCATCTTGTAAATACCCCCATCCTGCATATTGTAAGTATTCCTATCGTGCATCTAGTAAATACTCTATCACGCATCTAGTAAATACTCCCTTTACTTTTCTTGTAAATACTCCTGTCATGTATCATATAAATTGTCCCATCGTTCATCTTGTAAATACTCCCAACACTCACTTTATCAACACTCCCATCACGCCTCTTTTAAATACTCCCATCCCACATCTTGTAAGTGATCCATCACGCATCTTGTAAATACTTCCATTACGCATTTGTAAATACACTCACCACGCATCTTGTAAATACTTCCATCATGCATTTTGTAAATACTTCCATCATGCATCTTGTAAATACTCCCACCACTCATCTTGTAAATACTCCCACCACTCATCTTGTAAATACTCCTACCACGTATCTTATAAATACTCACATTACATATCTTGTACACACTCCCATCACGCATCTTGTAACTACTTCTATCACGTATTTTGCAAATACTCCCATCACTCATCTTGTAAATCCTCCCATCACGTAATCTTGTAAATAATCCATTTACTCATCTTGTAAATACCCACATCCCACATATTGTAAATATTCCTATCGCCTATATAGTAAATACTCCTATCACTTTTCTTGTAAATACTCCCATCATGTACCTTATAAATTCTCTCACCGCTTATCTTGTAAATACTCCTATCACGGCTCTTATAAATACTCCCATCCCACATCTTAAAAATGCTCCATCACGCTTATTGTAAATACTTCCATTGCGCATCTTGTAAATACTCCAACCACGCATCTTTTAAATACTCTCATCACTCTTCTTGTAAATACTTCCATCATGCAACTTGTAGATAATTCTATCACGTATCTTGTAAATACTACCATCACACATCTTGTAAATACCCTTAGCACGCATTTTGTAAATATTCCGTTCACGCATTTTGTAAATACTTCCATCATGCATCTTGTAAATGTTACCATAATGCATCTTGTAAATACTCCCACCCCTCATCTTGTGAATACTCGCATCACTCATCTTGTAAATACTCCTACCACGTATCTTATAAATAATTACATTACATATCTTGTACATACTCCCACCACGCATCTAGTAAATACTTGTATCATGTATTTTTCAAATACTCCCATCACTCATCTTGTAAATCCTCCCATCATGCATTTTGTAAATACTCCAATTACTCATCTTGTAAATACACCCATCCCGCATCTTGTAAATATTCCTATCGCGCATCTAGTAAATACTCTTATGATACATCTTGTGAATACTCCCATCATGTATCTTATGAATTTTCACATCGCTCATCTTGTAAATACTCCCACTACGCATCTTGTAAATACTCCCACCACGCATCTTGTAAATACTCCCATCACTCATCTTGTAAATACTCCCACCACGCATCTTGTAAATACTCGTATCACTCATCTTGTAAAATACTACCATCACGCAACTTGTAAATACTTCTATCACTCATCTTGTAAATACTCAGATCACTCATCTTGTAAATACCCTTAGCACGCATCTGTAAATATTCCCATCACGCATTTTGTAAATACTTCTATCATGCATCTTGTAAATGCCACCATAAGGCTTCTT
The DNA here is from genome assembly GCA_963969495.1 of Ceratothoa steindachneri. NCBI lineage: Eukaryota > Metazoa > Arthropoda > Malacostraca > Isopoda > Cymothoidae > Ceratothoa > Ceratothoa steindachneri. Next base: position 176,311,776 of record OZ018321.1, read on the forward strand.
GTAAATACTCCCACCACTCATCTTGTGAATATTCCCATTACTCATCTTGTCAATACTCCCACCACTCATCTTGCCAATACTTCCATAACGCCTCTTTTAACTACTTCCATCGCTCATCTTGTTAATACTTCCACTACGCATCTTGTAAATACTCCTGCCACGTATAATATAAATACTCTCATCCCGCATCTTGTAAATACTCCCATCAAGCATCTTGACAAATACTCTCATCACGCATCTTGTAAGGCCCTAAATAACAAGGCCCCGTCTTGCCTCTCTTCTGCCCTCTCGCCACGCCATGTCCCTCGGGCCCTTCGGTCATCACATGCACCTCTTTTGAATATTCCTCGTTCATCCCTCTGCTCAATGGGGGACTGCTCCTTCTCAATCTGCGCCCCTAAGTTGTGGAATGCTCTTCCTGCTGAAATCAGGTCTTCTCCCTCTCTTACCACATTTAAGCGTCTCCTGAAAACGCATCTTTTCAGTATTGCCTTCTTCCCCCTCTTGAATTTCCATTCTCATCTCAGCACAACGTGCGCTCTGGGAAGGCCTCAGGCCTTGAAGAGCGCATTAAAAAAGACTTATTATTATTATTATTATCTAATAAATACCTTCATCACGCATATATAGTAAACACTTCCATCACACATCTAATAACTACTCCCTTAACTTTTCTTGTAAATAATCCCCCTTTCGTGTAACTTGTAAATTCTCCCATCACTCATTTTTTAAATACTCCCAGCACTTATCTTGTCAATACTCCCAGCACGCCTCTTTTAAATACTCTCATCCATCATTTTGTAAATACTCCATCATGCATCTTGTCAATACTTCTATCACGCATCTTGTAAATACTCCCAGCACGCATCTTGTAATACTTCCATCACGTAACTTGTAAATACTTCTATCATTCATGTTGTAAATACTCCGATCACCCATCTTCTAAATACCCTTAGCACGCATCTTGTAAATATTCCCGTCACGCCTCTTTTGAATATCCTCATTTTGTAAATAGTCCATCATGCATCTTGCAAATACTTCTCTCACGCATCTTGTACATACTCCCACCCCGCACCTTGTAAATACTCCCATCGCTCATCTTGTAAATACAGGGGTTGGACAAAATATTTGGAACACGTGTTAAATCAAATAAATATTTATTTAATACGGAGTTGGTCCTCCTTTTGCTTTCTCAACAGCGTCGATGCGTCTTGGAATTGATTCATACAGCTTCCTGACTTCAGTGACAGGATTCGTGAGCTATTCCTCTTGCAATACCTGATCCAGCTGTTTCCGACACGACGGTGGAGGATAACGACTTCTAACTTGTCGCTCCAAGACTCACCACAAATGCTCAATACTATTAAGATCTGGAGATTGTGATGGGCACTCCATGTGCTGTAGCTCACTCCTATGCTCTTTATACCAATTCTTAACCACATGAGCGGTGTGCATTGGGGCATTGTCATGTTGGAAAAAGCACTCACCATCAAGGAATAATGTCTGGGCCATGGGATGGACTTGATCTTCCAAAATATTCAGATATTCGTTGCTGATGATACTACCATGCAGGGCAACGACTGGACCAAGAGAGTTCTAAGATATGGCTGCTCAAACCATCACTGACCCTCCTCCGTGCTTCACTGTAGGAAGAAGGCAGTGAGGATTAAAAGCTCCCCCGGGCTGCCTCCACGCATAAACTCTTCCTACAATTAATCATTAAAGTTAATAAATAAAACTATGTATCTTTAATCAAAACAAAACACTCACAATGAAATTTGGATGGATATTCGAAATATAATGGCTCATTAAAATATTGGTGTTAAATTTCAACTGTTCCAATTATTTTGTCCAACCCCCTGTACTTTAATCACACATCTTGTAAATACGCCCATCACACATTAAATATTCACTACCTTTCTTGAATTTCTTATTGAAAGGAATTCAAATCGGATCAATGTTTGAAGAGGGCGAGAAATTCGCCCCCTTTAAGATTCGCATATTCATGTTGCAACATAATAATGTAAATTTGTTGAACAAAAACGAAATGTTTACAAATAATTAATTTTCCTTTCAGGTGCCATTTGTCTCGGACATCCTATATATTGGTCTCTAATTTTTATCCAATGGATGTCGTTCCTTTCCCCAACAATTACCCCCCTACAGGCAACATATGGGGATAGAAAATTTATTATCTTGTTCATATTGAGTAATCCTTCGTAAGGATTATGGATCCACTCATTCGTGTCTTACAAACCTAACTTTTCTTCTAAACTTTAGTAATCCTCATCTATATATGTATATATCTGCTCCCGTATTTTTCTCTCGAATCACACCAAACCTGAATCTCCACTCCACTCCAAACCTGAATTGCCACTTCATAATTACCTGCGCCAGGGCGCATATGTAGGCGTGGATCAATGAAGGGTGCTGAAGCTACCCAAATTTCTGACCTGTTTATGTTTATATTTCTTTTTTAGTCCATAATTGTACAGTCGCCCCTCGGCTATTCGCGGTTCGTCATCCGCGCCTTCAACTATCCACGGAATTTTTTTTTTTTTTGGGGGGGGGCCTTAAAATTCAAAATTTGCGCCATTTCCAGACATCCGCGGAAACCTACGTACATAGTCGTAAAAAGTAAGTGTTGGTTGGCTGAGACGGAACGATTCCAGCCAATCAGCGTTCCGATCTCACTCGCTCAACTACAGTATGTACAGTATATTTATATGTACAGTATAAGCCAGAACAAGTGTTTAACATGGACGGAACTGGTCTTTTTTTGGAAAAAATGCCCAAAAGAACTTATTTGATGATTGAGGAGGCCAAGGCGTGCGGATTTAAAGCAATAAAGGATCGATTAACTCTTATTATGTGTGCCAATGCTGTTGGCTTTATGATAAAACCAGGCCTAATTTACAGGTCCAACAACCCCAGGGCCCTCGAAAATAAGAGCAAAACTACGTTGCCAGTTTATTGGATGGCAAATAAAAAGGCCTGGGTCACAAAAGTTCTCACTGAAGACTGGCTTCACCATTGTTTTATTCCTGTAGCTAAAGAATATTTGCTTAACAAAAGCCTTCCCTTCAAAGTTCTTCTTTTAATGGACAATGCTGGTGGGCATCATTTTTATTTTCATTGTGAAGGTTTCCAAATATAATTTTTACCACCTTATACAACGTCCCTAATTCAACCAATAAACCAAGGCGTCATAAGGGCATTCAAGGCCATCTACACAAGGAATTCTCTGCAACAACTGGTGATGTCAATGGATAGAGATAAAAAATTCAACTTGAAGGATTACTGGCGCGATTTTACTATCGCTAATTGCATTCAAATAATAAAACTAGCCGTAGAAGAAGTGAAACCCCAGACCATTAATGCTTGTTGGAAGAAGCTGTGGCCTGAGGTTGCAAGCAATCACAAGGGTTT